>JARVLU010000665.1:2807035-2824113 GCA_031762415.1 Simpsonichthys santanae
GCCCCCCCCCCCCCCCCGCCCCCCAATATAAATCCTTCTGAAACTAATGACAAGAAAACATTAATGGTGAATTTGTCTTCAGCTCCCCTGAAAAGGTGCTCTACTCTTCACACATGCCTTCTATAGGATCTATATTCAAATTGTTAACGTTAATTTGATAATAATGCAAATCCCGGTAATTGTTTTGTTGCTCAACGTTGTTCAACCCTTTAACAAAATGACATATCCAGCAGAAAAAGAATCAAGTGGCTCAGTTTGGTCTCGTAAAACCAACTGCTATGACAAGACAAGGCTGAAAACAAAGCCGTGATGCTACAGTATATTTCTGCTGCCGAAATGTCATAAGACCATGAAAAATTGTTTTAGGACAGATTTTCTTGTTTTTGCACATCAAACGTGTTAGCAATGTATGTATTTATAGTTTTAGGAGGGAGGGGGCGGGGTCTGCAGACATAAAAATGACAATGCTGAGGAGCATGAATAATTAGTCAACATATGTCATCGTAAATTAAACATGCTCTTTGTATGAACAGAAGCAGACGCATGCAAAAAGGACCAGCTCACAGGGAAACCACTGTCATTTCTGCCATCTCACTATTACAAGCAATAAAACACAGCACCGTGTGTTATTATCCACTGATGAAGACTGCAAAGACACCACTTCACAGCTCACAAATATATAAATAAATGTGCTTGTGATGAATATTAATGTATCAAGACAGCAGCAAAATGTACGATGCGCAGTACATCTTAGATGCAAGGGGAGCCTAATATGGTGCCACTTGTGTCATTAATATAAATGCCCTTACACTAAGAGAAAAGAGTGGGGAGCGGAGATTGATGGCGTTTGCTCCGCTGACTCATTCAGCGGGTCACCAAGACCTGACTGCAGAGGCTTCTGTGGACGAGAGAGCCCCGGCTGGACTGTACGACTCAGCTCCAGCCCATAAATCCATTTAAGAAAACCAGAAAACAAAACACGACCTTTGTCTTGCTGGGAGCCTCCGTTTAAACAAATGACTCTGCTGCAACGAAACTGTGGGGCTGTGGGTTTACAGGAGGCCGCCTGTCGTCCAGGTTTCAATCTGAGCTGTCTGAGAAATGCCAAGAGGCTTTTTCCTTCTCAACTAGAATGGTCCTCTTTATGTTTATCGATTTCCAGGTGCAGGTTGGCAAAAGGCGGGCGATGATGTTTTTGTCTGTTCATGAAGATCAGCACCTCCAAATCTGAGGCCATGGTCTTGGGTGTTTTCACTTACTAGTGTTAACTTAATATAAAACCCTTCAACAAGTGTGAGCTGTGAAGCGGAGGTCGTGTCTTGACCTCGTCTCTGTCTGATGATGGGTATTTAAACTTTTCCCAAACTCGATGTCCGCGAGCGAACCTTGGAATGGAGCGACATGCAACATCTTGTTTTCAATGCTGCACCCCTTTGTGAAGATTAAACCCTGGTTGAAAAATCTTCTTGGATTCTATCTATGTGGCTTAGTTGATACAGTATGATACAGTGATACAGTATAATATGATATATATTTCACATATATGTATTTGATATATTTTTCCTTTGGTATCAGATGCTGCGCAGCTGGAAGGATTTTTACAGAAACTTTTAAAGTTTTGGACATTATGCGTAATCATAAAACAAGTTGATGTTTACAGTCAGGAGCATTTGATCATCATCTCAAAAGCTCAACTAGTAGCTCAGCTACAACCCCAAATCTCAAATGAGTTGAGAAGGAGGCACCGTAGATGCATTCCTGTCTTCTTGCCAGCTGTGTTCGAGAGCCTGACTGTTGAAATCCTGGAAATGGCAGGAAACTCATCTCGTGACCAGGATCGTCCCTCAACACGTGCAGCCGGCTGTCGGCAGCGACGAGGAGCTCAACAGGCTGCTGGGAGGCGTGGCCTTCCCTCTGGGAAGAGTTCTGCCCAACATTTGGGTGGTCCTGTAACCCGGTGGAACGTTTTGGTGAAGAGGGAGCTGATGTGTAAGGCAAACTCTCTGTTTACTGATCGGTCTACGTTCCTGCCCTCACCTCTGGTCATGGACTCTGGTTAGTGACTGAAACAATGAGATTGTGGGCACAGGCGGTTGAAATGAGTTTCCTCCGCAGGGTAGCTGGACTCTCCCTTAGTGATATGATGAGAAGTTCAGTTATCAAGTAGAGACTCTGAGTAGAATCACTGCTCCTCCACGTCAAGAGGAGCCAGTTGAGGTGGTTCAGGAATCTGGTAAGGATGCTGACCAGGCGCCTCCCTTGGAAGGTGTTTTGAGCATGTCCGACTAGGAGGAGACCACCGGGAAGACCCAGGACACCCTGGAGAGACTGTTTCTCAGTTAGCCTGGAAACGTCTAGTCCTCCCAGAAGAGCTGGAAGAGGCTGTGGAAAGAGATGTCTGGACCTCCCTGCTCAAGCTTCTGTCTTCACAAGCCGACTTCAGAACAAGCAGAAGATGATGAATGGACGGAACTTAGATGTTTAAGGCAAACACAGGTAAACACTGTGTGTCCCTTCAGCCTTCTACCTGACCTTCAGCGCGTTATAAGCATTGTGACAGCGCATTTCAGTGGAAACAAACTCAAACTATTGAGCATTTGTGAAACATAGATGGAGGAACCGTGATAATTTTAAGGTAAAGGGATCTACGTATGTTTATATTCCAGTAAAAACTGAGTGCCATCTTGGCCTCAAACAACATCTGATCACTCTTTATTCTCCCTGCGGATCCCTCAAATAAAACAGTTTCTTCTCTCTATCAGAGTTGGCAGCAGTGAAGGGGGTAAAAAAAGCTGTGAATGCGGTAGGGATAGGATAGAAGATCATCTTGCTGTGACTGCTGTGAACATAATGCACCTGCAGAAAAAACAACACCGTTAAAGAGAAACATCACTGAAACCACCAGCTGGATTCAGCAGGTGGCTGGTCGAGGAGAGCAACTCATTTGGAATAAAATGCCAAGCTGTGGCTGAACTGAGATCTCCCTGAAGACTCTTCCATGAGCAATAAATTAAGTGATCACTTTACAGGCTTTAACTACTGAAACACCCCTGTTCAGAAAATATTAGATCCAAACATTGAGCTTGATTTCTTTACATTTATCGCTTTGTGACATGGCAGGGATTTCTACAGATGCATGGAGAATTTAGTGTTTAAAGAAACACAGTTTTTGCACAACTAAATTAAATAAGGTAGATCATTGGTTAATGGTACTTTCCATTCTTCATATCTTGCAAACTATTTAGATAGGTAAACCACTACCCTCATAAGAGTATCCCAGATTTTTGCACAAATAACATGGCATCAACACAGAGATTCAGTTGTGTTAAACAAAAGTGACATTCCTGGCGCTAAGTTGGAAAAGTCTAATTTTAGGAAATACACAACTGTTCATTTGAAACATTGACTTGAGTGCCAAGGTTTGGACTAGATTGGAAAGTTGGTGGAACTGTTGAAAAGGTTGGCATGTTTGCTCTGGTGTCACCTCGCTTGTGTATGCGTTTTTAGGTTTTTTGTGTATTTATCGCTCAAGCCACTGCTTTTGCTTGATTTACAGAAACCTAGATGGTGATGTACCTCTTGACCAGCTGCATGCAAACCTAAACAGACGCACACGAGACTGAAGACAAATGGATGCTATGGATGTTAAGCTACCAGTAAAGTGGAAACATTATAAGAGTTACTGTACCTGTTCAGGGATGGAAATGCAGAGATAGGATCAGGGTGGCCCTGTGTTCGTCCTTGGCTTCACTTTTTCCTGACTAAATTTGGCTCATCCCATTGCTTGAATGCAGAGATCACACTTCGCTGGTTGTGTCTTCAGCTTGGGAAACGTGACAAAAATACCCCTTCCATGTAAGGACGATGGTTTCATCACGAGTCTGTTACAACTACCGTAGGCACAATATTTTTGGTCCTCCCAGTGGAATTTAATGCCATTTCTCCCCAAAAATTTCAAGCTAAAACGCAGCTATGCATGTGATAGCTTCCTCTACGAGTGTTTGCAAGAGTGTGGTCATTGTGCAGTTACTCGTGTGACCAGTTTTCAATAAATGGCGGGAGTGGAATGGTCTATGAAGTGACACAAATTGGCCTCGACCTTTCAGCCGTCTTCAACCATCCTGAAAAGATGTTTCTCTGAAAATACTCAAGAAATCATCTCCTGGTTGACACAACAGGGAAGCTCACAGCTCACACCAGGAAATCTGGTTTCTTCAGCTGGTTACCAACAGTCCTAAAGAGATACACATTTTAGACGTCAGCTCCTCGTACAACAAGATGCAGGTTCAAATTGAAAAAAAGAAAAAGAAAAAGCAAACAAACAAAACAGTACTTTTGTTCATATAGTTGACAAGAATAAAATATCTACCCTAACTAAGCTCTTTGTTTGCTATACATATCACATTTGTAATAATTAGATACTCAGAGTAGTAAGCGAGACACAAGAGACAGGCAGGTGAAAGTTGTGATTCATTTATTGTTGCAAGGTACTGGAACACAGGAGGGGGCTGTAGGAGAGGAGACTTGCTGAGTGGAGCTCTGTGGGGGTGTTAGGTTGTTATTTAGAAAGTCTTCTTTGGCTTATTTCTTTGTTTTCTTGTTTGCAGATTGGACAGAAAGGACCTGGGGGTATCAGGATGGCAAGACAGACCAAGGTGACCAGGTAAATGGAGAGATGAGAGGAAGTGGCAGGATGGATTTTAAGGCAGGATGGTGTGATGTTTAGTTGGCAATTATTGTTGTAGATAGCTGGTCCAGATGATGACACAGGAGCACATCAGGAACTTGACAAGGAAGATTCACAAGAGGTGTGTGCCACCAAGGACCAGCAACAGTTGAAGACAACTGTTTGTTTGTGGCTCATTGGACTGAAGGAGTCGAAAGACGAAACATCTCAGCAACAAAAGAAACCATCCAGATGACCTGACTGGACATTTTTGGATTTGCACCTGTATTACTGAGCATGGACGTTGGTGTTTTGAACCATTCTGGCATGGCTGCATTAGAGGAGTTGATGGGGGAGAGGGTGGACCCCAGAAACCATCTCATCACCAGCAAAACTTTTTTTCCACTGTGGGAGGTGGTGCTTGTGGGACTCAGTTTGTGGTTCCTTGGACTGAAGAAGTCCTTTGGATGGAGGACGAAACGTCTCAGCAACAACAAAAAACAAAGTTGTTGGATTGTTGGATTTGCACCTGGATTATTGAAAATGAACTTTGGTGACTTGAAGACAATGTTCCAGCTGAGTCTAGATGCTCCAGGCAGTCTGGACTTTTGGGGATGATAGACTCCGCCCTGACTCCGCCCTGCCACTTAGGAACTGCAAGAAGTGTCAGTGTGTGGCAAAAAAACATAATCCGCACAATACATTCATGTTTGAGTTACGCATTCGAATTATTGCCCCAATGTTCTTTGTAAATGTAGACATTCATCCATCCATTAGCTTTACCTGGTTCTTCCTTTTCGAGTCATGGGGGGGTCACTGGTGCCCATGTCCAGCAATCACTGTGGGAGGAGCGGGGTCCATTCTGGACAGGTCTCCTGTCCATCACATGGACATATAGAGACAAACAACCATTCACTCTCATTCACACCTAGAGACGATTTAGCGTTACCAATGAGTAGGTCTGCTGTGATAAACAATAAATAAATTTAATTGCATGATAAATAAAAATTATTGACCACATTTACATTTTTCATCTTTATCATTTCTTCATCTCTCTCTTTCTACTGAAGACAATGGATGGCAAAAGGCTCAACTCAATGCTCTTCACTGACCCCTCCCTGTCTCTTTTTTCTTTAAAATCAATTTTGTTGATCCAAAATTGTGTTTTTGGATCGTTAAAAGCAGCTAAGCTGAGAAGCTAAGCTACGAGCTAAGCTAACAGGCCGACCTCGAGAAAAAACTATCTTGTCGAAGCTCCAAAATTCACAGTAGAAACCCGTGCCTTCGTGGAAAAAGTTGTTTTGTTTTTTTTTCCTGCAAAAAGAAGCTGGAACCTTGTTTACAGTTTTTTTTATTAAAAGCTTTGTGTGAAAAATGCTAAAAAGCTCAAACCACACCGAGCGTCCGCCATTTTGAGAACCAAAGAGAGAGCGCACGTCACGTCAAGGGGCCTCCCTTCCATTTTCTTAAAGAGACACGCTGCTCGCTCCCTCACTATCCATCCTTCAGTTCAAACAATCAACATTTCTTCTTAAATTTGACAATAATTACTAATTATTGTCAAATTTCAAACAATATTATTGTTTATTGCAATAATTTCTGAGACAATTAACCACCCAGTAAAACTTCTTTATCAATGAGCTTAACATAGCTCACTTTATGACCACACAGTGTTATCCATTGATATGAAACTCTGTGCTCTTCAAATGTCAAGGTTTAGATGAGGTGTTCTCATTAACATCTGGTTTCTTATCTCGTCGCCACAAGCAGTTCCTGTAGATTGTGCACAATGGCGTCACGGCAACGTGTCGGATTTATCAACTAGTTTGATAAAATTCTCCTTCTTGCTGGGAAAGACATCCCGCTGACTAATATTAACTACGCCTTTTGCTTTATGTGGCTGTTAAACGTGTTATTATTGTTCTAAATATGTCCACATACAATGACAGAATGAAGCTCAGCAGGCAGCGTACTCTGTTATAACTCACTACAACATGGTGCACTCTGAAATGCCTCACTAATGTTTGCTCATAAAGCTAACCTGCAGGGCATCCTCCTGTTGAGATCCTCCAAAAGACATAATGGAAGTTGCACCATCGCTCCGTCTTCCTTTGCTTTTATTGTGCATTTTCTTTGGTGCACAATTATCTGGTGGGGGATTTTTGTTGCTGTTGCTGGGAACAGCAGCTCTTGCTCTGCATTAAAGCAGAGGTACGTTGAAAAAGGCTAAAAGCCTAACTGAGCTGTAGCCTGGGAAGCTAAACGATTCAGCTATTAACTCCTAAATCTTTAATAATAATAAAAAAAAAGAAACACCATAATCGGCACTTCACCTTCTGTCAACAGAAAATTTGGCAGAGGGAGTTGCTTGGCAAAAAACTTGGAAATTAAGGAAATAATTATTGCTCATATAAGAACAAAATGTTTTAGTTGTGATAACAACATGACTTTGATGCATTATTCCAAGAATAGATTTGTAATGAAAAGTCCAAATGGTTCAAGATCACATTCTACATTGTGCGTACTATCTGTACATGTAGACGAGTTGCAAACATTTTTGTGTTGGCGAAGGTAGATTAGCTGTGAAGGCCATCTTGAAACGGAGTGACTACAAATGCTAATCAGCTATAGATTTAATTACAATTATGCTCCTTCATCACAGAGTGAAGAGGGGACTTCAAACTACCGTCTGTCCGTCTTGTTTTCTGGGTAATTTAGAAAAAAAAAGTAAGGTACTAACTTCCATTTTGATGTGTACTCTATAAATAAAGCTGGTATGGTATGTGTGATTGCATTTGGGCAAAAAAACAGGTCACCATCAAAAACTGGGTTGCCACATCAAAATACAAGATGGCCACCACTATATATACTGTATATATAACGTAAACATTCTTGCAGCGTCTCCTTTCCTCAGGGGTTGCCGCATTGAACTAACTCGAATAAAAAATGAAGTTATTTTAAAAAAAAAACTTGTTTTTATGCCGAATGCCTTTTCTGATCAACCACAGACCACCAAGCTACCACAGCCCTCTCTGTGGAGCAGAGAGCTGCTATCTAGTGCATCCAGGGGAGCAGATGGTGGGGGTTAAGGGCCTTGACCAAGGGTCCAGAGTGGGGTAAATGAGGATGGAGGCAGGTGTGGGTGCTTCACCTTTCCCACCCATATTTTTTATGTTGTCAGAGGCTTGAATATGAAATTGGGATTAAAGGAACAGCTCTAAAACTGCATAAATCACATTTATCTAATGGATCCAAATGTATAAATGTTAATTGGAGCTATAGAAATAAACTGAAATGAATTGAATTGTCAGTCCTGGGAGTTGAGTCGGCGATCTTTTCATCAAGGGCTTGTCTCGTTTTGTATTTCAAAGAACTTGTTGTGGTACTAAGTGTTGGTGCTTTCTTTTTAGATAATAATAATAATTCAGATTTTATACTCTTTATGTCAACTTCAACCTAAACTGTTAGCATGTACATGCTCCTTTCTGCTTACAATACTTGTGTAGCGTAATTCTGTGAATCCATAAAAAATAAAAAATAAAATAAACTACAGAAGCTAGCATGTTTTTAGAGAAATAGTGGTTAGTGTTTTTCCTTCATAGCAATATTTGTGTCTATTTATCAGGTGGAGAAAAATGGCTGTGAAAGAAAAAGTCACCCAGTCATTTGTCAATGTACCAAAGTGCCAAAATAAGCCGACAGAAGAAAGGATTAGGTTGTGATAAAAATGTTTTATGATAGCGTCATCAGGACAAAAACACAGATACCACAGCTGGGCTCGGAGAGCTGCAGTGTCTCAGGTAAGTTTGCTGATCTTTTATCTGCGTTGTAACAAATGGAGCCCTTTCACATTTACAACTGTGGAAGCAGAAAGGCGACAGCCTCTGTGTAGTGCTGAACAGTGTATCTGGAAGTCCTGGATATGGAATACACCTCAGTCTATTCTGAGAAACACGATGCATGCGTTCCCCGAGAGAGGTGGAGGGATCGCAGTCGGGGGGAGGAAGTCGTAGAATTCAAACGGCAGCACAACGAACAGGAATACACTGAATGGTAATAACTCTATGTGTTTCCCAAAACATCTGCCCTAAAGACTTTCCCCCTGTTTATTGTCCTGCTCAACACTAAAATAAAAAAATTCTGCCCACGTCAAGGTTGACTTTTCTTTAGAATACAATCGTGGCTGCTTCCTTTAACTTCACAGTGTGTCGTTTCTGAGTTTGTGAACAGGGAAGAAGTAACCAGCTGTGTGCCCTGGGACGTTCAGGCACTGATCGATTCGGTCATGAGGACAACTGCATTACTTTAAGTAGCTGCTTTTGTTTTTGCTTTTTGCTGCTTCTGCTGTGTTTGATCATGGTAGAAGCACCTGGTGAGGTCCTATCACAGGTGCAACTCATTATTTATCGTCTTTACAGATGCCTGGTTGCTCCAAATCAAAATGATATGTCCCGTCTATGAAACTGCTTCTGAGCCTCCCTCCCACCAAGGAAGTCCACGGGTCAACCAGTGGGAACCACCTGAAGAAACGTTCTGTCATCGTTTCAGGACTCTTGTCCTTGGCCATTCCCCGACATCCCTTGAGAATGTTCACGGATCTCACCTGAGGGAACTGGCTGATTATTCCATCCTTATCAGAACTGCAGTAGGGTACAGTATACAGTACATTTTACATAGCTTCCTTAAATTATATGGTAAATGGACTGTACTTATATAGCATCTTTCTATCTAATCAAGATTAAGTGCTTTACAACACAATCTACGTCCTTATGTACTCATCCACACAGCACCTTACTAGATCTCTATAAAGCTAATCTGAATCTGTAGAGACTAATCAGTATTTAATCACATTCATGCACCGATGGGACACACATCAGAGGCAATGAGGGGTTCACCGTCTTGCCCAGGGACACTTCAACATGTGATTGCTGGTGGATTTGAACCCCTAACTCTCCCATTAGAGGACTACTGCTCTAAGCACTCAGCCACAACTGCCCCTATATCTTGGTATAAGAAATATCATATACAATTGATTGGCTTGTCATGTTGGACTTATTATTGAATGTGATTTCAGGGAATTTTATGAGCTATGACATGTTTAACATTTTTTATTACCTACCAGTTAATTGGTTTATTGTCAGGTTTAGGTTTCTCCAATTGCTAGATCAGATCCTTTGGCGCATGAAGATAAATACCAAGTTACACAACTATCCATTTAAAATTTGGCAAAAATCAACTTGTATAAATGAAATGCTCAGTTATGCAACGTTTAGTTAAAAGCACCAAGCACCTCGTGGTGCAGCTGACCAAGTGAGAGCTTACGTTGGGGGCAGCTGTGGCTGACTGGTTAGAGCAGTTGTCCTCCAATGGTAGAGTTAGGGGTTCAATTCCATCAGCAGTCACATGCTGAAGTGTCCCTGGGCAAGACAGTGAACCCCTCATTACCTCTGATGTGTCCCATCAGTGAATGAATGTGATCTAAAGCTCTGATTAGTCTCTAGATTCAGATATCTAGTAGAGTGATGTGTGTATGAGTGCGCAGATTGTTTTGTGAAGCACTTTGAGGATCTTGATTAGATAGAAAGGCGCTATACAAGTACATTCCATTTATGTTTTCATTGTTTACTATGTTGACTGATGTTGTAAGATCAAACATACATCATTATATTAAAAGAGAAGTTATAAAACCAGTAACTAGTGGACTGGAAATACCTTGAGATCGCTGATGTTACCGCCTACCTCCCCACAGCGCAACGCAATGCTGCCATACATGTAAATCCAACAAACGGTCTAACTGTACTTCTGTTTCAAATATTTATATTTTTGATCTGTAAGTGAACTGATATTTACCTAGCCTTGCATCTAGACGATACTTTGACAGTTATTCATGTTTCTTTAACACATAGTGATGTAAACTGACAGGTTGTGACATTTATTAGCCGGTTTTTATGACATGTTCTTGCATGAGGCAAAGACATAGAGCAAATGCACGTCGCATCTAATTAAATCTGGTCAAATCAGGCAAGGCCACCGTGGCACAATGACACAACCATCCCTTCAATTACGAGTTGCAATGTGTGAGGATTGTGCTCAAGTGTCCACATTATTTTTTCTTCATAAAGCAACATCTTGGTCTATACTTTGTTGTTGCATCTACTCCTTTGTAGTTTCGTGCTAGTGTGCTATTGGTTTATTTAACCCTTTTAAGAAGTGTTAAAGTTAAATTGCATTCCTGGTTGTCATAAAAGGTGTTCACATCCAGCAGCAAACAGTTTACCAAAGACCTTTAAAGAGAAACCTTTTTGTCACAGTAGTGGTTTTAAAACCTTCAAAGTGACTCCCCACTCTCTAATGAAATGGTCGGGACACCGTTACACTTAATTCAAGTTAAATGGTGCTTTAATAGTTCATGCTTCCCCCTTAAAAGAGCTTTTAAGGAACATTTATACCACAGCGATGAGCCCAGGACGGTGAGACGGCATCTCCCCGTCACTAAAAAGGTATCTCTTTTGCAGCACCGACTCTTTCCTGTTGGCTCATGTTCAAAGAGAATGAGACACTTCAGACTCTAAACACTCCCCAGAGTGAAACTCCAGTTTCCTCGCCACTTGCTGTCATCCCTTTCTTCCTTCTTAGCCGTTTATTTCTGACTCTACCCATTAGTTCTCACTTTCACTTGTATTCTTTTTTTTCCCTCACTTTCAAGTCCTTTAGAGTGCAACCCATTAAGATCAGGTTGCCATGTTGGTATGATTTTTATATAAGTAAGAGTTTACCATAAAGCTGTAGAGCATTATTGTTTGGAATATTACTTCTCTCTTCTTACTTTTTTAAAAATCCAACTACTAATTCCAAAATTACACATACTACAGATTTTTTTATATACTTTTTTTGTAGTTGTAATTAGGGATGCACAATATTGGATTTTTAGCTGATATCCAATATGTCAATATGTTAAAACTTATTTGGCCCATTATCAATACCGATATTTTATATGTGTTCCTTTGTCAGAACATAGCCTCTTATTTAGGCTTATTTGCTACAAAGATTGTACAGCAGCTGCGAGAGCTGGTGACGTATAATCAGTAACAGTCATGCATAGCACTTTGACTTATATTAAATGGAAAGTGTTAAATGTTATTTATTAGCATTAGTCACCTGCGATGCTGTCTTACTTGTGGAGGCTTGTTCCAGGTTCAAGCTGCAGCGTGGATCCTCTGCACTCCTGTGCATGAAGGACAGACTTTTTAAGTTTTGTCCATCCATTGTGCTGTAAGACTAATGATGCTAACGGGGCTAACACGACGTCCAAATGTCTGTGGAGAAACTCACCCAAGTGCTATCGGCTATTAGCTTCTCAATGACGTCGGAAATGAGATATGTCAGGTATGTCGGAAAAACATCTCCAACTGCGGACGATGTACAAAGCTCAATGTACAGTAGTCCATAATTCTTTGTAATCTGACATCCTCACCAACAAAAAAAAAAAAACATGCACACCGCCGACGTTTTGAATTTTCCTCTCTGCCGTGAGATTAGGTAAGCGAGTGTGACATCATCGCGTTATGCTGCTGCAGGCGTCCTTGTCACTGGATTGTCATGCAGAAACAGCGCCTTTTACATCGGTGTTATTTTGATGGAATGGCCGATGCCCGATATTGAACTCTTTGGCATCGGTGGGGCTCTGTTTCATCAACTTTTGAAGAAGACATCGGCAGCAGTTTCGGCCATGGCAAAGCTTCCGAGCCTGTGTGAAGATTTGGTTTGTGCTATGAGTACTCAAAATCAGCTGATTTATAAGCTAAACAATAAGATGGAGGCGAATTGCAGCCATCTGTTGCTTCTGGGACTCAGCATGGTGGGATCGACCTTGAAGAAGGCTCATAACATGGATCAGTGGAATACCCATAAATCTGGCCATTTTGGACTGAGAAAGTTCCAGCAGGACTCGAGGCTGACGAGAAAAAAACAGTCTGCCTGAAGAAAATCATCAATTGTGGCTTGTCTGAATCTGACTCCCAAGTTTGGCCTCGGATACGAGCCAACTATCAAATTTCTCCTGGGACATGGGTAACTAGGGAAAAAGCTTCATTTATTGCAACCCCCACCCCCCATGCAGACTTATCAGAAGTACTGGCTGATCAACAACATTATCAGAACTGTGGCCTATCTGAAAGTGCATCATGGACAAATCTCACCCTCTTGTCGTCAAATGCATATTGTGTTTATCAATGTGCTGCTGGTAGTTTTTGATGTCTCAATTAATGTCCTGATAGGAGAAGACGCGAAGAGATTTTTTTTTGTAATACCACTATCCATCCTCATGGCATTTTACCCTTTTCAATCTAAAAATATTCTGATAAAGAAGAAGGGTCCGCGCTATTATAGCAGCAGCAAGGTGCACTCCACCATCTTCTGAACATCTTATGGACATAATCTATCTGTATCCCGGTACAATGATAATATAGCTTATTCTGATTCTGATAATTGTTTTAAACATATTCTTTTTTATGTTGGAAAATTTCCCATTCATTTTCATAGATGGGCAGGAAGTGGCTTCGACTTCTGGCTTCTGCTCTTATGTCTAGATACATGTATATATGACAGGGAGAACTAGTAGAAAAACCAGCCAAAGACTTGATTCTTGTTTTATGTCTAATGTGTGCAATATACAAAGCAAAAGTATAATGCATGAAGTGGCGTATGATTTATTTTAACAAAATCTGTTTTCCAAAATTTTGGATATGAATGATCAACATAAAAGTGGCAGAATGTCTGTTTTTCAACATATCCACATTATTATGGATAGCAATCTAAGCTAATTGGTCTATAACTAGATCTGACCTTCACAGAACATTCCCAGGACAGTTTCAGAACTTGTGGTGTTTTTATTCATTCAACCTTTATTTAGGCAGGTTAATCCCATTGAGTCTCGAGGACTCATTTACAAGAGAGACCTGGTGTCAACAAAGAATGATGGCAACAATAGACAATCATAAAAGAGGCATACAGATGATTATTTTTACAAATTAAAATAAGATGGCAAAAAAAAAAAAAAAGGCAAAAACAGCTAGATTATGAGGCGAATGTAGAAAACTAAAAACAGGAACATGTCAGCATTGGTTTTTGCCAGGAGTCCAACAGATTCTTAAAGCCACTTAGAGAAGTCAAGGTCGAGAGCTCCAGATCTTTTTGCAAGATATTCCAGGAAACAGGAGCTGAGTAGGAGAAGGTCCTTTTGCCAAGTTCAGTCCGCACTGCAGGTAATAATGTCCTGAGAGTGCACGCTGTAGCTGCATATACAAGCATGTACAAGGTAAAGGGTACAGGTCCAAGCACTGAACCTTGAGGAACTACTACTGTACATGACTAACTTTGGTGTACGAGTAAGATTCATTATTTACATTTACACATTGGAATATATCAGATAGATATGATTCAAACCAATTTAGAGCCGTTGCTGTAATTCCAGTGTCATATTCAAGTCTCTGCAGTAGAATATTGTGATCAACTGTATCAAATGCAGCACCGAGGTTATTACTTAAAATAACTTAACCAGAAAAAACACATTGTTCAATTCTCTGCACAGTTCCCTCACTGTCATCAAACAAATGACCTGTAAGCTGAACTCAGTTCCATAATGAACCCAAGATTGTAAACTGTCCAGGTAAAACTCTGAATGCAGCATAAAACGTGCTGTAGCCAAACACCGGTTGAAAGGCCTTTGTGAGGAACTCTAGAAGTTGGTACAGCTACCTGCCCACTTAAAGAATTAGTACACCTAAAGTTTCCATTAGACACAAAAACATCAACCATTCTGCAGGCTGTCATTTCAGAAACCACTTACAAAGTATATCCTGTCTTTTCTATTTGGTTCAAGGACATGAAGCAGATTTGTCTTCATATGGAGGCTCTGTTGACAGGAGCTTACGCTTCTAAAAGCTTTGCAGTATCTAATTTTTTGTTTCTACGAGCACTAAAACCATTCAGACTAAATTATGGATTCAACATCAGTGTTTTGTTATGAACGACACACTCGCTAAATGTTTTTTTTGTTAATGGTGGCTGACGACTGATGCTCGGCAATGGTTCCAGTTCTAAGATTTGAAACATTTTCCATCTTGAACCAAAAAGTAGATTACAAAATCTCAATATTTTAATTTATCCATTATTTTGTACCCACTTGCGCCTAAGAAGTACAAACTCATTAAGTTATTTTGATTAGTTAGAGGTATACCCTTGAACAATAGTCCCTTTGACTGTGAGGTCACTAAATGGCTTCAATGAGTGGAAGAACAGAAGCTCTTTCTTTTCGTACATAACAAATTTTCTCCCTCGAGGGAAGACTTCAAAGGAGGACAATGTGCTAACGTGGAACTGAATCCCCCGTCTCGATTCTGCAGTCAGTGGGTTGCGAGGTTGAGATAAGGGAGTGCATGCAGGCAAAGAAAAAGAGCCACGGACAACAACCTGGATGTGTTTTTCTTTGTACCATTCTAGCAAACAGTGCAGCATGCACAGAAAAACACCTATAAGTACGATTAATTCAATAAAGGTTTAGACTCTAATGAGGTGCAATGTTTAATCCAGTAACCTTCAACTTGATCCTCAAGAGCCAAACACATTTAGATTTTTCCATCCAACAGACCTTACAATACAATCACCTGAACGACAGACGATGGATTCGATAGGGCAAAGCAGTCAATAGAGGAGACTAGAGAAGTTGTTTCGTGTGGAGTGTAGACGTGGTTTTCAGATAAACCTATGAGAAAAGATGAGAAGGTATAACAATTGTGCCATCTCTATCCAGAAAGTGCTCCTGGATACATGGACTGTATGGTCACTGGTACAAAGATGGACATTTTCTTGTTCGCTTCCGTCACTTTATTGTTCATTTATGTCGTAATTCAGTAGCTCGTTCACGTTACCATTAGTAGGGAAAGCTAAAGCTGAGAGAGTTGATAGAGGCGGTGATCAGAGCCTCAGAGCGAAAGCTGCAGAAATCGATCTGCAAACACCTTCTCATCAGCAAAAAGCCTGCAGAGGCGCAGCGGGTTAACAGCTGCTCATCTCACCAGCGGAGCACGATGAAATGAAGACGTAAATGAGCCCAATTTGACACCCCAGTGGAACATCCATTACTAATTATTGCTTCCATTGTTTGCAGAGGTGGATGATTATGTGAGAGTTTGGGTAGTGCGCTTCTGTTTGGGCAGAACCGTTAGGAAAGATGTTGGTATAGTTTCAGTTTTAAATGCAGATATTTTTAATCTAACGGGTTGTTAATGTCTAAACTTATCGATTCCTCCTCCACTGGTAGCAGCTCTTATCTTTGTTCTGCAAAGTCTGAATTTCAAAGCCACAGAAATCAAATAGAACGTCTAAAACGTCCAATAAAAGTTCAATTTATGACACAGAAAGTACAGATTTCTAACCACAACACAAAAATCCAGTACGGATGCCTTGTGAACAAAAGTTGAAATAAAAATACATGTAATTTCACATTTGTCAGTTTGTTCTCATTAGATTAGTCACATATATAGTTTTGTTCTACCTGTATAATGAAATAAGTTGTAGCAATGCATCTAATGGTATTAGCTTGTACTGCTAACAATAGTTAGCCTGGTTACAAATCACAGCAGTTAGCTTGCTGGGTTTTAAAATTCCAACACGCTTCAGTGTGATGTCATTCCTGGATTGACTTTAAGTGTAATCTATAATCTGCACACAAGTAGCTTTACTTAGAACAGTATGCAAGCTAACCGCTACAGTTGCCGTTAGCTATTAGCAGGTTCTAGCCAGATAACTGCCAAATTTACTGCATCACATTAAGAAATAAAATAAATAAACTGATTAAATAATTATAACTAATATTTGTGAAACTGTTTGATTTATTCTTAAAATATCGGCTTTTGTACCTTTGCATTACACTCTAATCGAAGCCTTCTAGTCATAAGATGCGACTTAATGATGAACTAGTAAGATATTCATCGTAAAAGTATGAAACATTTCCAATTCAATATACAAAGTATAAAAAAATACAGTTTGTTTTTTTTACAATCTTCTGCCAACTTCAGCTTGGCATTGGCAGTCCCTCACTTATCACGGTGGTTATGTTTTAGACACCCCTGCGATAGGTGAAAATCTGTGAAGTAGGGGCGTTATATTTTAGTATTTATATATATTTTAAGGCTCTATGAACCTTTCCCACACTCTTGCATTGTTCTTAACAATGTTCCAAACTCTCTAAACGCTCTAATAAAAGCAAAGCAAAAGAGAGCAGACAGACTGATGCTATGGTACTGAGCCAATCACTGGGGCAGACTGGCCATCAGGAGCACCAGGACATTTCCCGGTGGCCTGGCCCACTCAGTGATTGCCAACAGGGACCAAAGGCTCGGATCAGGCCGCG
>JARVLU010000665.1:2916335-2934018 GCA_031762415.1 Simpsonichthys santanae
CTGCTGTCCTCATACATGTCCTGCTGTCCTCATACATGTCCTGTTGTCCTCATACATGTCCTGTTGTCCTCATACATGTCCTGCTGTCCTCATACATGTCCTGCTGTCCTCATTCATGTTCTGCTGTCCTCATACATGTCCTGTACCAGTCCAACATACTTTTCTGCCACTCCAGATTTCCTCATCCAACACCACACCTCCTCCCTCGTCACCCTGTCATTTGCTTTTTCTGAATCCACAAAGACACAATGGAGTTCTTTGAGTTAATTACACAGATACCAAGCTAAAATATGATATGGCTGTAGCTGAACATCGTCTCCAACACATATATGTATGTCAGCTCACGATAATGCCTGTCGTTTCACATAATGGTAAATGGACTGTATTTATAAAGTGCCTTTCTGTGGGACTTCTGTGCACGTTTCTGAGACAGACATTGGAGACAACAAGAGTTCAGTGTCTTGCCCAGGGACACTTCAACATGTGACTGCTGATGGAATCGAACCCTCAGCTCTCCCATTGGAGGACGATTGCTCTAACCACTCAGCCACAGCTGCCCCTGATAATGTTATTTCGAGGTCTGGCTTCCAATGCCATCAGTTTTAAAAACGGTAGCGGGCGATATACATGTCTTTAGGAACGCTAGGCCTTTAAATCCTCTACATGATTGATGAGCGAGCCCGGCTTGTCTGACAGCCACTGTGGTTTGTGGTCTGGTGGTCTGTTGAGCTGAGGCAGACCCTGATTCTGTTTAACAAACACAAGCACAAGAAGATGACCTTCAGGGACGGCCGTAACCAGTTCTGAGTGAGACGCGAGGAGATGGCGAATGGGGAGTGGGACGAGTGTACAAACGGCAAATGAAAACCTGGAAAAACCAACTGTTAAAATAATAGGTTTGGTTCTCAAAGCGCTTCGTGTTTGCCATCACTCCAGAGACCTTTCCCTGCACTTTTTCATCTGAGCACTGTGGTGACAGAGGTGCCGGATGTGGAAACCAGATCGTATAGGCGGCAGGAGGACCATCTGCTCACAGCTACGAGAATCCATCTGAGGATAAATTAACTTCAGAGCAAGGAGCTGAAGATTTGTTGACAGAAATGAAGCTGCAGTGATTTTTATTCATTTTGCTCTTCAGGTTACACGGATGCTACAGATTCTGATAGAGATCTTGGCATTGACTCATTTTTACACGTTCCACCTTCTTTCCACCCCTGATGGAATCGTGGTGAGTTTGTATCCCGACAATAAATGTAGATGGAACAGTTGGAAAATGACATCTGGTGTGGACAACGTCAAGGGAAAATACACTAGTTATACCAGTTTATTTGAACAAAACAACAAGTGGAGGTTGAGCATGATAACACATCAACCGAACAGCAACAAGTCGCTGTCTGTTAGTAAAATAACTCATTGTTGATTATATTTTGGGTCAAATACAGAGGATGGTCTCTGAACCCAACAAAAATACCTGTGATTCATAAACGTTACACATTTTGAGCTGAAAGTGTGCCAGTCACTGAAAGTCATCCTCACATTGCACACATTTTATTTTATATTTGTATATGTGTTTATAAATGTGCTTGATGGTAGAATTTTTTTGTTGCCTCAAATTGTGTTTGTGAGATTTTTTTTTTGTAATACCACTATCCATCCTCATGGCCTTTTGCATGTTTTAAAATCTAAAACGAAACAATAAGAGGCCACGTTCTTTTAGCAGCAGCAACGTGCACTCCAACCATCTTTCGGACGACTATGAATTTCACTGTATCCCGGTACAATGATAATAAAGCTTATTCTGATTCACATTATGATTCTGACTCATGCAGTATGATAGAATAAATCCTACCAAGCTGAATAAATGACAACTGGACTTTCAACTTGAGTCTTGAAGAAGCTTCACATCATATTAGGAGTTTTCTCAGTGAGTGAAGGTCACCGGACAGACAATCCCCTGTAGACACAGCATTACCAGCACTTGACATAGTTTGATAGGGGGTTATGGATTTCCTTGAGGCTGCATGTTCATAGTGTGTACCTACTGGGCATGTGGGGCATACAGAGTCGTCTAACGTTGGAACCAATACATGTGTGATATAAAATGTGTACATTAAATAATATTCTGGTTGCATGAGACAGATCACAAGAAGCATTACTGAAGCCTACAGCATCTGTGCCTGCCATCAAGTAGTGGACGAGTTAAACAGTCTGTCATCCCGCATCATGTCTTGGCAACTGGCATCAGCTAGACTATGTGTTTACTGTCCCATACATAATGGTAATGGAGAGGCGAGTGCAGCATGAAGATGGTATACCATGTTGAACATTGAGTCTTCTGCTGTGGGCGACCATTCTTTTTGCATAATGCAGGGTCAAGGTCAAAAAAATAATCCTTCTAAAGTTTGTAAGGAGACATGGAACCATAGGGTATGACATCCAGTCGTGTTTGGTGGTGAGTCAGGGGCTCGTGATGGCACCTCTTTATGTCAGCCACATCGCTGGTTTGTGTGATTGCCTGTCTTAAAACAGCAGCTTGGTGTAGGCTTAACAAGAAAACCCTTGTCCACCCACCATGTGTCCATGAATTACCTTCTCCGTGTTCAGGCCCTGAATTGGTCAGCCAGGTCCCGTGATCTTTCCACAGTTGAACATGTGTGAGTTCAGCTCGGGCATACACTCCTACCAAGTGCCGATCTGCCAGATCTCAGGAGGCAGGTACAAACAGCTGCTGGTTGACTTGCCAGAGGATAGAAGGTCATATGAATTCTGCACCAAATGGCTGTTTGCTACCAGGCCTGACAGGAATTCACACCCTCCTGACCTGAGACCAGCAGTGTGCTCGCTGGCAGTGCCAACTCGAATGCTTTTTATCCGTCATTATCATCAATGCAGCAAAGTCACATGACCTTTCAAGTTGTGCAGTTGATTTTTATTTACATCACTTCCTTTGGGAACCTGACTCTGTCAGGGAATAAAATTGGGATTAGCATTAAATCCTCAGTCAAAACATTATCATGTATCTTTACAGTAAAAAATAATGAAAATATTAAATAACAGTGGAAAACCTTCAATAAAACTAATTAAAATTCATTCAACCTTTATTTATAAACTTCTTCAACTCTGATTATATATGAATATAGTATTTTAGAAGAAGGTACAGAATAACCAGCAATTATAAGGAAAATGCACAAGTAGAGAAATTGCATTTCCCGTGAAAATGCAGTGTGAATGTTTATTGCTGAAGAATTGCTGACAAACAGCTGAAATGAGCTAAAAACATGCTGAAATGTAGTTGAAATGAAAAAAAAAAAAACAAGCTTAAGTTAGCAGAAGAAAGCAGAAAGAACAAATTTGCTGAATTAGTTTTAAATAAAGCAGAAATGAGCAAACACATTAAGAAATTAGGTAAAAAGCTGAATTTAGCAAAAAGTAGCTGAAAAGGCAGAAAGTAGCTTAAACTATCTGATGGAAGTAGAAAGAACTGAAATGAGGTATAAAATGTGGAATTAGTGGAAAAGCTAAAATTAGCATCAAAGGAGCTAAATAGTAGCTGAAGGAGCAGGAAAAGCTGAAACAAGCTAAAGATATGAAGGATGTAAAATGAGCTAATTCATTTTCTATGAGGAAAATTTACAGGAAAGGCTAAATAATTCAAAAAGCTAAAGCTGCACAACACAAACAGTCACATCAGGACTGTCCTGAACGAGCTGAACGTTTTGATCCATGATTTGTTGAAGAAGAACAAAAACTGTGGAACGAGCAAGATGCTGAAGAAAACTAGATGACAATAGTGTGAATATTCATAAACGTTCACGCAACAAACTTCTGTCCTACTCTTGATTATACATGAACATAGCATTTTAGACAGAAGTACGGAATAACATACCAGCTTTAATTACAGAGCCAATAAAAGGAAAACCCCTTATCAAGGCTTTAATGTCTCTGTGAACACTGAAGTGTTATATCCAAGCATGTTATGATTTGAAACAGGTGATTTAAATACAAAGTGCCGTATTGTTTCAGGTATAAAATGCTTCTATCTCTTTGGCTCGTCTAAAAATAAACAACTCAAAGTGGGGAACGAATCAAAGCTGGTTTTACAAGAAAACAAGCTGTGCTTCCCAGCTGAGTCTTCATAATAACTGCAGACTATCCAGCCCATCATCTTCCACGTGTCCACTCTTGTAAGAGAGACAAGGCAGGAGAGGAAGCCATCGTATACGACCTGTCACTGTCTCCTGCTTGATGGCTGGATGATGGATGGCTGCACCTTCCTTAACAATACCAAACCCTCCCCGTGTGGGAGGCTTTTTACACTGGTCAAGGTAAGAAGTGAGCGCATCTCCTTGTGCGGGTCAATTACAGACTATTACTTCACTTTGACAGCTGACTCTGTGCCATTTCATTTATGATACGTGTATTACCTTGAGAGGTAATCTTTACTACAGCGCAACAAATGTCCCTCGTATTGTGGATGTCTACTACAGCTACAGTCAATGATGCGCTGCATTCCAAATCAAAAGATTGCCCCATAAAAATCAGAGATGAAAGCCCTCAGATGCACATTTAGCCAGAGGGGATGGAGGAGAATTGATGGCAGGTTGCTGCCTCCTACTCCTTCTCTTGTTCAGTCTTTGGGGCTTCTCACAGTCTCCAGGCTTTTTCTCCCTCTCCATCTTCATCCCTGACTCTTACTTACTCTGGCTCTCCTTTCTCTCCCACTCTTTCCCCCCCTTGCATCTGGTTCTTGGTCGCTCCCAAGGGCTTAATTTATGCTTGCGGTACTGCAGAAACATAGGGATGACAACCCACGCACTCCCCTGGTTTGTTAGCTAGCTAGCTTGTTGGCTGGCTCACCGACTGGCTGGGAGTCAAGAGTGTGTGTTTATGTGAGTGTGCTGTATATACGCTCTCAAGCTGAAATGGTTTTCTTCTCTTCCTCATTATTTTCCCTCCCCTCAGACATGTGCGGCTGGTTTTATGTTGTTGCAGTCATTGTCAGCCGGCTCATGCAGCACACCCTGCATACGCCTGTCCATGCATGGCCATTCAAAAAGAAACATTTCTTGTACAACGATACATGAAGCGCAGAGGCAGTGCTTTGTTGCATAAAGATGCAAACCTCTTTGATTAGAGCTAATTCAAAGGTGGAATTAGAGTCAGGTGTTTTTAATAAGCGGAATGACAATCAGGTGCTCTGACTCGTGTAGCGCCAAGTCCCCATCATTGCAACATGCGAGTTGGTTAATCATTAAACACAAATGCACTTTGTCTCATTTTAAACTTGCCACAGACAGATGCATGATCAAAGGCTTCTAAAGAATAGTAGATGTGCTGGAGTTTACCACTTGGTGATGTGACTGTGCAAACAAAGTGGCTTTCAACGCCTCCATCAAAATGGTCAAAAGAAACGTGGAAATACAGTTAATGCAAAGCAGCCGAAGTAGTGACCATCACCACGATAACAGGATTTGTCATCTAAACCTGCTTGTTGGGAGATGTTAGAAACTCTTGAGTTTCTACTGGTGGTCTTCCACATGAAGCAAGCTGTCTGACATCAGTTGGCTACATTCAATCAGTCCAACTCATTTTAAAGCAGAATTACATCATAACCCTTGTGTTCGGGGACAATTTATTTAAATTAGATTAGATGTGCTCTCACTCAAAGAATCTTTTGCTGGAGTTGTCTTGATTTTCATCAGATTTATTCATTTAAGCTGCGCACAAACATGCGGTATACAGAACACTGTGCCATCGTGGTTCGGTTCCTGGTCCCCTTCCCGCTTCGGGCTCAAGCTCCAGCCTGTCATGGCGGCCATCACTTTCCAAACATTACCATTTTACAGCCATCAAAGTGCTCAGTACGTTTCCCGTTACAGTTGTTGGATTTGGACATATGGTGATAAACTGACCCCTTGCTATGTGGCGTTTGGGGTGGAGGAGTGGTGATGAAGAGGAAGAGCATGTCTCTCCTGCCCTTCTTCATGTGGTTCATGCTTGATGCAAACAATCCAGACAAGGACATCCAGATGAAAATTAATTGAAACTAGTGCCGGTCTCAGCAAAGCCTCGAGCCGCGGGCCTGAAATGATCAAGGGGACTCACGGAGTGACTCACGCTCACATCGAGGAAATGACTTTGATTTTATGCAGCCAGTCACACGTCCCACTGCCAGATGAATTATATAAAAAGTGGTGGGTGTCTGTCTATAGCGTGTGAGCTTTATTCATGAGAGAGCACTCACTGTGCACAATCTGGTAGAAAACAGAGAACGTTACCAAACAAAGACATCGATAAATCAAAGGAAACGATCCACAGCCGAACAGTGGTGAAAAAAGTATGTGTTAATGAAAGAGGTCTAAAAAAATTATCATAACTGGACATGAATTATGTCCAAATTGCCGTACACAGTAAATATTTGAAAACACTAAGTACGTGTACACATTCTGGAAAACGATGTTCCCCGTCACTAACGGATTTAAATAGTATACAGTGTTTTTTCTGGACTGGAATTAAACAGCGAATACAAGTGTACCCCAATTCATCTAAGATTTTTTTTATACTGGTTAGTCTCATTGAGACATGAGGACTCATTTTCAAGAGAGACCTGTTCTAGACCAACAACATATAAATTACAGACAAAAATATACAACAACTAAAAGCTATTAAAATAAAAATGGTGTTATAAAAACACTGTTACTGTCAGTGGGGTACTGATAGCAGCATGGTCCTGTTAGCAGCATGGTCCTGTTAGCAGCATGGTCCTGTTAGCAGTATGGTTCTGTTAGTAGTGTGGTCCTGTTAGCAGCATGGTCCTGTTAGTAGTGTGGTCCTGTTAGTAGTGTGGTCCTGTTAGCAGTATGGTTCTGTTAGCAGCATGGTCCTGTTAGCAGCATGGTCCTGTTAGCAGCATGGTCCTGTTAGTAGTGTGGTCCTGTTAGCAGTCTGGTCCTGTTAGCAGCATGGTCCTGTTAGCAGTGTGGTCCTGTTAGCAGTGTGGTCCTGTTAGCAGCATGGTACTGCAAGCAGTGTGATCCTATTAGCCATGTGGTTCTGTTAGAAGTGTGCTGTGTGTTCTGTGGGTAGAAGATACCCTGTGTAAGAGAACAGAGTTTCATTTATTTATTTATTTATTTATTTATTTATTTATTTATTTATTACTTGGAGGCAGTGCAGAGTGAGGGGTCCTGGCAAACAGAGTTAACACTGTTTATGCACCACCAGATACAATGATACAACCAGGGGGTGACCAGTGGTGGCCTTGGCCACCATAGATCAGTCGATGGTCACCCCACCGGCCACTCCAGTCGTTTGAGGAAACTTTACTTTAAAACAAAATAAAAACTAGAAAGCATCGGCAGATGTACTGTCGGCCATCTTGGACTTTGATGGTGACTTCTTAAACAACTTGATGCAGTCACACACCAGAATAGAAGTTGACACATCTCCTTTTTTTAACGCTATTCTTCTCAGAACACATACGGACGTATGGATGCAGGGAAGGTATTACCTATTCCCCCTCTTGGCACCTCGTTGGGGACAACTAGACAAGATGAGGTTCTTACAAATAACCTCTTTCTAGCAGTCTTTAGAAGGCTGGCACCAGGATGGCAGTCTGAGCGTGAATGATGTTAGGGAGTGAAATCTGAATTCGGGATGAGTGTCAGGTTAATATTCTCCTGCTCTCCGCCATGACTGGAATTCATTCTTGAATCGGGGCACGCAAAGAGACATGAAAGCCTTTTCCTTCCTCCTTCGTTTCTCATCAGCCGAAGCCTCGAACGCATCTTCTCGATTACCATCGCTCATCTTTTCTCTTTTGTTTCTCCCCTCTTGTCCCCATTCAATCCATTTTCATTTGCACCCCCCCTCAGTTTCCTTTACAGCCTTTCATTTCAACCCAATCTCTCAATCTTTCCCCCAACCTCTATTCCACAGCCTTTTCAGCAGCTCGGCGACGTGCTCTGTCTCACTTCCTCCACCTGTCTGTCATCCCGTTGCCTTTTCTTTCAACCTTCCGCTCCGACTACGATCCCTTCAGATAATTTTTCTCGTTTATTGGCATATTTCATGTTTCTCTTTTCTTTTTGACCCACTTGCTTTAGCCCTCTGTCGTAACCTTTCACCATAAACATCAATGTCCCCTTCCCCCCTCCCCCATGGACCAATTAGTTCCTCCAACTTGATGACTTTTTCAACCGTACACATCCAGTGTGGCCAAACAGTTCACGGGCTTCAAGAACCCATTGAGAAACCAACATAAAATAAGTCTGATTTCACAAAGTGGCTTGGGAGACGATGTAAGTGCATTTTTTCCTGAAAAGTTTGCTGACTTTTAAGAGATAAGAGAACTTTACGGAACCATCCCCGAGCTCAACCTAAGATTGTTTCCTAAAATCACCTGTGCTTTCGATGCTGCAGATGGTAAACAATCTTTGTATTAGTTTACTGCAACAAATGAAAAGATCCAAATGTAGAAAGAATCACAAACACTGCAGTTGTTTTGTGCCTGTGTAAAAAAACAAGAAGAAAACTCTCCTGGTGTATTATACAACACACCAGTGTGCAGCTACATTTGCTTTCAGCTTCCCCCTCTAATACTGTCACGAAAAAACATTAGAATTTCAAACCTACACGAATAGTCAAACTTGGAAGGTTTTCAAGTCTTGTTCAAAACCTGAAACTACAATTATATCATAGTGAGGAAAAGAAAATCCGTGAAGGAAACGTTAGCAGAGAACACTGTCTTTTTTTTAATTAATTTATTATTTTTTTTTTTTTACTGTCTTAAATGGAACTATAGAAGTTGAGTTTCCAGCAAAAATGCAGTGTGATTGCTTATTGCTGCAGAACTTGTTGAAAAACAGCTTAAATTAGCTTAAATTAAAAGCATGCTCAACTGTAGCTAAAATGAAAGAACAAGCCTTAATTAGTAGAATAAAGCAGGAAGAATACACTTTGGCTAAATTAGGTATAAATAAGCAAAAATTAACACAAAAGTTAAAAAATTAGCTACAAAATGCTCAAATTAGCAACAAACAAAGCTGAAAAGTAGCTGAAAATGCAGAAATGAGCTTCAACCACCAGAAGGAAGTGGAAGGAGCTGAAATGAGCTAAACATGTGGAAATACTTGAAAATGCTAAAATTAGCATAAACAGCTAAATAGTAGCTAAAAGAACAGAAAAAGTTGAACGTAGCATAAAAAAATTCGGATGGGGCATAACAAGCTGAAATTACCCTAAAAAATGTTAATTGGGCTGAAAGTAACAAAAATTGCCATAAAAAATTAATTTATCAGAAAACAGCTTAAATTAGCTAACAGATACTAGAGGTAGCTAAAACAGTAGAACAAGTTTAAATTAGCACAAGAAAGCAGAAATAACACGTTTGCCCAATTAGGCTGAGAACCTTAAAACACCAGCAGGAAGAAGCAAGAGCTGAAATTAGCTTAAAAATGTAGCATTAGCTAAAAAGACTAAAATAAACATAAAAACTGCTAAGTAGCTAAAAGTGCAACAACAACAAAAAAAGCTGAAAACCTGAAAGGAACATAACAAGCTGAAATGACCATAAACAAGTTAATTAGGTTGAAAGTAGCAAAACCATGAAAAACTTGAATTTATCTGAAAACAGCTGAAATTAGCTTAAAATGCTAAAAAGGTAGTTGAAAAGGTAGAACAAGCTTAAATTAGCAGAACAAAGCAGAAATAACATGTTTGCCCAATTATGCTGAAAGAAGTAGAAATGAGAACAACAAAGTAGACATGATCTGAAAAGAGTTTAAGTTTGCCAAAAAAAAAAAAACTGCTGAAAGTAGCTAAAACCACAGAAATAAGCTTAAATTATCAGATAGAAGATGAGAGCAGATCTTTTTTCTGAATTAGGCTGAAAAAAGTAAAAATTAGTGCAAAAAATGTGGAATTAGCTGAAAAAGTTCAAGTTAGTATAAAACAGCTAAATAGTAGCTGAAAAGGCTGAAACTTGCAGAAATCAGTTGAAAGGAGCATAACAAGCTGAAATTTTCAGAAAGAAGTTAGAAGAAGCACAAAACTGTTGTAGTTAGCAGAAAGAACCTGAAAGGAGCACAGAACAGCTGAAGAAACAGCTGAAATTTGCTGAAAGTAGCTGAAGAAGTTTACATTTGCTTAAGGAAGCGGAAAGAAGCAGAACAAAATGTGAAAGGAGCAGTAAAAGGTTGTAAACAGATCCAAACGATTCAGAAGAAGTAAAATGAGATCAATTCATTTTCTACGAGAGGAAAAAAAAGAAAAAGGCAGAAAAGGCTAAATATTTCAAAAAGCTAAAGTTGAACCAAAACCAAAAGTCACAGCAGGATTGTCCTGAAAGAGCCGAAGTTTTGATTCATGATTTGTTGAAACAGCTGAAAACTGCAGGATAAGAATGAAAAGGATCGTGAACAGTTTATTAATATAAGCAGAATAAAGTAATGAGAGATTCAGCTCATGCAGGTAAATCCTACGGCCCATCGGGGGTTCTTCCACGAAAACCTCTCATGACATGAAAATATAAAAACTGTATTTCCCCCCACTTCACCTAAACTCATGACACCGTTGAGAAAACTGTCAGAAAACTCCACGACGAGCCCCTGATTGACAGCTCAAGTGCTCAAGTTCTTCCAGTGCGCTGTCAGTCAACCACCAGCTCATGGATTCAAGAGACGACTGAAGGTGCACCAGTAGGAAAATGATCTCATGATGGCAGGAAGTGATGCTCAAGAGATTCTAAACGGTGAAGTGCTTCAAATAAAATAAGTTAAATTAAAGATTTCACGCTGACAAACCGTTCAACAAATGAAATGGGCTTGTTAAATTTAAACTGGCCAACGTGAGCTAAAGGACCATCGGTGCGTTTACGCTGAAAGGCAGGAAGCAGCCGTGAGCAGGTTGGAGGCGAGGCTGAGAAACGTGTGCTCTGCAGCGTTCCCTTCAAAACGACTCCGCCGCCAGTTTCAAGTGAACGTTTGGATTCGACGCAAGGCCGTGCACAACCTCATTAGACGAACAACGCTGAGAGAGAAGCTCCTTGAAGAACGCAAAGCTCGTTTTTAAAAAAGAGTCTTCCTGGTAAAAGGTTTTCTGTTAAGTCTCAGCAGGCAACAGAAGCAGACAAATATTTGTTCCAAACATCATTTCCACAAGCATTTCAAAATAAATTCAACTGGACAAAATGCATTTACTGCGAAAACGCAGTGCGAGCACTTATTGCAGAAGAACTTGCTGAATAACAGCTGAAATGAGCTAAAAATACATCTGAAATGAAAGAACAAGCCTAAATCAGCAGAATACGTCAGAAATCACACTGATTTAAGTTTAAATAAGGAGAAATAAGCACAAAGATGAAGAAATTAGCTAAAAAGAGCTGAAATTAGCAACAAATATTTAGCTGAAAATCAGGCATAAAGAAGTTTAAGCTACCAGAATGCGCCGATCCACATTTTTAAACTTCGGATCCGATCCCGATACCTAAATCAGGATAATGGCTGATACCGATACCGTCCCAATATCATCATTATTGATTTTATATGAGGCTGTAATAATCTCCTCTCTATAGGCAAGTGCACGTTGTATAAATATGTGCATGCATAAAATGATCATGAGCTACAAGTGGCAGGAAAATGTAGCAGAAAGTCTGATGAATGTGTAATTTAGAAAGTCAAATGGTGACAAGCTGCCCTCCCCCCATTAAAATAAATAAATAAATAAATAAAATCCACCAAACCTAATCTTTTGCAAACGCCTCAAGTCACGAATGAGCCAAATCTATATTTAGAAGGAGAAACTTTAATTCCAGACGCTGCTGTGATGTCACACCATCGATTTTCTCTCTGGGGCTTTTGGAGCAGATACAAGTCCTGGAGCTGTTTTTTGTTTGCTCATTTAGTGTGAGTCCTTTTTTTTTTTTTTTTCATTTCGTTTATTTACTTTGCTTTCGTCATGGTTGAAAAGAAAACAGATACAGAGGATGGGTGGAGGAGATGGTAAGACTTGGGATGAGACGTTATGAGGAGAGGCACATGGTGTGGTAACACACACACACACGGGCCATCAGCTTAATTACTGGCGACACAGAGGAAGCCGAGGGAAACGACCACAGCTACGGCCACTTCCACTGCGGTGCACCACTGGCAGCGTGCCCTATTTATGCATTAACACACCCAAACGCACACATATGTACATACACCACCACACTGAGGCACATGCAACCACAGCTGCTTACACGAATAAAGAAACCAACCAACGTGTGCAAACAGAGACCGCGAAGAGGAGGATGACATTACAGAACCGTAGCGTTATCGCCAGCGCCACGTTTAGGAAGCACGTGTGCAGAGACGGAGATTGAAACGCAGGCGCTCTTGTTTCGCCGTCTCTTCCCCCCCCTCCCCGCAAACACACGCTGGCGCCGTGCCAAGTCCCGGGGCACCGTCATCTGAGTCTTTTAATTGGATGCGTGTTTTGACAGACTAATCTGGAGAACAGGCCACTGTCTGCCCACCAGTCTCTCTTTTGTGCAGAAATGTATCTTTGATGACCTCGTGACAAATATGTCCTCTTCAATAATTGAGATTTCTTCATATTTATGTCTGCGTTGCGTATGTAAATACAGATGTGCCTGGACGTGCGAACATCCGAGGTCACCGGCCGTGAAGACAAGAGGATGTCAGGAGCGGTTACTGTGGAAACCATTACTGTTGAAACAAGGCATTTTATTCTGTAATAACTGTGGACGTGAGCCACTGCTTCTTGAGGGTTTATTTATGACTTTCATTTCAGATTTCCGTTGAGCTCTTCCTTGAGACATATGGCCATCATGGATGCACTGATGGAGCCGGATGAATAAAAGATGAAGGGTGCACGTTGGTGCAGTGTTAGGCCCCTGACAGTGTATGACGACCCCTCTATGTTGACCGTAGCTGAATCCTGGCACATTTGGAAAACACCTTTCACTGTGAAGGCAGTCATGATGCTGCTGCACTACAAGTACTCACCAAATTGGCTTTTCCATGTTACTGTACACACCCCTGTGGATTCTCTTCACCACTCTGTACCTCTGCATGTGCATGTTCCCAGTAGAATACTACTTCTTCTTTTGGCTTTTCCCTCTTCAGGGGTCACCACAATGAATCCTTCTCCTCCATCTCTGTCCTCACTCCAACTACCTCCATGTCCTCTCTAACTGTATCCATCTCCTCTTTGTCTTTTTCCTGGCAGCTGGATTTCTAACATCCTTCTACCAGTATACCACACTGTCTCATTCCTGATCTTCTCCATCCTTGTCACTCCTAAGGAGAACCTCAACATCTTCATTTCTGACACTTCCAGTTCTGTCTCCTGTCTTTTTGTCCATGTCTCTGTCTCCAGACCAGCTGATATCTGTAATTTCTTTCCTTTGACATCCTTTTGTCACAACTCACTCTAAACATTCTCCATCCTGCCTGGACTCTCCTGTTCAGCTCTTTACCACACTCCCCATTTTCCTGGACAGTGGACCCCAAGTCCTTGAAGTCCTGCAGATTCCCAGAAGGATACTAAAACGTGCAATGTCCCAGACCTTGCCCTGGCACAACTCAGTTTGACCACATAATGGAGTCCTAGCCTTGAGGGCAATGTGGTCAGACCAGTTTGATAACCAAGACATTCCATAGTCAACCATACCATAAAGTGCACAACCCACATTGTAGATATGCTGACATAGATGTCACGATGCAGCAGGATGCTACAGTTAACCCAAGACTACAATATGCTTCTTCTACAATGAAATAGACCACACCCATTGTGGACCTTTCACACTCTTTCATGAGTAATGCAGATCATAGCCCATTCTTAGTGTGCTGCTCAAGACTTGGTCAAGACGCTGCCAAAACCACCAACCAACCAAGTTCTGCAAATTTTTGTTATACTGCATCAGGGTTATTGTTAATTGGGTTTTGGCCAATTATATAATTGGTAATAGAGACGTTGTGCTGCATACTTGTTAGCAGTTACAAGTTACAAGTACTTTAATGGCTTCATCTACAACCTCTGGTAAATATTATGGACTCACCACCCTATGAAGACGTTTTATCACTTAGATACTTTGTATGAAAACTTAAACATGTCAAAAAACTACTTTGTATGCGTATATATACACAACATATAATTCCAACCTTCTTTCATTAATAAAAACAATAAAGACAGAAATGTAATTGTTTTATTCATCTACAGTTTTTTTTTTTAGACAAAATAGATGAAAATGTGGAATTGCTCTGTAATGTGCAGTTTTAAAACAAAAACCTGCAACAGATTGCATCTACTGATTAGTTTCCAGTTAAAAAGATTACTCACATCTTGGAGAGATGCTGCAAAAAAAAAAAAAAAAGAATTCACACAAGCTGTGGCTCCGACATGAAAGGCATTACTGGTAAAGTAGAGGATTAGCACACTTCTTCACGAAGGCACATCATCAAGAAATGTGTTCCCAATCAGCTGCGTATAAAACCTGGACCAAGTACAAACAAACTGCGGAGCCTGGAAGAAGGAAGCACACTTGTCAACCAAAGAAGACATCAAGGTGTCACAATAAAAAAACAAAGCAAAATGGCTTGAAACATGAAAACGCACAATAAAACATGAGTGACAAGTGAATGGGAACTGGACTCAATGTCTGTGACTAAACTGCAAGACATCACCCAAACGGAAAAGGATTTGCGAAAAACGAAAACCATTAGTAACATCCAAACAGAAAAGAACGAGGTGAACGTGCCTTAAAGGTCAAAAATCAAGGACTGGGGGTGATTGAACAAAAGGGTCAAGTCAGGTGAAGGCACACTGTGCTCACTCAGGATGGGAGACAGTGGCAAAGTGAAGATTCAGCACAATCTGCTGGTTTCATTAGATATATACCTTTTATTAATTGGCTTTTATAATGTATGAGAATGGATGAATGGAATTTAATTGAAATATTGGACATTTACCGTAATTCATGGACTATTAAGCGCACCTGAATATAAGCCACACCCACTAACTTTAAGAAAAAAGAAAGTCTACATATATAGGCTGCACTTGTCTCCTAAGACCTGAACTCTTGCATGACATGCATTATTAATCCCATAATGTCCACATATTTCTATATTGTAATGTGAGATGCTTACACAGACATTTTTTTTTTAAGTTTAATTAACAAGTAACAAACACAAATACATACAGTTAATGGGTTTTTTTTTCTTAAGAGAGCCTGTAACACAGCTGGTTTTAAAAAATACCAGTACAGTAGCTTACCCTCTAAAAGCACTAAAGTCGTCTTCTTCAGTGTCACAACTGAACAGTTCTTTCGCTCCCTCTCTTTTTTGTTGTTGCTCTCAACGTCACTTTCGTTTCAAAGCAAATTCGCTCGAGCTTGTGCTGTCCTCTTCATCACGCAGCAGTCCAGCCTTTTGAAACTTGTTGGTGATACTGTAATGGATTTCTTTTGACACTGCTCCGCTGTCAGGATCCACCGGCAGACTTGAACACAAGTTGCTCTTTGCATGCGGCCAGCACTGCTAGTCATCGAAGCCTCCCACTGAGCTCGGAGAGTCGCTTTAAATGCACCATTCACACTGATGTTGAGTGGCTGCAGGTACTTCCATGTGCCCCCAGGGATCATGTGTTTCACGAGATCACAAGACGTATTTTGAACAGATACACAAGCGCCCAGGTAAACGTTTTGGTATCATGAAGCTCAATGCCGCAACCTTCAATGTGTGTGGAAAAAGTAGCGGCTTATAGTCCGGAAATTACGGTATTTAGTCAATTGAAATAAAGTTTGGTGATGATGACATCACTTTTCAAGATGATAATGCATCTTTCCGAAGAGCAAACGAAGGGAAGTGAAAACGTTCCTTCAAGGAAGACCAACAATGTCAACGGCATGGCCTGCAAAGGGTCCGGAACTCAAACCAGTGGAAAATCTCTGGTGGACAGTGATTGAAATAATCACTGACAAGGTGTCAACCAGCAAAGATGATCTGGGAAAAGCAATGAGAGATAGTTGCAACCAACCTGATGAAGAATACCGTTTGTCAGTTAGGTTCATGCCTCAAAGACCGAGTGGTTATGAAAGTCAAAGGGACCCCCACAAAGTACTAATAGGGCAGGTTTTTTTTATTTATATGTTTTTTTTTTCTCTGTTGGCATGGTGGTGCAGTTAATAGAGCTGCCACCTCTCTGGTCACCGGTTCACATCCCGGCTGGGGGGCCCTTTCTGGGTGGAGTTTGCATGTTCTCTCCGTGCATGTGTGGGTTTTCTCCAGGTACCCCAGTTTCCCCCAGAGACCAAAAACATGCATGTTAGACTGACTGGTAACTCTAAATTGTCTCTAGGTGAGAGAGAGAATGGTTGTCTCGTTTGTCTCTATGTCCCTGTGATGGACTGGAGACCTGTGCAGGGTGTACCCCACCTTTCAAACAGTGATGGCTGGACATGGGCACCAGTGACCCCCACAACCTGAAAAAGGAAGAAGGGTGTAAAGATAGTGGATGGATGGATGATTTTCCTTAGGATTGAGTGATTCCATAAAACTTTCCTCTACATGATCTAAAACAAGCAATTATGACTGATTAATACAAGTATTTTATTTTTTGTTCCTAATGCCAGAAAAACAGTAGCTTTGCAGCATGTTTTAACCAACAGGAATCGACAGAAGTCATGAGAAACATAACACACAGAACAGACCCAAGGACCATAATGCAGGTTACAAAACCCATAAACCTGACACAATGAACATTAAACCCAGGAACCGTAACAGCCTCTTATTCTGTGGTAATGAACTGGATTTGTTTAAGCAATAAAATCTAACCCAAAAGAACAATTTTACAGACACCATTGATTTGTTACTGCTCATCAGTGTGACCGTGCTAAAAACAATATGCTTTCACTGTATAAATTCACATTATACATTAGTATAGGAAGCGGTTGCTAACAATGTATATGTATATTTTACTCTTATACAACTCTAGTTCTTGAAAAAAGCTGGGACACGGTGTAAAGAGTAAATAAAAACAGAATGCTATGATTTGCAAATCTCCAACACATTTTATCAGCAATGGAACAAAGTAAACATTTGAAATGTTGAAGCTGAAAAAAGGAATAAATTGGGAAAATGAAACAAGGTCATTTTGAGTTTGATAGCAACACATTATACGCCCGTCAATGAACCATTATATTCCAGTCTATAGAAATGGCCTGGACAGCAAAGACCTTGTATAACATTTGCCCTTGATTTGTGACCTTGACGTTAGAGATAGGGTGATGAAGAGATTATGTGACATGCTATCCAGTGTGTGTACAAACATATACTGTATCAAGTTTCGCTCAGTTATCTTCAGGAGTAATGATCTGGACAAGCAAAGATCTTGTTTGACCTTTTGCCTTGTTCTGTGACCCTGAAGTGATGAAAAGTGAAAGCAACGCTCCGTCTACTGATGATGAACACGTGTATGAAACTTCATTAGTTTATCTTGAGCAGAGCAGAAGTCATGTGCGGGACATAAGAAAGTTTATGTACGGACGAATGGAGACTATACCATAATTAACAAGGTCAAGTCAGGAAATGCTGGAATCTTACACAGTGCTGCACTTTTCTTAGACCTGTCTAAATCTTTTGACACTGTGGATCATAACATCTTGTGTCATAAGCTCTCAGAA
>JARVLU010000665.1:2940129-2952952 GCA_031762415.1 Simpsonichthys santanae
CTAAAGGTTTCTTCCTCATGGCGGAGTTTTTCCTTTCCACTGTCGCCTTCATGCTTGCTCAAGATGAGAGTTCTGTCTGCTCTTCAGATAAATAATGTTAAATTATTATACATGAATGTTTCTGTTCAGTTCCTGAGACGACTTCTGTTGTGACTTGGTGCTGAATAAATAAACTGAATTGAACCGAACATAACTGCTCCAACAGAAACGTTATGGTATTCCTGTTGGAATCGCTTCAGGCTGGACTAGAAATGTTACAGCTAGCTCTGTTTGTAGATATTTGTGCTCAGAATAATCTGACTTATGTAAATATCATTACAATACAAAACTGATGACAGTGTAAAGGTTTATGAAAAAGTGTTCATATAAATTACTCAGTACCGTGAGCGAAATGTGCACGAAGAAATGCTGTATGTTATCTGACCTTTACACATGGTGTAGTCTGTTTCATATAATTTGTGTTTCAACATAATTTCATTTTGCTATAAATGTTAAGGACATTTGAGCCTCATGGACTCAAGGGTATCCATCTCCAAGCTCCCACTCCTTTCCTTATAGATGCCAGCCTTGTGCATTGTCACTTTTTGTTAGCTATTACAGTAGTTGTTAACTGGGTTTTGGTAGGACAAGTATATATCATCAGCGTTCTTTTTCCTTCTTTCGGCTGCTCCCTGCATTAGGGGTCACCACAGCGAACTAAGTCACATGGCAATGAGCATAACAATGAAAATTTATCCCTTGCCATTTAATAAATTTACCTAAGGGAAGTGCATATAAAGTAAAGGGTACTGGTCCAAGCACTGAACCCTGAGGAACTCCGTCTGTCTTTTCAGTTGGATAACTTGAAAAATAAGCAAAGGACCTACTTTCTTTTTGGTGTGTCGTTCCATCAAGGCATGAGAAATGTGCCTTGTTTCTAGTTTCTGCTGTCTTTTCATTGCAGCGCCACACACAGGCCTGGCATAGTTACTACAGTGGTTTGGGCCATTTTTAGGGTTTTGGCATGGATGGAGTCATTTCTTTGAACTGTGCAATGATTATGAGAGTATAGAAACACAATAAAAATACAGTTTTGGAAAGAAATAAAGTATTTCTGTTTGAACATGGCCTCAGACTGTGCGTAGCATGTTTACTGAGTAGACAAAATGTATTTCTGACGTGCTCCCCGATTTTACAGCACAATCAGGCATACATGTAAACCACAATGGAATTTTTGGGGAATGAAGTTGTTCAAAGTGAACAGGAATCCACTTTGGTCTTGGTTTCTCTAAAAACTAGTTGTTTTCACGTCATTCCAGCAAATAATAAAAGCATTTCGTCAAATTGTGGTAAGACTGGTTAAATTACTTTTTAAAAATTTCCCACCAAACCCCCGATTCACAGAACTACCACATTGTACTTTTGTCAGTACAACAGGTTGGAACAAACACGTTTATTATCACTTGGATCTTTTATACAGACAAAATGTCTCCTCCTTACCTGTTTTATCTCAAACTCCCAGGTTCCTCACAAGCAGGCAGCTAAAGTCCAACCTTGAGGAAAAACAACTGGCGAGGACAGTGCTAATCTAACAGCAGGTGGGGAAAACAACAATTTCATCTAATGCCGAGCAATTAGCTCCAAGTAACATTTCGCTGCACCCTCTGGGGGGACGGGGCTCCCAAGTGAAGAAGTGGAAACGGACGACAACACCTTGATTCTGTTCGTTTAAGACTTGCTATGATTTTTAATTACCCAGAAGAGGGGGTCTTTTATTGAGCTACAAGACTTTGCACTGTCACCTGTCCTCTCTAATTGTGCATTTTCTCTGTTGAGGGGAGCTGGAGGGGAATTTAATTACAGTGAGATCAATAGTCAAGCATCAACAGTGACACAGTAGCGATTCATATTACATGTAGATTGATTCATTTCTGGACGTTGTTTAGTTTAAATTAATGGAAGTGCACAAGCTGGAGGTGGGCAATTTCCTCACATCGAGAGAGCAAGACTATAAAGGCAATTATATGGGCAAGTCTAATTGTCTGAAAACTATATAGACTGATTAAAAGCAACCAACAGCAGCATTTAAGGTAATTTTGGAGGCTCGTGGGACACTTACAAAGTCAGTTAATTTTATTATTTTGAAAGTTTTACAAAGACAAGACTAAATAATGCTCAAGAAAAGCGTTCAGTGAAGGAGGGAAAGACTTGAGGAGTAAAAATGGGTCACTGAGAATGAATAAACGAATGGTAAATAAAACCAGTTTACAAAGAAAATTACCTGTCAGTGGTTCTGGATGAATAGTCGGGGAATGTCAGCATCACATCGCATTCAATCTTTAGATTTCATTATATTTAAACAACTGCGTTTAATTTCATAATGAATCTCCTAATGCAGTTAATAGAATATAAAGAGAATTAAGTTCCAGTTCAGAACAGTTCTGTTTTCACAAAAACACAAAATTATGCTGTTTATGTGCCTACTTATTTAAAATATTTTTATGGTGGCCCTGAGGTGTAAATGACATCATTTGAAAAAAACAAAACAAAAAAACAAACAAAAAAAAAAAACAGAATTGCATAATAATAATAATAATAAAAAAAAAAATAAAAAAAATAAAAAAAAAAAAAAAAAAAAAAAAATTTTTTAAAAAAAAAAAAAAAAAAAAAAAGGAATTACATTAAGCCAAAGAGGAAGTGGTTGAAGCGGAAGTGGCCAGAATCACAATTGAAAAAACTGAATTACATTAAAAAAAAAATAAAATAAAAAAAATAAAAAAATAAACGTAACAAAAAACAACAAAAACACAACAACATTTGAAAAAAACATAATTACATTAAGCCAAAACGAAAGTGGTTGAGGAGGAAGTGGCCAGAATCACATTTGAAAAAGCAGAATTACATTTGGAAAAGGAAAAAAATAAATAAAATAAAAATAAAAAAAACACCACTTCAGTTTTACTTAATGTAATTCCATTATTTCAAATGAAATTCTGTTTTTCAAATGTGATTCCGGCCACTTCCACTTTGGCTTAATATAATTCCGTTTATTTTTTTTAAATGTTGTTGTGCTGTTCTTGATTTTGTTATATGTTTTTAAATGTAATTCTGTTTTTTCAATTGTTGTTCATTTTCACCTCGGGGCCACCGAACCTTCTCAAGCCATCTGTTTATCTTTAGTGCTAGTTATCATAAAAGGTGGGAAATCATGTTTTTCCCACAAAACATCTCATGAACCACTGGGGACATTTTGGTAAAACTCAAAGTATTTATTGGACATACATCTAGGACTCGTTAATTTTGGGGCCTACCTGATTCAAGATGGCCGCAAACAATGAATGGACTTTAGCAAAGACAAAAACAACTATAACTATTTTTTAGGAATGTTGAGGTAATTTTTGCCAACTGAGTGTTATTTTCAACTGAAACTCCAAGTGCTAAGAGATCATTTTGATCTTTTGCTATATTTGGTATGGGCAGTGAGCAGTACACATCCCTTCAAGGAATGCTAGTTTAACTATAAATATGTAACACTTTTCATGTAAAAATATGAATGGTTTGATAAAGTAAAAAGTTTGCAAGTAAAAAAAAAAAAAAAAAAGTAAAAATGTACGGTATGTGGTTGATTTTAACTTGAACGTTGCCACCAGCTATTACCATTTTGCTCTAGTTTCCATTTTACTTGACTGTTATAGTTATACCTCTCAGATTCTGGGTACTATCCCATCTGGTTATCTTTTGCTCAGTTTGGTAATATTTTCCACCCACCTTTAAAGGTATACATGAAGGAACGGTTCCAGCTTGAATTACCACTAGAGAAGCTGAAATATTTTCCAGGGATAACCTCAGTTTGTACTTATGGTTTTGTCTTTAATAACTTGGAATGAGGCTACATGAGACAAACTTACAGCTCTGAGAAAAACAGTCGTCTTGCTGTCAGTATTACTATTTGTCCTATACAGTTGGTACAAAAGACAATGGTTGAGAGAGGACCCGTTGACATGGAAAGCTATATGTCAAAAAGTAAAGGGTCTACTAAAGGTGTTGGGGCACAAATGACTTACTGAAATAGGTACAATAGCTTCAGCCACTGTTTCTCTGATGTAACGTTTGTACCGTTGAATGTCAGCTTTTACTGACACCCCAAGACAACATCTGTAATAAAACCACACACTGGAAAACATGACAAAAGGGAAGTTCTTAAAGTGAATGAAACATCTCTTGGGTGACTGGGAGGAAAATACAGAAAGCAGCAAGTGACAGAAACAGATGTGTCAAAATCACGAAAGTTCTCTGTTTCCATCGTGTACCGAATTCATACAAATTGTATTCCCCAGAGATCGTGATATGACACATCACGTTTAAGAAAAACAATTTGGAAAAAGGCAAAGGTCTGTTGAGTATGAGAACACTTGTTCGGTCCCTGCAGATGACTGGGAAAGAGCCACCGGTGCTTGTTGGAATGCTTTTTTCTGTCCAGAACCACTGTTGCCAAGTATCCATTACTGAACCCATGCATTCATACAACACTGAACAGTGGCAGTAACCCAGCTGGTCCCCCTCTCCATCTGAATGGGATTCAAGAGCTGGAAGCTTTTAAAATGATCACTACCAAAAAGGTACAGCATGATGAATGAAGCAATATTAGTTGGTGTGGACCAAAACAAGGAGCTTGATTTCATTAGACTTTTTCAAAAGCAATAAAATGCCCCTGGTGGGCCATTGTGAGGGAGATTCATTTAAAGGGTATTCAGCCTCCAAGAAGGGAAAAGCATTCTCTGAAGGATTTACGTGGAACACATGAAGGGATTTATGAGGGACAAAGTGAAACTTTATGGTTGACACACACTAGTAATTTTAACTGGGGTTTTGTGGGGTTAACAGCTTTTGTGTGTTCTAATTGGTCAGAGCAGGTATTTCATAAAGGAAGGAAACAAGGAAGGGAAAGCATTGGAATAAACTTAGTTTAAAAGTGAAAATGCCCATGTCAGGAATCCAAGAAAATGAAAAACCCAGTAGGAAGATGTACAAGCATAGGAATGCAAGGTCACCTTAACATGGGGTATAGAAATAAGGATTAGGAAAAAGCTACACTGTTTCAATTATACCTGCCAGGGCTGGGCATCATTTTGTTGCTAAAGACCCAAACCAAGTTATTTAAATCAATCAAAGGGTCACATCTATTAATTAAACACATTTTCTTTACGATGCAAGACATTTCCAGGCTTTTCCTTGTTGTAGCATACGTAGTTAGCATGCTTGATAAAAATACATTCCCCAAGTACCCACTAGGAATATAGCATAATTTCTGTAAAGTGGTTATTGTGCAACATATTTGTTAGCTTAAAATATGACCCAAAATTCTACAAGTTTGTTGTTCTGTCTTTAAAGTTCAGTCGAGTTCCAGAAAAACGACTTACCAAAAAAGTTTGGCCAATCATGATCCAAATGTTGTAGTTGCATTTGTCCAATATGTTTACTTTAGATTAAATGCAGGGTTTTGACAACTTATTTTAAGTTACTTCTTTTTTTTTTTAGATTAGTGATATTTGGAGCCAATGGAAATTGTGGGCTGCATGTTGTCCAGGTGAGCTCTAGTAGATGTACAGTATGCGACTTAATACAGAACACAGGACAAATAACATGACAATGTCTAACGAATGCTGGCATAGGAAAATATGTGGAAATTAAACCATAAACAATGTCAACCAATTAGACACCAAGTTCACATATTCCTAGCCATTTACGCAAACACCATTTTATTAACATTTACAAGTGTTATAGATTTTCCATGTTAAGGTACACTAATGATTTACGACATAAGCAATCCACTCTGGTGTTAGCACCAAAGAGATTGGCTTGATTTTTGGTCCTCTCCTTCCACAAATTTGGAAAAGAACCAAAAAAAAAAAAAAGTGTCCATCTTAATCAGAAATAGTTTGCTTTGACTTTAAGTAGTAAATCGTACAGCACAGATAAATTTGACAACAACAACAACAACAACAACAACAACAACAACAACAACAAAACAAAAAAAGAATTTCACACGTTTTGGTGAAACGTTGGGGCTGCTGTTTAATATAGGCTACCTTATTTTAAAAAAATGCATATATCTTAGATATTTTAACGTATCAGTTAGCTTTTATAGTAGCTCTTCATGCTACGAGTGCTCAAAATCAGCTGATTTACGAGCTAAACTGTAAGATGGAAGCAATTTGTGAGAATCACAGGCAACCTGCGGCTTCTAGGACTCGCCAGCATGTTTGAGTCAACCTTGAATGAGGCTCATAGCACGGATCAGAGGAATACCCATAAATCTGCCATTCTGGATCCTGAAAGTTCCAGCAGGACTCAAGGTTGACAAGAAGAAGCAGTCTGCCTGAAGAAAATCAACAATTGTGGCTTATCTGAATCCGACTCCCCTGTTTGGCCTCGGATGCGGGCCGACTATCAAATTTCTCCTGGGACATGGGTAAACTAAGGAAAAAACTTTCTCTATCGCAACCCCGCACCCGAGAACTTCCGCGCAGGCTTATCAGAACTGCCGGCTGAACAACATCTCATCAGGACTATGGCCTATCTGAAAGTGCTTCATGGACAAATATCACCGTCTTGACATAAAATCATATGTAATGTGTTTATTACATGTGCTTGCTCGTAAAGTTTTTTAATGTCTCAAATTGTGTCCTGACAGGACAAGATGTGAAAGGGTCTTTTTTGTAACACCACTATCCATCCTCATGGCTCTTAGGTTTTTCTATCTTAAAAAAGTATTCTGATAAAGAACAAGAGGTTGCACTCTTGTAGCAGCAGCAACGTGCACTCCGCCCATTTTTTGGACAACTGTACGAACATAATTTCACTGTATCCCAGTACAATGATAATAAAGCTTATTTCTGATTCTGATCTTAGCATACAGTATATCTTAGATCTCTATACTGTATATGGTTTCTTTTTACACTTTTTTTTGTTGTTGCTATTTTTGGATGTAACTGGGACCCTGAGTGCACAATTTTGTTCCACCTCATGCACCACATGTGATGCGAACGACAATAAACATCCTTGAACCTTCAAACCAGTTAAATAACATCATCCTCTGTGTAGTTCCATCACTCAGGCATACTTCAATTGTTTTAGATTTTTCCACAAATTGGTCAATTTTCAGTACTGTGGAAATAGGACATTTACTAAATTTTATAGAGTTTAGCCTATCCAATGTATGCATTATCAAACACGCCTTGTAATCCAGTTTTGTTCTCACTGCAGTACAACTTGTTTTAAGCAGACTTACCCATTGACTTCCATTATAGTTCAGTCCAATTTTTTTCTTTGGAAATGAAAGTGAAAAATCTTTTACTTTATCTTATCTCTTATGTGAGACATTCAATTTATCATGAATTGTGCTGTCAGGGAGCGAAACAGATAGAGTTATGGTAACCATAGCGACACCCATGAGAAAACGGCAGCAGTTTTAGCCATTATTTTGAGCAACTTACACATCTAATAAAGTTTTAGATCAAAATGTTTGAATCTCACAACAACTTGTGCGTAGTTACCGCCACCCCCCAACCCCCAGCTCCTAAAATACTTGTTTTTGCTTGTTGCCAGGCTTCATCCATCTTTTCCACGTCTTTGTTGCTTATTTGTGTTCCATTGTCAGCCGAACCTAAATCACATCGCAGCAATCACGCCACACTTATCCCAAGTGGAGAGCAAAACAACAAGCTATTAGAGTAAACCAGAGGTGGGAGTCCAGGAGCTCCACCCTCGCTCCAGCCCACCCTCGCCACTCGAATGCGGAGCGTTTGGGAGAGTGAAGTGTTTCTAATGCCCGGATGCGATTGCACAGAGCCTTTAATTTTTCACCAGAAGGGATTTAGTTCAAACAGAAATGACGTGCTCACAACATGCATGAACAGACAGGTGAGGCGCACGTCTACTTTCCCCTCTCCTTTCTGTGACAGGGGACTACAATATGGTGCACTGGTAGCTGAACGTATTCTCAAGCACATACCCTGAGCACGAGCAGATTGTGCATGCTCTAGACGTGACATTGCACAGGACTATAGGTCTTATCTCACTCTGGTATTTAAACCAACAAGCAATAGGCACTGCTTCAAAGAACGCTGGGTTTAGAATTATTTTATTAAGTCCATATTATTTGCCCCAGGCCGTTTATTGGGACAACGGTGTAGACATTATTTGTCTCCTTGTTAAAATACAACAAAAAAAGGAGCGCTACAAATAGGTTCCTTCATTCCAGTCATGTATTAGCAGTTGGTTTCTTGTTTAAGGGAAAAAAGTATTTAATTTATTTTGTGTTTAACTCTTAACTTTGTGCTTTCCGTCAGTATTACACAACCACTGCTAGCTTGGTTCTGTAGCCAAGACAACGACGTACCACAGGGTCTGTGTTGAACGCTTGATGAGTTTCATTCAAAATATACCTCAAAATCTGAAGAAACTTCAGAGAATCTGTGCCGTTATCAGCAGATTAAATCTAGATTGTCAGTTTGCATTATGTGAAACTGAATTACTTTGTATAATTCAGCTGTAAGTGTCTTCATTGGGTATCCAGTTTGCGTCGTATCGGGTTGTAGTCATTTCAGTTCAATTTTATTTTCAGTTGTTAATTTATAGAAAGTTAATTTACAAATCATCTCAAGGAACAGTGCAAAAGCAAGATCAAGACAAACCATAATTGCAATTTAGCTCAGACCAGACCCAAATTCAAATCTAATTACAATCAAGTTAACTAAGCTACAGTTTGGTCTGAATCAGTATATCTTGATGTTCCACCTCATTAAAAAATATCCATAGAATCTGGCAGACTGTGCCAAATACTTCATACTGAGCAAGAATGGGAGCAATGGTGGAAAGGAACAACTCCAGTAACTAACAGTTAAACACGTCCACTGCTGGCAGATTTAGCCACTTTGAACTAAGCCACATTTTTGTATTTGTTTGCATTGTTTCAATGTTGACTTGGCTCATTGGGTCATAACATAAAATGAAGACTGGACACAATATCAAGAGTTTATCATTTTAAAATTACAATAACAGCCAACCATGACAACCAGAAAACTGTTTCCTTCTACCCCCAAGATCTGTGTTCAGGCACTTGAGCACCGCCTATGAGTAGACGGCGATGCATCCACGGCACCTCGTTTTCAACTCGTTTGAAATTTGGGGCTGTGGTTTATGTGTTATTTGAGCTTTTGTAATGTTAATCAGCAGCTCCCAGTTGTAGGAAACTACCTTTTTATGGTTACGCATCAGAACAAATGTCCAAAAGTAAAAAAAGGTTTCAGTAAAAATCCTTCCAGCGGAACAGCATCTGATACCAGAGGAAGTAACCATCCGGAAAAAAAAAAAAAGCCATTTACATCCAGAAAAAAACAGTAATTAAAGATTTCAAAAGCAAACTCTCAGGAGAACTACTCCAACACGCAGCCACCTTGAGTGGCACAATTCTAGAGTTTTAAATATATATCATAGTACTGTACAGTGTATGATAGTATAATATGATGTATAGCATGGTATAGTAGATGGTATGGTACATCGGAGTATAGCATAGTACAGTGTGGTATAGTGTAGTGATTAAAAGCTGAATTGTCCAGTGATCAAAGATTAAATGTTACTGTGAGTAAAGACCTAATCTTGTTTTAATTCTCAGCTACATTGTACTGTCATTTGCTGCTCATGTACACTTTTCTTTTTGATTTTTGTCAAAGTGGTACAAATTAGAAATGTGTGCCTTTATTCTCCTGATGTCTACGCCTGTAGCAGTTATGGTCCAACTAAGAGTAGAACTGCAAAGGGTGGCTTTTTATCTTTCAACAAAATGGCCCCAAAAGCAACTTGTGAAGCAGAAAAAGATCTGCAGGTATAATTTAGTGCCGCTCCTCGTTTGCATTTTGTGGCCACGCAGGTGACTCGCTCATGATGCAGTTTGGGCTTTTAACAGAGAACAAATGGACGTTTGTTGGCAGTTGTCACAACAGGAGAGAAGAGTTGGCCACGTGCTGGGACTATATTAAGAAAAAACGCTTTTACTGAGTTGTAAACGGTCCAAACATTAGCAGTTCCTCCTATTTCAAGGTCAGCTTTTATCATCAGTTCTAATTTTAATTACAATCAGAATGCACGGGTTTGATGAATCTTTGGTAAATATTAACAAGTCTTATACAAAGATGGAATGAATTAAATACGTAATTAAGTTTTAAAACACGGATGTCATAGTTTCTGTTGTATTATGAACAGACTATGAAATTATGACTCATTTCCTTGAGATGCTTGAAGAAAACTTAGACAATCGAGTTCGACCCGCAGACCTAACATAACATGCAACGATAGTCTCGTCCTGTTCCTTTTAGCGCCACGAATAAGCTGCTCTTTTCTATAGAGGGAAGGACAGCTTTAGTGGTCGCCTACGTAAAACAACAGTCGGCAGTGCTACTCAAGAACAAGACAAGAGATTTTCAAGTATCCTTGTAAGAACAAAAACTAATACATACTTAGTTCTGAAGTAGTCTGGGTCCATGTCTGCCAATAAAGTACTTTACTCAAACTCAAAATCTGATTCACACTCAGAACGAGTACAAAAGTACTGAGATTTCTGGGCTATAAGCCGTTACTTTTTTCCACACACTTTGAACACAGCGGCTCGTACCATACGGCCATCAATGCAAATATGCAATGTGCATTTGCAAAATGACCGTTTCGTGGCAAAAGAGATCCTAGAATAGTTTTAGTCAGTGTTGTAGTAACACAATATAATGGTACCGGTGCAGATCAGTGAGAATCAGTTGAAACTTTCAATAGCTAATACTAATATTGTCAGGAAACAGACTTTTGTTCCATTTGAAACCTTATTGAAGAGCCCACGACTTTGAATGACTCGAGGGCTTCTCCAGCTCTTACGGCTTCAACAGCTGTTCAATTCTCACTCGTTTAGAACCCAGTTTGTCAGATTCGACACGTCGTAAGAAGTCCGAGATCCAGTCAACGCCAGGAACCGCCGCTCCACGTTTCTCCACGCACGGCTCCGGTTGCCATGGTTACGTCTTTTCTCTGGATCAGTCTGCGGGCAGATAAATAATGCACACTAATGCTGGCATGGTGACAGCGCTGCAGCAAGCTGTTGCTCACCTCAGCTCTGCTCTGGAAGCGCTCCCCGATACACACATGAATATGTAAATCTGAACATGCATCATCACCGACGCATGCATACATGCATCAGTCTGGTTATGAAATGAGACCCGTAAACGTTCTTGCAGAGGCACTAGACCGTCTGAGGAAACTATGTCCTGTATCATCTCTGATATCGACGGACCAGAAGCCTAACAGATGTGCCAGGCTGTCAGGCATGTTCCAGCAGAGTGAGATATCAAAGTCTCCGCCTGTTTAACGAAGCAGGTAAATAAACTTTGATGGTCCAGTGTCAATACCTTCTCCTCCGAGGGATATATTTCAAGTTTCTATCAGCGCTTGCCTCTTCAAAGATCGACTGGAACATCGAATGGGTGATTTGACGTCAAGTGATGCAAGAGGAACAAACAACATCAGGGCAAGACACCGTCACCTTAGCATTTATCGTTCAGTGGTGGAAACAACGACTAGTTCATATTGCTTTTTGTTGTCATTTATATTTGCAAATTCTAGCTGGGAGTCCTTACAAGTGATGGCTGGATATAAAGCAGAAATGGACTGACGGGTTGAGACATTGCCCACAGTAGTATGGGAGTTACTCTGATCTTGATTTGGTAAAAAAATAAATAAATAGTCTGGCTTAAATTGAAAACTTTCGATTCGCTAGACCCAGAGTCATAAAATATAGATCACCACCCAACTAACTGCTAAAAGGAGCTTTATCTCTAGTAGATGAGGTCAGAAGGTTCTCATCTGCTGTGCTATTTAGTGTGTCCGAGTCTTAACCACGTCCATAGACAACAATGGCAACATAAAAAACTCTTTACAAGCTATGTTACAAAAACAGTTAACTGCCCTCTTTAGGTTGGGAATGAGGTGCTGCCTCTGTATCTGATTTTTGTTCTTGAATGAGAGAAGAATAGAGTGAGATTGACATACTGACTGGTGCAGCTTCCACAGTACTGCACGCTCTGCTCCGGTCTGTTGCAGTGATGACGGTGAAGCTCTCCGTGTACCAGTCGGTCTATGTTCCTACCCACACCTTTGATCAAAAACTTTGAGTAGAAAGAACAAGAACACAGGTATAAATGTCTAAATTATTGCTCTCTGCAAGGTAGTCGGACTCTGTTAGAGACGAGGTGCGTTCAGTTATTTGAGAGAGACTTGGAGTGGAGTTGATGCTCCTCCACGCTGAGAGGGACAGTTGAGGTAGAGGTGCCCCCTGGGTGCCTCCTTAGGAAGCTTTTCCAGGCATGTTCAACCGGGAGCAGACCCTGGGGAGACCCGAGGACACAGCAGAGAGTAAAAAATGGAATTACATTTGAAAAAACTGGATTACATTTAGCCAAACAGGAAGTTTTTTTTTTTTTTTCTTTATTAGCAGCATAAAACTACAAAACCTTCCTGTCTGGCTTAATGTAATTCCATTTTTTTCAAATGTTGTTCATTTACACCTTAGGGCCACCATAGGAGAGACTGTCTCTCATCTGTTGATAAGCCTGAAACCCCTCGGAGTCCTCCCAGAAGAGCTGGAAGAGGTGGCTGTGGAAAGAGATGTCTGGACCTCCCTGCTCAAACAGCTGCCACTGGTCCAACTCCAGAACAAATGGCAGATAATGGATGGATGGATGGATGGATGGATGGATGGATGGATGGATGGATGGATGGATGGATGGAGGGATGGATGGATGGA
>JARVLU010000665.1:2954584-2965656 GCA_031762415.1 Simpsonichthys santanae
GGATGGATGGATGGATGGATGGATGGATGGATGGATGGATGGATGGATGGATGGATGGATGGATGGATGGATGGGAAAAGGACAAATGGGCCATTTTGCTGCTTGGCTGTGTAGATGGATGGATGTTAAATACAATGGACCACCCATTTTCAATGAGACCCACCTTTAAATGTATTTCCAGCTGGACACAAATTGAACCATTTTACAGTCTAAAGGGACAAATGCCTCTTCATCTACTCAAATTTAATAAAGAACTTTTGCATTAATAAAAAAAAAATTATCAGAAAAAAACACAAGCATATAAAACATTAAATTTTTTTACTATAAAAAGTCAAATTTGTTAGGAACTGTATTATTCATAATGCGTTTAGTCATTTGTAAGACACTGACAGAAGTGATCAAAAATGAAGTACGATGGGACAGAGGACTAGATGAGACACAAAGAAAAGAAATGGAGACGCTGAGCTCCTTATGTTCTTCTCTGAATGCTTGAATGAGTCAACGCTCATGAAACTGTCTTGATAAATGGAGGGAAAGAGCAACATATTTCTTGGCAAAAAGACAGCGCTGCTGCAGCGCAGTCATTTTGATCAGACTCACATGTAATAGACTGGATGAGAATCTAAAAGAAAAAAAGAGCGGTACCACAATGTCCCCCAGCACTAATGGACTTGAATGAACGTTTGTAGTTTTCAGGATGTGTGTATTTTCTGGCAACGCAACTTAATGTTTCTGGTGCAAGATGTGAACGTGGATAGAAGTCACACTGTACGAGAACAGAGGTAGGATGTTCTTCTTTTGGTTGTTTGAGGCAACGCAAAGTGACGAACCCTGGCGAGTCTGTCCCGGACCAGGTGCAATGGTGAAGTCAGGAGTTAGTCAGCGATGCCCCAGATTAATCTTTGGACACCCCAAGAGCTATCCCAATCGTTTGAAGAAGCTTTTAATCTATATAAAAACTAGAAAACATAGTTTTCTCAAATGATAGTTGTGGTCAGTTTACATACTGTACAAATGTGGTGTCGGCCATCTTGAATTTTGACTTAGCAACCCAATTTTTCATATGCCTGGATGAAGTCACACAGTAAAATGGAAGTTATTACTGTCACTGTTGATCCGGTTGTGAGAGGATCCGGGTGTCTTTTGTGTTTTTCTGTGTTTGCCTCCTCAGTGTTCGTCCCCCATGTGATCATCTCCAGCTCCTGCCTCTGTCCCTCGTTGTCCCACTCCAGGTGTTTGTGATTAGCCCCTCGTTAGTGTCCTTACGAGTTCTGCATCTTGTCGTTGGTCCCCCGTCGGTGGATTGTCCTGTCAAGGCGTCTTGCTCCGTCGCCCTCCGTGTCTCCCATATAAAATTTACTGCCAATTTTTTGTTAAATAAATGTATTTCTTTATTTTATGCTTGGAGTTCCTCTGCACGTGGGGTTTCACCAAAACACCAGATCGTGATAGGTTGGACCCAAATGCAGGAGAAGAGCCGAACTAAACTAAACTAAAACATATTTAATTTAACAAAACTTAAGCAAAAGTCTGGCGTGGCAGCAAAACACGCAGAGAAACACGAGGGAGTAGGAGGAGGATCGAGACATCTGCAGTGATTTTAGAATAATGAGAGGTGGACACCAGGAACCGTATGAAGACAAAACTGAGTGTGACTGAAACACCTGGGATGATCGTTGATGGGGGACAGGTGAGGGTGGCGGACTGACAGGTAAAATACTGAACAGGTAAGGTTCAATTCTTCTGTTTTAAGTCTTCTATCCATCATCTGGTTCACTCTTTCTATGGTGCATAAAGATATCCAATAATCTTGTAACAACTACCATTAGAAACTTTTGTAGGTAACACTCTTAGCTAACAGACACACACACACACACAAAAACAACAACACAAAAGCAAAAAGAAAAGAAAAATGGCCTCAAGAAGGCAACAACAGCTGGGAGAGCTGTTTGAAAATAGAAAAGTGCAATAAGGCATAACATCTTTCTCTTCAGCGTCTTTCTGTTGCCAGTCGAAGTAAATCAAATCCCACCTGCAAACATCGTTTGGAAACGAGGAGCGCCGCAGAGAGAGAATATTGGACGGAATCTCAGGCCACGCCGGATGGTTGTGGAGCAGCGTTCTGACAATATTAAATAGTTTTTTTTTTTCTTGATATCATTAAATTGCACGGAAAGACCAAATCAATAATGAATTGAATTTACTCAACTATTAAATGCTGTTTGTGTACCTGGAGCCTTGTGGGTTGTATACTTTATCCCCCTGTGCCATGTTGTCCACATTATTAAAAACACATTATGAGTATTTTCCTATAACACCATGTGTATGGGATTTGTGCTTTATAGGAGAAGGATGTCACTTCTGTGAAGGTACCACTGACTTTAGCTCCTCGTTCCAAGATTGCTGCTAATGGCCACCAATTCAGTCGCCAGCAGCCTAACATGCATGTTTTTGATCTGTGGGAGGAAACTGGGAGAAAATCCATGCATCACGGAGAGAACACGCCATTCAGAGAGGTCCCCAGCAGGAAATTGAACCTTCTCGCTGAGAGGCGCCAGCTCTACCAACTGCACCACCGTGATGCCCTGTTGGATTATCGTCCATCTTAAATCTGATTCTGAAGGTGTTGGTGAACCATGTCAACGTCCTGACTATGGTCAAGGTCAACATTTATACACATTCTGTACATTTGGCTATGTAGTTTCAGAATAAATGTTTTTTTTTTCCCCTCTTGTCCTGCTGCTACATGTTTACTAAAAATGTATTGGATTCAAAGCTTTATAGGATGCTGAAAATCTCACAATCAAAAGGTCAGTTTGGGTCTTTCTTGTATTTTTTGTTGATCTATAACAGACCCATCTATTATAGAAAATAGAGAAATACATCAATACAGTTTGACATGACCTGTAACATGAAAAGAAAGGTACTGATATTCAACAAGTTGACAGTGTATTCTTTCATTCACTGCCATGATTGCAATCATGGAAAAAGGCTGAACATCTTATTCGCTCTTCTTCTGCACCCTTACTCACCAGGCTTTTTGTGCTTCATAATTATATAGTGTCATGAAGAAAATGAGCAAAACAACCAGGGGAAAAAAAGAAGTTGACAAATTACTCAATGTTTCCTCTGATTGTCAATCATATTTCAACAGTTAAGCCCATAAATCACAGCCTAGAAGACGTCAGAGTCATGTTTTCAGACAGAAAGTGTTGAATCTTTGTCAACGCTGTCTAAGAACACCCCAGTTCACATCGTGAATGAAACCCTGGCTGTGCCGTTTCTTTGAAAAAAAATCATCATGCATCATTCAAAGGAATCTCAAACACAAACATGGAAGAATAAAATGTAGAGAATTTAAAATAATTAAAAATCCATGCCAGCAAACTTTTTCATTAGCATTCGGGGTCTCTAATTTTAGACAAATTGGCGTATTGATTTCTACACTGGTTCCACTTACCCGATCACTAAGTCACATGTTAAACAAATGGCTCACTTCTACCATATGTATACATCTTTTAATTAATTCCCCATTATGTGCTGGCCATTGTATAATGCCACACTGATGAATGGGATGGGAAAGGAAAGAAGTCATGAACAAAATGAAATCTATATTTGCTATCTGATGCAGACGCTGCATGTTTTTCTTTCTTTAAATCATGAATTAAATAGAAAAAAAAAACTCCAATGCTGGTGGCGAGGAGCCTGTTTTTCTCTATTAGGGTTGAGAATTCCAATTTCTAAACTTTTGAACTGAGATCAATATGAAACTGAAACAAATAAAACATTACATTGAGTTTAAAAAGCTTGTGCGCTTCATTTGTGTGCATGCCAGTAAGTGTTAGAGGTCCACAGTGCTTATTCTTACATTTTCAGCCTTGCTCATATGACTGGATATTATTAAGAACAAACAAATTCAGGTGCATTTCCACCTACATTTACAAAGTTCACCCCGTTTTTGGGGCGAATTGTTACAAAATAACTTTAAGTGAAGATTGTTAACATTTGTTTTTGGTTCATTCATGTTGAACCAAACCGTGTTGAACCGGTTTTCTCATTCCTGAGAAGAAAAAAATAAATAAATAAAATCAAGCAGCGTTAAATTTCAAACACTAGAAACTAAAACAACAATGAAGCTGTTATTACAGTTTTCACTGCGTCTGTCTCACTTTATTCGTCATTTGTGGAAATTAATTTTTGATGATGTGATGAAAAGTGAAACTTTTTTTTTTAACTTTTGGGTGTATGTTATGATGCGTAACCATGGCAACGATGTTTTTTTTTAATTTACAACCAGGAGCCACTGATTAACATCTCAAAAGCTAAAATACTTCAACTACAGCCCCAAATCCCAAATGAGTTGAAAAGGAGGCGCCGCGGATGAATTCCCGTCAACCTGGCGGCAGTGCGCGAGTACCTGACCGCCGAGATCCTGGAGCTGGTGGGAAACTTGGCTCGTGACAACGGGAGGACCAGGATCATCCCCCGGCACCTTCAGCTGTCTGTCCGTGGTTACGAGGAGCGTCTTACAACTCTTTATTGTAACCAGGATGATGAGCTATGACAACACTTAATTTCCCTTTGAGATGAATAAAGTACAAAGTATTTTTGAATGGAATTGAATATGTCTGCAACGTCGTAGCTCTCATTTGAACTGCTTGTATCTAGGATCTCTATTTATCCACTAAGAACCATTGTGCATTCTGAACATCATGACTCAGAAGATGCCAAGAGCAGACTGAAAAATTACCCAAACTGACAGAATATGACAGACAAAGTTAGGTGAAACGTCCAAATTCTTTTCCACGTCAAGGACAAATAGTTTGGTTCCATGAGTTTCAACCTGGTGGATGTTTCACTGTCGTAAGCATCTGTTGAGAATAATCACAAGCACCTCACCTATGATGAATACATCAGCTGCCTTTATGTCCTCTGCTGTTCCTGGGCTTGCCGACATCACTCCTACACTCAAGTCTTTTTAAAGCTCTGCTTGGACTAGAAACAAGTTTTTGCTTTAGGAACAATGGTAAAGTTGGCTGCCATGCCATCAGTAACAAGCCAGTCTCTGAGGGGGTCCTTTGGCAATCCTCTTGTCCTCTTCACTGGCAGACAAACAAACCCCCTCCTGCTTCAAGTCAGTGACACACTAAGTTCTTAGCCGTTATATAATTACAAGTCTGTCAACATTAGTGTTATTGTAATTTTATTTCTCACCAACACTGATGTCAGTGTCACCTCTATCCAGTCTCTGCACAAATGCCAACTGATGAAGCACCTTTACCAAATTGTGTTATGGAAACGAAACACAATGATGCCCTTCCTACAACCTCCACCCAACCAAGAGCATCTGTGGACCCTTTTCAGACCAGCTGAGATATACTGTGACATCTTTGTCAGGACTATGGAAACTATCTGGAAGTGTTCGTGGACAATCTCACCATCTTGTTTACACTTTAATGTATTGTGTATTTTAGAATGTTGTAATTGGGTTAGCAAAGCTTTTCAAAGGTTTAATGGCATTTTTAACTTGTGTTGTTTTGTATGTATGAGCCAGATGTCCATGTCTTGGAATGCTATGGACAATAAAGGTACAATGATTGCTCAGTGTAGAGTCAGTGGGTTTTTCAGCAACAATGGTTCCAGTTCTTGAAATGACAGATACTGCAGTTAAGACATGACTGGAGTTCAAAACTTTATTCTGTTCCACTGGCCTGCCTGTTCCTGATAGCTCTTCCTCAGTCTCCATTAAAGAAAGTATTTCTATTGGCTTTACTTTTTAAAGTTAGCATGTGCTTTTTATTATTATTTTTTATGTGGATACCACAACGATCACAGCGACATCCATCACAAACACCACTGAAAACCAATTTACAGACAGTTCACACGGAATATCGCTTTCTCCAACACTGTCAACACAACAAATCTGATGTAGCCTTAATCTCACTCACTAATCCAAGGCTTTGCGTGGATCGTTCAGTACTACACCAAACAGTCTTTTCATATTTTAATGCCACAATGTGTTCACAGTTTCTATATAATCCAATGGAAACTTGGAAGATAAACGTAAATGAAATCTTCAAACAACAGTAAGACGTCAGATTATGTGTCATTGGGGGAAAAACTGCTTCTTAGCATTCAATGTTATACTGTTGGAAAGTCTATTTCCTTTAAATGGTGATACGTATGTTATGTGGGTTAAGTCGCAGAGGTGAGTATGTGGGTTGTGTCTATAATAAATAATCTTCTCTACCAATGGCAAACAGTTTATTTGTGCTGACAGTTGGTGTCTGATCGTCAGCACAAGGGATCACTCAGATCTTCATATTCTGAGACCAAACTGTGTCCCCATGTCAACACTTGTTCCACAAAGAGGGTTGTTCCAGGGACTACCTTCAGAATTTGAACTGGTGCTATAGTTCACTAGTCTCTGCTGTGGTCTTGTGCTCCTGAGGTGGTTGTGGCTGTGTATGGTTCTTCCACATGCTACTGACGTCCCTGGGCACAGATTGCATAGTCAACAATGCTGCTCAAGTCAAATGTGCATTTTACCAACAAATGTGACACCATTTAAAAAGAAACAGACTTTGTGATTATGTATTTTTTATTTAATAAACTAATATCCTTATTTTTCTTGCTCAGTGTAGATGATCACTAGAATGTAGAAACAAAAGGTTTCCTAAGCTTTCTCTGCAGTCCATCTGAATATCTGTGGTGCTCACATACTGTATCTAGTTGCACATTAAAACACGGAGCACATTTTGAATTGAAACACAAATCCATGCTTAAAATGCTGCCAGCACTTTTAACAGATGTCCCGTTGTCTAACGTGAGGTAAAATCACCAGAGGCGTTTGTACCAAATAGAAAATCTGACAAGATACACACAGTTCTTGAACCTTCGTCCCAGGTGGAGCCGCGTATAAAACAAACAGGCCACACAAACAGCTGAAACAGTGTTTCAGTTTTAATTTCAGTGCATGCAATGCAGTCGAGTCGCCTGGGCCTTCCAGAAATTGTTTTTAGTAGTTTACTGCTCAAAGTAAATAAAAAAAAAGATCTAGAGATTGAAATCTTTTAAAATGGCGAGACCAGAACATGAGTGAGTTGTGTATTGTTGTGAAGATCAAGCAGAGAACAGCTTTATGAAGCACTTTATTTTGAGACCGTGAGTTTAGTTTAACTGTCAAACAACTCTAAACACACATCTGTTGTTCATTTGTATGAACAGTATTTAGCTACTTCCTGTGAACTTTGACCCAGTTTAGTATGCAAATGCTTTTAAAGTGTTCACACTGTTGTGATTCATTTTGCATCGTTCTTGTTCCACAACCTTTGAGCCATTTCAACAAGTCATAAATCAAAACGTTCGGCTCCTTCAGGACAATCCTGCTATGAATTTACGTATTGATGCAGCTTTAGCTTTTTGAAATATTTAGCCTTTTTTGCCATTTTTTTTCTTAAAGAGAATGAATGGAGCTCATTTTCCATCTTTCCATCTCTGAACGGTAAAAACTTTATCATCTGCTGCAGGTAAAATACTGACAACTCAGATTTTACACAACCCTGCCTCCAAAAGGACAAGCACTTTCTAACCTGGCAAATGTTTTCTTTTAAAACATTGCATTTTGAATAGCTTTTGCTGCAGGATCAGATATGTTACAAATATGATTTAGCTTTATAAAACAAAAAAAAGTACAAAAGTATTGATGTAAAATACGGTGGCTTGTTTATTTAAAGCTCTGCTTCCACTTCAGTTACTAAGCTGAGTTAGTAAGTATTCTCATCTTTTGAGCTTTAGCACCTGAACATCTTCAAAAAATTATGCTGACGATTATAAATCTTGAAGTTCTAATGATTCATGCTGAAAATAATAAATAAATAAATAAACTGCTGCAGTTTTCACAGAATTTGCATGCCTGAGGGTTTTCCTTTAACTTCAGCCTCGCACACAAAGACAGAAGTTTTCAACGTTCTCCCCTGTTACTCTGTGAAACATGCATTTCTGTTTGAGATTTCTTTTTGAGGGGCCGCTCCTGTTTTCTGACTCGAGGGCCGCAGAGACGAGCTAAAGGCTACATTCATGCAGATTTCAGCTCAAAATACATACAAGCCCCAGAATGCTAAACTGTGATGAACATCATTCTCAAGAAGTTTTTATAAATCTTGGACGGCAGTGCAAATTCGTCCTGGGAATGTCTTGTTTTTTGAAGTAAAAATGAACTGAGAGGGCGCGACTAAAAATCCAGCACGGACGTATTTTGATAAAGAAATTGCACGTGTGAAGGTCACACAGGCCAGCTCATAATCGTATCACACTCAGCTCCGTCTTGCAGCAGAGAGAGGCGTGTTCCACGACTCAGCGATGTTTGGACTCCCGATGAAAAGCTGTCGGAAGAAGACGATCTTAATTGTTCTCTGAGAAATCAATGGGATTCCTATCAAGAAGGTGCCACATCTGAAATATAAAGCAGATGAGTGGGAGGAAGAGAACGGGGATTCAAATGGGTATGAACGTAACAAAAAGATGGGAGAAAGTCGACAAGTCTGACGAAGCCAAGCGAACATGTGCTGATCTCCAGCCCCGTACACCATCCACACTCTGGTTTTCTTGCCTTTATTTCACAGCGAAGTGCTTTGCTGAGCACTTTTCTCCCTTCACTTCTTCACAATTCGACCCATCGGGGCCTTAAGGTGCAAACTCAAGGGCACCTTGACTTAAATCATGAGTATTCTCCTCTTCTCTCCCCTAGAATGCCGTCAGCTTTTTCCAGTGTCAAGCGAGTGTTCCAAACCTTAAGGCTATCTGAAGCCATCTGTTTCTGTCTCCTAGTGTCTGTCTCGAAGTAAATCCTATTTATAGACAGGACTTAAAACGCTCGGCAGATCCTCTATGTGGAACATTGGGTCAGAGATTTCACCGTAGGGTCCAGTATTCCTCCAAGATTAAACTTAGTTGGACTGACAAAGGGTCACTAACTCCATGACCACAACTTGCTTAATTGTACAATTGACAGCCACCCTCTAGAGTGAAGAAAGATAAAGATAGAGGGGAGAGAACTTCAAGAACGCCGAAGGTGAAGAAGAAACACAGCATGAAACCTACTTTTGTCTTTGTTTCATTCAGAGTGCTCACATGCACCACATTTAGCTTTGTAAGGCTTGTAAGGAGGCCTTGGCCACCATTGATTAATCTTGGGCCACCCCAGTCATTTAAGAAAACTTTTAAGTCGTACATCAGTCGCACTTTACCGGTCGATCTCAAAAGCATTATCGGTAGATGGCATGGCATAAAAAATAGATCATCAGCCGATAATCCATTCATGAAATGTGTCTCAAAGTTTTACACGTGGACGTGGCACCAAGGTCGGACACAGTTCCTCCAGGGCAGCCAGTCTGAGGCCCTGTTTATACGACGTGAAACAACAGTTGTAACAAATACAACAACAGTGATAACAAATACAACAACAGTGATAACACATAGTTCAGAAATTACAGTAATTACAGTAATAAACTTGTTGGTGGGTAATTGTTTACAAAAATGAATCAATTTTATTTGCGTGTTCGTGAAGACTATTCTTATTTGAGAAACTTGTTTCAGTTGAGTCTGTCACAAGTTAGAACTGAGTCGACTTTCCAGATCTGACAACCTGCACATTCCAACTTTCTTACATGTTCGCAGCTAAATTTTGGCGCATAGAAACGACTTTTGGCAGGTTTGGGCTTTGACAAGATGTGCAAGGGCAAGTAGCAACACCCTACCCCTCATCCATGTATGTATGTGATTTGGTGTAGAGAAAAAATTATGTGTGTTTTCTGTGCTTGTGTGTGCGTTTCTCCATCCTTTCCAGTGCCAAGTTACCGCTGTGCCAATCTGGCCAATCTGTAGCAGCCGTGAAGCAACCAGGATTGCTGAGCTATCAATCAGTCGCCTGTCATGGCTGAACGGTTACACACACACACATACACACACAAACCTCTGAAAAACAAGGATTCATGGAAAAGGATGACCATACGCTACTTTGTTAAGAGACCCCAGCTGTTGTATTCATCGGAACAAGAAAAAAAAATCTTACCACCCAAGACCCAGCATATACCAGTGTATATCAGTGTTGTTTTTTTGTTGTTGTTCTGCCTGTCATGCCTCTTTGACAGCAATCTAAAAGACATCCATTTGCAATTTCAGGCCATTAAAAAACAAACAAACAAAACAAACCTGATTGTTCTGTATCAAGAAAAACATGTTAAGGTTATAAACATTTGGAAATTCAACCAAAAAGAGGATTTATAGTTAAAAATGGACACATCATTGGCAATCATATGAAATAGATGTCGATGCCAAACCTTGTCTGCTATCTGAACCAAAATTTCCTAAATTTTACCAGCATGAGGAACATAAGTGCTAAATTTTAAGAAAAGTATACATACATCACCTTTTATTCCCATCAACAAACTATTATGAAGCAATCTATAGCAATGGCCTCAAAAATCAAAAGCGTTTTAACTTTGACCTTGATTTGTGACCTTGACTTGACCTTAGAGCTTGTGTGAGGAAAAGCATTTGCAACACTCCGTCTAGTGACGAAGCAGAGGTGTATGAAGTTTTGTTAAATTATCTTGAGCAGATCAGAAGTTTTGAGTGGGTCAAGAGAAAGCTTATGAATGTATGGACTATGTACAGACGGCGACTAAACCATAATACGATAATACGTCCATAACACACAATGACATCCCATAATACATGGTGATACGCAAGAACCCCGAATAGACCTTACCAGGGAGGTTTAAGAGTGTGATCCCCCTGTAGTTAGAACACACTCTATGGCCCCTCTTTTTGAATAGGGGGACCACCACCCCAGTCTGCCAATCCAGGGGACCTGCCCACGATGTCCATGCAACATTGCAGAGTCATGTAAGCCAACACAATGCCACAACATCCAGAGCCTTAAGGAACTCGGGGCGAATCTCATCCACCCCTGGGGCCCTGCCACCAAGGAGCTTTTTAACCACCTCGGTGACCTCAGCACCAGAGACTGGAGAGCCCGACCCAAAGTCCCCAGGCTCCGCTTCCTCAGT
>JARVLU010000665.1:2973621-2985242 GCA_031762415.1 Simpsonichthys santanae
ACACACACACACACACACACACACACACACACACACACACACACACACACACACACACACACACACACACACAAGTGCAGCAATAGTAGTATTTTGTTTGACAGCACTTAATCCTCTCCTGCCTCACCACGTCTCAGATATACAGTATTCATTACATTGGTCTTTGCAGTCCCCAAAGATTACTTTGTTATCATCCATCTATAACTGTCTCTTGCTATATTTCCACCAATATCGCCTTCTCTCACCCGCCGCTCCTCCCCAATGTCTCAACTAATTGTATAAATAGAAAACCCATCACTCTGACATCTGAGGGTTGTAAATGACTGCAGCAGTTTTTTTTTCCACTGTGTTTTATGGGAATTAACAAAAGAAATAAAAAAGAAAGAAAGGGCTGAGGAAAGAGGGGCATTGAGGATCGAATCAAAAACAAAGAAATAAAGAAAATAAAAACGAGAGGAGGTAAAGAAAAGTAATTAGGGTGAGCAAAGATGGGGGATGCGAGAGCCCACTCAATAAATCTGAGCTTCGGAGCAAGCTGTCAGTCTCCAGGCTCTTTTTATTGGTCACTGAGGATCAGCTAGCATTAGTCACCGGGGTCTCGCTCGCTGTGTGTGATTGAATGGTTCGGCGCTCAGCGTGTGTGTGTGTGTGTGTTAGTCTGTGTGCACAAGCGCATGTTTGCAACTAGAGGGATTCCATCAATAACACATGGATAGAGGCCAAAGCCGTAGACAATGCTGGAGATTGTTGGAGATGTACAGAGGAGGAGCAGGAACCATATTGTCTGAGTTCTGCCTGTGCAGTATGTGCATCATTATGAGGGGACGGGGGGGAAAGGTACAGCCAGAACGATGTTGGGGGGCACAGGGTGGGGGATTTTAGTTGACTAAAAACTCAAAAGAAGATCAGAGTTCATGCTCAGTAATCCAGGTAATAAAGCCAACACTCACATGGTGGGTCAACCAGTTTGTTGGTGATAAGATGGTTTCTGACTTGTCTGAGGCAGCCATGGCCAAAACGATTCAAAACGTCAAAGTTCATGCTCAATAATCCAGGTAATAAAGCCAACAAAGTTGGAGTGTGCTACTTAAAATATTGAGTTTGTAGCGGCTCCTCGTACTGAAGAAGTCTCTTGGATGAGAGATGAAACGTTTCTACACAACAAACCGTCCAGAGGACCTGACTGAACTTTAATGGATTTTTTTCCCGTGCATGGTAAAAAATACATGATTTCTTACTTGTGTGCATATTTGTCTTTTCCAAATTTGTGTATTGTTTCTTTTATTATATTTCACGTATTTTTCTGTAAAATTAGAAAATGCTTCTGGATTCCTCAGATTTCCTCCCTGGGATTAATAAAGTATCTATCTCATGTCTGTCTCATCTGTCATGGTCAGATGTTTCTCAACGCAAATGATACAGTTTGCTTGACGAGACAACAGGGTGCAGCAGGATGCCTTGGAATGCTGAAGGGGAAGAAAAGCTAAAAGCTTTCTTGCCTATTTCTGTTCGCACACGAGGAACATGAAGATGCAAACAGTCCTTATTGGAGCATAAGGCACAACTACTGTCCATTCTTCTAATAAAAGTACATACATAATGTGGAAGCAGGCCAACAAGAGACTTGTACACCAATATCATCCAATGCACATGTCGCCTGTTAATCAGGGAAGACATAGTGCTGTAGTTTTAAAATAGAGATCACAGAGATGAGTAAGATAGCTACAACCCTTAATGCACAATGGTCCACATGGATCCAAGGACAGTAGACAGTTTGAAGCACACATATGAACAACATCACCATAGTCAAGTACTGGCAAAAAAGTAGCTGTGATCAAAATCTTCCTAGCTCCAAGGGAGAAACATGATCCGTTTCTGAAGTAGAAGCCGACCTTCACCCTTAATTTGAGATGAGTTGTTCCACAATAAATTTAAAAGAAAGCTCCTCGTCAATAATTAAACCCATGTACTTATAACTGGAGACCCCCTCAAGAACTTTACCTTGGGCAGTTTTTATTAGAGAGATGTTCTCCAATGGGACATACGAATTTAAAAAAAGAGCATTATTTTAGATTTATCTGCATTTAAAACCAATTTTAGTTGCTCAACACAACTCTGGAAAAGCAGCCTGTAAAAATTTAAATGCCTGAGCAATTAAATTTGAACAACAGTAAATTACACAATCATCAGCATAAAAGTGGTCAGAGGCATTTTGCATAATTTCACACCGCACAATAACATAAACTGTAATTGTGATGGGCCCCAAGACAGAGCCTTGGGGTACACCCTTTTTTACCTTAAGAAAATCCACCCATTCATCCATCTATTTTTAGATTTGTCTTCATGGTGGCAGACTGAAAAGGGATTTAGTGGAATGGAGTCCAGTTGACTCAGGTTAGACAAAAGCCTTGATTCATGTTGGGATAAAAGAGGTCACAGGTCACAGTGCAGAGAGATAAAAAATAAAAAAACAGTATGACAAAGAGCAGAGTCCTCAAGTAAAAAGTGGCTGAGAACATCCTCTCTCTTTCTCTCACACTAACCAGTCGGTGGCTCCTGCAGTGACTCAAGTGATCCCTCTGGAATTGTCCTGCTTCAAGTTCTAAAGTTCTGCGGATCGTTCAGCGTTCACGCTTTTAAGCACTGCTGACAGCCTGTCGTGTCACCTGACACACTGCACCCTGGGTCCGTGTCGCCTAAATGTACCCCGTGGAGTTTACGAAAACACATTCAGTAACAAATACAAGTTTCTTGTGTCGACTTTGATGGATGCCGGAAGAATTTGACATCCACTTTTCCTTTTCCATGTTCGTAATATCAAGGATCAAAACCAGAACAAGCCAGATGGAAGAATCGGCTCAATTTCTAGTTGATAAGAATTTGTTTTGACTGTTGCTTCATGTGCTCCAGTTGATGTGGACATACTTGTATCAAACGTGGCAGGAGTTCTGCTGCTGCGTGTCCTTGGGGCTGCACAGACAAGGGTCTTTAAGGTAAATGGATCCGAGCAACAATCAGATCAGTTGATTTATCTCTCTTTGGTCTTGAATATTTCATTTTCAGTGAGCATGCTCTGCTTTAATTATCTTTTAGAGATCACAATATATTGTCACCACTCCCTGAAACATGATTCAGAATCTTGGTAGTATCGCCTCTTAAACTGATCTGTTTATTTGCACATTGCGTGATAGTTTTGTTTTGAACGTTGCTCTGTCCATCTCACAGTGAAGTCCTACACGCACCATTAAAGTCCCATGTGTTCCTAAGGTGTAATCACGGTGGTTGAATACAACAGTTAAATGTTATTTTGCTTTTGGGCTGTGCACGTGTTAAAAACACTTAAACAAATAAATAATAATAAAAACAATCAAACAAATGCTGTATAAGTATTAGATGCTTATGACGTCACGCCAGAGATCGGACACAGACAGGAGTGAGGCACTTGGTTCACTCTTTTATCTCAAAACAAATAATGGATCCCACGCTACCTCATCAAAGTCCTCATTGTCTCAAGTTGTCCCTCTGAGGACTTCTTCAGGGTGGGAGTTGGACTCCACCAGGGCTGCCCCATGTGGCCCTGTTGGCGTCATCTTGCAGTGATCTTCAGCTCTCACTGGAGCACTTGGCAGCCGAGTGTGAAGCAGCTGGGATGAGAACCAGCTCCTCCAAATCTGAGGCCGTGGTCCTCAATTAGGTGGATTGCTCTTTTCAGTTCAAGGTTCAAGTACCTCTGGAGTTTGTTCACGAGTGAGGGAAGAACGGAGCGTGAGATTGACTGATGGATTGGTGCAGCGTCTGCTGTATTGTGGACTTTGTACCGGTCTGTTGTGGTGAAGAGGGAACTGAGCTGTGTTCACCGGTCACCAGTTCACCTCTGGTCATGAACTCTGTGAAGTGACTGAGTAGAACCGCTGCTCCTCCACAGCGAGAGGCGCCAGTTGAGGTGGTTCAAGCATCTGGTAAGGATAGTTCCTGGGCATCTCCCTGGTGAGGTGCTTCAGGCATGTCCAAATGGCAGGAAACCCTGGGGAAGACTCAGGACACACCAGAGAGTTTGACGTTTCCTCAGACTGATGGAAGCCTTCTGGATGGAGGGCGAAACATCTCAGCACAGAAAAAAAAAGAAAAGAAACCATCCAGATGACCTGACTGAACATTGTTGGATTTTATACCTGGATTATTGTGCATGAACTTTGGTGTCTGGGGGAGTTTATGCATCTAGGTTGTCCAGGGAGTGCCTTGGAGTCCTTAGAAGCACAAGATAAAAAAATACAGTGGATATTTTAGAGCAGAAGACAACAGTGACCACTGACACAAGATGGCACAGTTGTACTGTCACCACACGTCAACCAGTCGTGGTGGAAATCCTACTCGATGGAACAACCTGAGAACTTGGTAGGCAACGAGCAAAACGAATAAAAGTGACGTCATTCAACAATTTCTGCAACAGACTTTAGGGAACAAGAACATTTAAATAGTGAGTGGGCTACAGAAGAAAAACCTGCATAAATTAAAGCCATCAGATCGTTGAGGTGCTACCACCTACACAATCCAAGGGATGTGGGTTCTATGGCTACTCCAATACCCAACATAAAATGTTAATTTTTTTTCTGGGGTTTGCATTAAATGGTGATTTAGACTTGGATTTTATTCAGCCAAACAACTTCTTGTTTAGGACTTTGTTGATTCAAACAGAACGCTGGCCACTGCTACACTGGAAACTCCACCGGGTGTCTTCATCAATGTGGGTGTAAAAGACGGTGTATTAAATATCGGGGGTTGGAAGTTTAACTGCAGCTGCCGATGGCTCGGATCAGGAAAAAGCCACTGAACAGCAGTCGATTCAGACCACGTACAACAGAGCAGAAAATAAAGTGCAGCACATGATCTTACCAAGCAGCAGATTCAGATGCTACAGGGTAACTAAAATGTAGGAACCCACTAATGTTCTGAACTCATGTCCCCCCCGCCTTGAAATGTTCTCTGCCACGCCACTTAATGCCATCCCCGTGGAATAGACGAGTAGCAGTGCATAAATCTGAAGCCTTCAGTCATTGCCAGAAGTGCTGTGGGTCCTTTTTGATGGAATTCAAGACTTCAGTGTGTTAAATGTCACAATCTGCCATGAAATCTGTCATTTTGATGAAGACGCAGCTAAAACGGTGACTAAACCAATAAAAATGTGGTCCAACAGATTAAAAGAAGAGGAGATGAGTGACCACTGGTATTTTGAAAAAGGGGAAATTGGGTGCATTAGTCAAAAGAGTCGTTCTGAACAATCAGTGACAACAATTATGACAATTTGTTAATGTCAGTGCTTTCAGTTTACTCTGGAGACGCAGCAGGCAAAACCACTTCACCAACACTGTGGTCAAACTGTTATCTCAGCTCAGGTGTTGCACTTTAATCTGTTGCTTTGGTTAATTTTAGCTTTTTTTATTTATTTATTTTTTTTTTTTACTAATTTCACATTCAACTTTTTTCCGTCTAATTCAGCAAAAAAATGTGTTTCTCCACTTCCTTCTGGTAATTTAAACTTCTTTCTTTATTTTTAAATAATTTTCAGCTGTTTATTTGTTCATTTCCACCTTTTTTTTTAAATCCTGCTTTTGTTTTCATTTTGGCTTCTTTCAGTGTAACTGGATGAGCATGTCTTCTTTCTTCTGTTAGCTTAAGCTTGTTCTACCTGTTCAGCTAACGTTTAGCCAAATTCAGATAAATTAAGTTTTATCATGGTAATTTCTTCAACTTTCAGCTTAATTAACTTCTTTCTGCTAATTTAAGCTTGTTATGCTCCTTTCAGCTTTTTCTGCTAGTTAGCTTTTTTTGGCTATTTCAGCTACTATTTAGCTGTGCTTATGCTAATTTGAGCTTTTTCAGCATATTGCATTAGCTCATTTCATCTTTCTGTTTCTGCCTGGCAGTTTCAGCTTCTTTCTGCTTTTTCAGCTACTTTTCAGCTGTTTCTTTTTCTTTTTTTTTTTTTGCTAAATTGAGCCTTTTTTTTAGCTAATTTCCTCATTTTGTGCTAATTTCTGCTCGTTTAAAACCAATTCATTAAAAATGTATTATTTCTGTTTTCTTCTGCTAATTCAGGCTTGTTTTTTTTTTAAGCTAAATTCAGCAAGTTCTTCAGCAAGTTCTTCAGCAAGTTCTTCAGCAAGTTCTTCAGCAAGTTCTTCAGCAATAAGCATTCACGGTGCATTTTTCATCCAGGTCTCTCTTGTAAACGAGTCCTCGAGGCTCAATGGGATTAACCTGCCTAAACAAAGGTTGAATTTTAGCAGCAAATGTTATTTCTCTAGTTAATGTAGTTACGAGGCAGCGCTACAAATCAAACATTATTTCAACATTTGAAAAAAGATTTCCGTGCCGACATTGGGACTCGGATGTTTACGTTCAGATTAGAGGATTAGCCTGTAAGTGAAATTTGACCTTCGCAGTGTACAGTCAGTAATCTCCTCGGATGAGAGGGAACAAAGACGCAGCCGACTCAGAAGCTCGTTCGCCTCAAAGCCTGGAAAAATACCAACTCACTAAAATTAAAATAAACCGCACAGACGAGCGGAGCAGCCTTTTATTTTGTGACAGGCAGCGCGCAGCTAACGCTAGTGCCACACACAGACACGTTTTGTTGGCAAAGCCTCGTGCTGACACAATGCCAGTCTCTCCTCCCAGCTGCATACGCAGCTGAACCACCGTGCAAAGCCATTATCACCTTCAGGCGGGAGGGAAGGGGGAGTTAGGAGCAAAGATTACCCCTGCAGCCTGCACCAGTCAAATATTACTCAACTCGGAGCCATTACCCCAAACCTCCCTTATTCACTTCTCGCGCTCACATTCATCACCTCCGGATGCCGTTTCCACTCACACGGCCCGTGTGCACGATGTTCGCTGGCAGGCCCGGCTCTCGTGGCGCTCGAGTACAGTTTGTGAACGCTTCGGCTCCGAGCGTATCAGCCGAGTGAATTAAATCACACGTTTTTACATTTTAAATGCCATTTGTAATTTAATGTTATGATGTGTTGGTTCAGCCAGATCTGCTGAACATAAATATGACACTTGTATCTGTGCATTACCTAAATACTAAAAATGTTGAATGTTTCTCAATAAAAGGGTCACATCTTTTTAGACTAAATATAGAACGACGTGTGAAAATCCTTCCACCACGTCCTCTGCATCCATCTGAAAAATTCCTTGACTGACTAGAGACACAAGGGACAATTTTTCCTTCAGTGTTTTAAACATATCGACTCGTGCAAAAAGCATGAAAAGCAGGAAGGTCTGCTCGATAAAACGCCTTCGAGAAGCCATTTTGGAAAACATAACATGATTGGAGCATCGGGCTCAGATCCAGAGTTTTCCTGGCTGGTCAGCAGCATGCAGCGTTGGTACGGGTGTGAAGCGTTTTGCATAAACTTGTGGTGCATTGGGCTCAGGTTTTTAGAAAGGGTGGGGGTGGGGGTGTTCAACAAGACAAAACAGTCAAGTTTAAGCTTTTGTCTTTTATTAAACATCTAAATAGTCTTACAGCTTTATGATTTTGGTTTTGACTGGCTTGAAATGAATGTAGCTCAATAACTGATAAAATGTTAAAAAATCGAACGTTTTGCGTTGATTCTGTCGAATCTGTTCGTCTAGTCTGCCTCTTATTTCCAACCTCACAGCTTTGAAAGTTAAAAGTACATTTAGAGACAAGAAAAGCCATAAATGAGGGTTTTCAAACATAAAAAAACTGTAATGTGATGTTCACAAGTCAAAATGTGAGCGCAGCTATAAAAACTAGATAAATTGCATGTCCTGTTAAAAAAAAAAAAAAAAAAAAAAAAAAAAACAAGTGTGAATGGTTATTGTAGGAGAATTTGCAGATTTTTTTTAAATTAGCAAAAAAAGACTTGTTGAATTGTAGCTGAAATGGAAGAACAAGCCTAAATTAGCAGAAGAAAACAGACAGAACACATATTTGCTGAATTAAGTTTAAATAAGTAGAAATGAGCACAAAACTGTTCGGCTCCACGGGGAAAGTTACCGGATCCAAGCAAACAGTTACCGGAATCCACCCTGTCAAAATAAGAGAGTTCTAGCCCTGCATGAATCTGATACTCTCACAGAAACAACACTGTGAATGTCCAAATTAACGCTCAATAACCCAGTTATAAAATCCAACAATGTTCCGTCATGTCATCTGGATGGTTTCTTTTTTCGCTGAGACATGTTCCGATTCATCCTAAGGACTTCCTCAATCCGAGAAGCCGCCAAACAAAATTGATTCCCACTAACAGCATACTCCATACTTGTTCGGTGGCTTCTCGGATTGCGGGAGTCATTTGGATGAAGGAGGAAACGTCTCAGTAAAAAAAAGAAACCGTCCAGATGACCTGACTGAACATTGTTGGAACATTGTGAGTGTTTTATATTTTCAACAATCTTGGGCATATAAAACCATATTTTACTGTTACTATTGTTTAATTCCAGAAGTAAGGCTTCAGAAAGAGCAGGTCACAGAGAGAGAAACCCAAACAAGCTGCTAACGGTGGGGAACTGCAGGATGGGATGTGGAAAACTGCGTAAACGGTGTATCATCAGCATAACAATGCAGCAACAAAACCTGCGTTAGTCTTGTGTCCTTCACAAACTTTTGCCTAATGCAGTTTAAATACATATTTTCCCAACAATATATTGGATTCAATTCTAAAGAATGTGCATGGACGTTCTGATGACGACAGTGTTGATGCGTTTCAAGATCTTCATTAAAGAAACTTTATATCTAGTTCCACTGGTTCTCTCGTTCTTGGCCCTTATTTACCCGTTTGTGTGCTTATTTCAAATGAGGGCTTCTTTTATTGTTCATGGTAAACTTGCTGTCTTATAACGAATAGACATTAATAAATACTCGAGACTTGTTGGCTGTTATGAAGATATGCAGCCCCCACAAGTTTTAATGGGCTTTTAGTCAACAAGCTGCTTCCTGTCTGGCTTGTTCGTAAATGGTTTGAGTAAATATGGGATAAGTTCCTCAGACATCGAAATGAGAACACTTACCTATAAGATATATTAAAAAAAACATATCAACAACACTTTAAAACTGGTCTTTTTACTTTTTATAGCTTTGAAAATACAGTCGTAAAGGAGGTAAGTACTTGCCCAGAAAGTTTTTGCGTTTCAGTCGGGGTTCATCACAGCACTGATGAAACTTATGATATTCTCATGACTTCAGATAATGAACTTTGTATATTCTGGCCCAGTTGGACCACAGTGCTGTATTTGATACAAGTGACCATAAAATTCTACTGCAGAGGCTTGAACATGACATTGGGATAAAAATAACAACACGGAACACATTGTCCATAAACTTTTTTTTATTATTTTTTATTATTCAGCAATAAAGAAATCTATAGCAACGGCCCAAACAAGAGAAAAAAAAGTTTCAAATTTAACTTTGATTTTTTTTTTTAACCTTGACCTCAGAGCTGTGGTAATGAAAAGTGCATGTGGCACTATTTTAATGATATATATGTACAGTGCTATATTACATTTTCTTAAATATATTGGAAATTATGGCTAACACATGAGAACGTTTATGGATGGATGATACTGTGACATCATACATCTCATCTTCAACTGGCGTGTTCAATAAGAGCCAAGCAAATTTCTCTGAAAAGTCTAATAATAATTTGTTCATGATTATTGTGATGTGACCAAATCTGGTTTGTGTTTGTGTTTTTGTGTCTGTTAGCAGAATATCTCATGAACCGCCAATGGATTTTCATGAAACTTTCTGAAAGTAATCTTTGGATGGAGATGGTGACCATAAACTTAATTAAAGATGGCAGCCACAGCTAATAACCGTTAGACAACACAAGACCTGAAGAGGGTCTATGTGTGCTATGTCTATGGGAGTGTGGGGTGCCTGCAAGGCAAGCCTTTGTCTTTGATCCTGTTTGAGGGGTTCATGGACAGGATCTCAAGGAACAGTCATGGAGAGAAGGGCGTCTAGTTTGGGAACCCTCGTCTCTGATGGCGTACTCGGGCAATGAACTTCAGCGTGTATGCACTGGGGCAGTTTGTGTGGAGATTGCATGTTCTTCTCATGCGTGCTCCTGTTTCCTCGCAGGTCCTGGGGCAGACCCAGAACTCGTTGGAGGGATCGTGTGGTTTCTCTGGCCTGTGGGAACGCCTTTGGGTAATGTGGAGCGAGAACGTCACTGGGGAGAGGGAGGTCCTGGTTCCTCTCCTGGATCTGTTGTCTCCGTGACCTGGTTGTGGATAAGCAGTAGAAGATGGAGATGGACACACACCTCTGTCCCTTCTTAGCATAAGATTATGTTAGCTGATGGGCGATCTGCATTCCTTCAAAGAGTACCAGAACTTCTAACAAGCAATTCAATGCATCTTAGAATAACTCTGGCCGAGACAAAGTTTGAGTGAATTTTCAGTCAGTGAAAGTCACTTAACGTCGCCATGGCAACCCAAACTCCTTCAGGTGATGGGCGTTTGATAGTCGGCAGCTTCTCTTGTCTCTGTTCACACTTTGGCAGGTTCAGTTTAAACCTCACAGCAGTTACTGAGGGATGGGCACATTAAGCAACCGCAACGTCTAATGAAAGGAACTGTCCTGAAGCTGTGGAGGATAAAATGCTGTAAACACACCGAGGCTGGGTTTATAACACCAGAATATTAAAATGAAACAGAAATAAACCCTACTCTGTCCACCAGCCCTGACTCTGGCTGTAAGGTGGTGACCTCCAGGACCAGCCTGTTGTTTACACACCTTCAGACGGGGACAAGACATTTTCAGACCTTGTCTTTTGTTTCTATCTTTATTTATTTGACTTGTATTGTTTTGATTTGATCTTTTTGTTCATGTGTCTGACAATTTGTTAAACTCTTTATTTTTTTTTTTGTCTTTCTGCCTTGCAAGTTTCATGCCTTTACAATTAAGTAATTTTGGGAAAGTAACTGACTCACAACCATTTTTTTTTTTTACTGTTTTATCCGCCAAAGCGTTGAGTCTGGACCAGCTGACCTGCAGCTGCAGCAGCAAGTCGTCTTTCCAGAGCAAATGTCTTGACAGTAACTGGGACTAATGGGTTGTGGTGGCTTATGTTTAATAGAGCCAGTGTAGGACCCTCTCTCTGTTCTAAAGCATAAAAGTGAACTTCACTTCTTTTTTCTTATTTCCACTGCTCCCTTCTTCAGGAGTCGCCAAAGTGAACTAACTCGCACGAACTTGTTTTTATTTTTATTTTTTAACGGCGTTTGCCATTCCTGATTCAACTACAGAGCTACCACAGCCCTTGGAGCAGAGCGCTGCCATCTTGGGCACCCGGGGGAGCAGATGGTGGGGGTTCAGGTCCTTGCTCAAGGGCACAGACTGGAGCTACAACAACCTCAGTTCAATAAATGTGGTTTTATGCTGACCACACTGATTAGTTGAGTCTAAAGTGGATTATTGCCTAATGCTGTAACATTTGTATTAATTGGTTACTTGCAAAAGCAGATATCTGCAGCAGCAGATATCTGTAGCAGCAGATAGCTGCAGCAGCAGATAGCTGCAGCAGATAGCTGCAGCAGCATAGCTGCAGCAGCAGATAGCTGCAGCAGCAGATAGCTGCAGCAGC
>JARVLU010000665.1:2989153-3001525 GCA_031762415.1 Simpsonichthys santanae
AGGTGGTGCAGTGGGCAGCTATTGAAAGTGCCCGGGGGGCAATTTGGGGATGAGGTGTGCTGCCCAGAGACACCACAGGGTATACAGTGACCGGGGATCAAACCTGGGACTTTCGAGTCCCAAGCCAGCTGCCCTGCCTCTACACCATCTTGGCCCCTTATCCCTTGATTAGTGACCTTGAAGCTGGGGAGATGAAAAGTGTACACAATACTCTGTTTAGTGATGATGCTTTTAAAAGTACAAAAATGTAAGTTTTGGTTTAGTCATTGACTGTTGATGGTACTTTGGACGACACTGCATGTGCTGCCTGATCTGAAAGGTATTCCTCTCTACTGAATGTCAATGCAAAGTGCTGAATGAAAAGGCTTTTCTCACAAAGACCTGACTTTTGGCATTCATATTTACATCTGAATATTTACATTTCAGCTCTGTGTACCGGGTTGTGATTGAGGGTCTCCTTCAGGTGCCGTCCTTCAAGAAGAGTGAAGACTGAAACAAAGACTTGGAGACAGCATGGAGGGGTGGTGAGAGAAAGATCAAGCTTGACAGAGATAAAGAGAAAGAAGAAGTGAATAGAGATGATGGAGTGAGGAGGAGGACTATAGCTCGAGAGAGAACTCTTACAGTCGGTGAATTATACCCCACGCCATCGGCACCAAAGGAAAACATCTCTGCTTGGGGGTGTCAAGTTGAGATGGACGACCGGCCCCCTTGGTCTACGTGACATCCTCAATGTGTTGGAGTGAGAGAGGGATTCAAGGAAGAAGGTGGAAAAAAAGAAAAAGGGAATGAATTCCTGTTCGATACATCACAGCCACAAAAGTAATGGCACACAGTGAGATCATTGCTAGCAGCGTGCTGCGTGCGCTCACACACACACACACACACACACACCAGCACATAAACACGTAGCCAAGCAATCAACAGGCAGGTAAGAAAAAAAAAACGTCTTGCCTCGAGAGGCTTCGGCCGCGCTGTGACTATACAGCCGTTATTTGTTTGCCTGCCATCCACCTAATGGTGGAAATAACAAAAATAAAGCAGTGTATCAGCTGTTTCAGCAACAGAGTGTGCACGAATTTCTGTCCATTTGTGTTTGCTTATTGTATGTTCTGTCATGAAGGTGGTTATTACACTGCATTCATCGACTGCATGGGTACAAAAACACATAACTTTGTCCTTTGCAACAGAGTCAATTCAAGAGTCAGCTTTCATAACCTTTTTTTTTTGTTAAAAATCTATCGACATAAAATTAAACAAAAAAGTTCTTGTAAACTGATTTCTTAAGAGTATTTCTAAATTTTAGGATTTTGAAGACCGTTAGGTAACATCAATATTTAAAAATCTTCTTTTATGTAATGAGTACTTACTGTCTCCTTAGGGAGGGGAGTCTAGTGGAACACAAGCGGTGCTATAAAATTAGAATGACATTTATGTCTCATTTCTTACATAATTGTCTAAAATCAGGTGGAAACTCTGACCTTCTCTCCAGCATCAAAACTGAAAAATGTTGGTTTTTCACTAAAATTCACTAGATGTACTGGTATAACAATTTTATGCTTAAAGAAGGACTCAGTGTTTATTATATTCTGAATTATAATCACGTGTCCTTTTCAAAGCACAGTTCAAACCTGTCACCAGGGAGCACAAGCCTGTGTCTCTCTCGCGTCCAAAACTTGGGTAAATTGTGGTTTGTTTCAGGAATGGCATCTGACGTAAAACGGCTTTTCCAAATCTCACATGGAAGTTCAAACAAACCACACTGTATCGAACTGGCAGAGGCCCGGGTTATCAACGATCACCTCCGGTGCTGTTGACAAACAGGGCACCAGCAGAAAACTATGAGAAGGGAAACGTGGCAGGAGACAGAAGGAGAATAGTCAAGAGTAGCAACTCTAAACTCAAGGACAATGACAGGCCAAAGTAGAGAGCTTGCTAACATGATGCCAAGAAGAAAGGTAGATGTTTGTATGTGTCCAAGAGACCAAGTAGAAAGGCAGCAAGGCTTGTAACACTGGAGCAGGGTTTAAGTAGTTTTATCAATGTGTGGATAAAAAAAGAGAAATGTAGTGGGGTGTATTGAGAGAGGAGTTTACAAGGAACGTAGTAGAGGTGAAAAGGGTGTCCTATAGGGTGATGTGTCTGAAAACAGAAGTAGAAGGTCTGTATTTTAATGCTGTCAGTGATTGTGCTCCACAGTTCAGATCTTGCACAATTTTCTGTGGAAAGATTATAAACAATATCTTACTTAAAAAGCTTATCTTACTTGTATGAAGTCCCCAGATCTCACTGTAACTCTCCATAGACTACATAAGCAAATTATATGTACGAGAGTTTAAATCTTAGCATCACTTTAGTTTTGGCGCCAATAAACAAGTTTTTATTTTAAAGGGTTAACATTAGAACTGTAATAGAGTTTTGCTACTGTCTCAACTCTCATCGGCTTCGTATGACACCGCACCAGTTAAGGGCCTCTGCACGGTCGGTATCCACCCCCACCCAGCTCGGTTTATGGGACCATCTTGTTTGAGGTTCCAAGCGCGCTGGTCCGAGGCGTCCATTTTGACTTAAGCAGACGGCAGCCGTTGATTGGCCAGCGGAGCTACACCACTGGATGATCTGCTCAACAGAACTAAAAACTCCATGTGAACCTCCACTTCCTCATCGTGTTGACAGAGAGCGCCAAAAGAAATGAGAACATTTACAGCGAGATATTGGAGATGATGGTGCAGGGTGGCTACACTCAAACTTATAAATAGTGTTGATCTAAGCCAACAAAGTTCAAGTCCAATTATGGGACAATCAAGGACCATAATGGGCGGAGTGGCTCCAACACAGTGACCTGTTACTATAACCCCCCAACTTTGCATCGACGATCCCACCTGCAATGTGTGGAAACAAGTCATGGTGGCAAATCACCTACACCTGAGAAGAACCACGAAGAGGAGAGCCAAGAGGAGCTGAACCTATCAATGGTAAAGTGCCATTAGTCTCGTGTTAAAGCATTGAAATGTTCACTGAAGTGACATTTAAATGATGTATTTATGTAAAATGTTACATTTGCAATGCTTAAATCTTTTGCAAACGTGGCAGAACGCCAGCTGAACCAAGTCGTTTTTGATTCCCGACATAAAGTAAAGGAATTTGGAGGTTAAACCCAACTATGCTAAATTTAATACTCACACAATTAGGAAATAAAATCATACAAATACCCTTCCAGATTATTTGAAAGCCCTAAACAAATCATATATGTACAGTATTATATAAAAAGTATCAAATGTCAAACACAAAATTTGCAAACTAAAGTTGATTTAATCTAGAAAGCACTGATGCAAATAAAAGGCTGAGTTAAGCATTTACACATGAGGTTGCATTACCTTTTTTAAAATCTGTTCATATTATTACCATTCAAGCTTATTTGCGTGTTAATGTATTATTTGATGGAGAGCAAAATAACACCTGCGTGTGTAAACAAGGATCTTTGCCCTCTAATTTGAACAATTATGTACATGAATAAAGATAATAGTATAACCCTGCATTTATGTTCACAAAGCAGAACCTCTACCACGTCTGCCTTGCATCTTTTATGATGAATATTCCAAATAGATGCATGTTTTTATCACCAAGGTGGCCAAGACCTCTGTTTATTTTGGTAAGAACAAGGATATATCTTCAATTAGCATAAAAAATAAATCATAACTCTAAAACTGTTTCTTAAGCAGATGAAATTGGTTCGTTTCTCGACATGAACCAGTTTCGGAGGTCGACTATGCGTCTTTTCCTCTGAGCCACAGCACCAAGTCAAACACTGCTAAGATCTTATGAGACATTCTGAGGGGTTGAAAAAAAAAGAAATCACAGTTCATTAAAATCAGCATTAATTTTCATGACTGTAGCTTTTTGTACAACCAGTCATCTTTTTATAGAATTTCCTACAGTTTTTTGACAAAACGTTAAAAACGGAAGTGTCTGGGTGAGAATGTCGAGTTCTCCTCAACGAAAATCTGTTTTGTCACATGCAACCTTGATTGGATTCATACTTTTTATTTTCCTAATATTTACTGCACAGGAACTAGGCATTAAAGTGCATTTATTGTTGAAACTTAGTGCATTACGCCAAAGTTCATGCTCAGTGTTAGTACATTGCTCTTACTCCACAATACTTTTTCTATGTTTCATAAAGTTCATGTTTGTCTCCAGATTTGTCCTTGATAAAACAAAGTAAAACTCAATTCAAGACAGTTTAGTTCTATAGAATATTACATACTATACTGTAGTAAAAACACTCTAACAAGTTAATTAAAAAAGCTAAATAAATGATCTGAATGAACTTGCAGATCAGAGTCAGAATCTCTTTGCACTGAAGAACAGTGAGATTATATTCTGTACAGTCGTCCAACACATGGGTGGAGTGCATGTGGCTCCTGGGAGCGCAGCCTCTTATTCGTTAGTTCAGTCCTCACTGAGGGGACGCTGCAGGTAATAATGTCCTACAGTGTGCGCTCTCAGGACATTATTACCTGCAGTGTTCCCTCAGTGAGGATTGAATAGACAAAAGGACCTTCTCCGTTCCTGTTTCCTGGAATATCTTACAAAAAGGTCTGAAGCTCTGAACCTTGACTTCTAAATGGCTTCAAACATCTGTTAACTTCCTGGCAGTTTATTTTTAAAGTAGCGCAGTGCAGTTATGGAAACATTTTAACAGTTTAAGCTAACGTGCTAAACGAAACCAGCGTATTTCTGTGGAAAGGGGTTGCTTGGGGAGACAGCAGAGATCAAAGCATGTAAATGAAGGAGACACGAAGAGGCGTGAAGGTTGTGATTAAAGGAGGTGAAGATGGTCTGAGCAGGAGAAGGGGATTAGAAGGAGAAGGGGTTGAGTCGTGGGAAGTGCAGGCAAAGTATTTTGTCTGTTTTTTGTCAGGTAGGTTAAATAAGGCCAGGCTCGCCTCTCTCCTACGTGCGCGAGCATCTCTTTCCACATTCCTGACACGTCTCTTCTCTGCGGGTATCGTTGTTTCAAAAACCCTTCTCAGCATCCTGCCTTTTCACCAACTCTGATGCCGTCCATCACACCGTGATGTAAAGAAGCCTCATGTTTTCTCTGTGTGTGAATGTGCGTTCATCACTGATCTGTGTTCTACCCCCACCTCCCCCCCCCCCCCCCCCCGCATTCTGTCTCTTCCTCCCCTTGTTTTCTTGTTGTGAGGGCATCGGCGTCATCCTGTTTGCTGTTTCCTTCAGTGACCCCTCGACTCTTGGTTGACTTCGCCCTCTGAAGCCTGTCATTTGTAATCCCACGGTGTCCGACCGTTTGTGCTCCCTCACATGCACCAACTACATTTGGATGAAAGAAAACTGCACTCCAACCCAAAAGGACCATCGTCCTTTTAAAGCCATGTACAATTCTAATAATAACCACGATAATATATTAGGTTGTTTATTTGTTGTATGCAGGACAACACAAGGTCAGCAATGTAATGAAATGTTCAAGTTTAGAGGAACTGATTCAACTTGCTAAGAAAAAAAAAAAAACAATAAAAACTAAATTGTGCAATAAGGGTACAAGATAAAGTATTAAGTGAAAAATAAATATATTTACAAGGTTCAAAACAACATGGTAGAATGTAATGGTGCAAGTAGTATAAATAAGTATTTCACAGGTAATATTAGCTTATATGTACATAACATGTACTACACAGTTTGTGTGACAGGTTATTGCACAGGTAGCAACATTCAGATGAATTATGATGGTAAGGTAGTGACAGACATGATACAGCCACATGGTGCAGCAGCATTAAACGTATCAGCTGTCACAGATGTTACTTGGTGCAATGTTATAGTCAGATGTTCCATATTATCATCAAAGGTTCAGTAATCTGACAGCCTGTGGATAAAAACTGTCCTTTAGTCTTTTTGTACGTGATGACTGACTCCTGTATCATCTGCCTGAGGGCAGTAGATGGAAGAGTCCTTGTGCTGGGTGGGTGTGGTCCTTAATGATGCTGCTTTACACCGACGTGGGCTGTGGTAGATGTCCTGGATGGTGTTGTTCTCTGATGTTTGCACCACCCTCTGTAGTGTTTTCTGACTGGTGCAGTTCCCGTACCACCCTGTGATGCAGCCTGTCAACAGGCTCTCACTGTAGAAGTTTGTGAGGATGCTGGTGTTTGTACCAAACTTCTTTTGTCTTCTCAGGAAGTAGAGTCTTTGTCAGGTTTTCTTGACCACAGTGTCTGTAAAGTCCAGGACAAATCCTCAGTAATGTGAGTTAAAACTTGCATTTCAAAGATTTATTTTGGAAGGGTAGAGTGCCCTCTCCAGGTCGGGGAGGAGGTCCTGCCCCAAGTGGATTTTGGAGGGCTAAAAAGAAGGTAACCTTCAGATAAGTAAAAACAAAAACGCTATTTGTTAGGTCTGAACCTTTATGGGATTAATTAACACATGTTCAATCTTTACCCAGTAAATGCATCAATATTAAATAATCTATGGGTACAGAACCAAATGCAGCACAGTGAAGTATGGATTGGTTTCAATAACCTGTGGTCCACTAAAGCTCAGTTTTTATTATACGCCCGTCAAAGGCAGGACACATTATGGTATAGTCTCCAACCTGCTATAAAGGTCAAAAGTACAAAGCAAAGTCAAATGTTTTTGCTTCTCTGGACTAACTTCTGACTTTCCATCCATCCATTCATCATCTATACCCGCTTCTTCCTTTTCAGGTCACGGGGGTCACTGGTGGCCATATCCAGCAGCCACTGTGCGAGAGGCGGAGGTCACAAGTCCATGCTCAAGACAATCAAATCAAACAATTCACCTCTCAGCATCAGACAGAGTGTATCACCCTAGCTTCAAGGTCAAGGTCACAAATCTGCATCAAATGTTACACAAGGTCTTTGTTTGTCTGGGCCATTTCTATAGATTACTGTGTAATGGTTTGTCCACAGGTGTATAATGTACTATTGTACTTTTTTTTTTTTTTGAGTCATTAAAAAAACAAGTCACTTTCCCACCAGCATCTTTCTGTTTGTCTCGTTTGTCTCCATGTGTCCATGTGATGGACTGGAGACGTGTCTCCCGCCTCTTGAACAGTGACTGCTGCACATGGGCACCAGTGACCCCCCACGACCCAAAAAGGAAGAAGCAGGTAAAAGATGATGGATGTTTCTCCTTGTCTTTGGAGATGAACTTCATGGTGTTCAACTGGCTGGTAAGGACGAATGAGATTTGAGAGGTAGCAACTTGTCAATTTGAAATTCATTCCTTAAACAAAAAATATATATTTACATTAACCACAGATACATAAATGCGCAATGAAATTCATGGAAAACTAAAAGATGACCCAACAAGAATATGATCCAAAACCCAAATTGTACTTTGAATCATTAAACCCACTTAAACCCTAATTATCACCACAAGACCTAATTAAAAATGTATAATGGTACTCAGCTTTGACTAATAATTACTTCTTAATATAATACAGGCAGGAATATGAGTGGTCTTTACACCATAATGTTGATTAATTAAACCTATTTGGGAGCCACATACTCTGTTTGAGCTTCAGATGTAGGTCATGGCCCATCTGTGCCCTGCTGCGTTCCTTTTCCTAATCGTACCATTCCGAGACATTTAAAAAAAAAAAGATTTGATCAAACTGCCTTTGATATGAATTAAATTTTATTACACACAAAAGTTTTAAAATCAGTCATTTATGAAGAAAGTGATGTGCAACGAAAACTTGCTAAAGTAAAGCTTGGATAGGAACTCATTTAGGTTTAGTTCCAAAACGTGAGATTTAAAATGCTTTGCTTTAAAGTCTGTTTGAAATACACCTAACAGTTTAACATACTGATGTAACTCATAAGGAAACCTGTAATGGCTGAAAGCAGCAAGTCCATTAACATTTATTAATAACGGGAAGAGAAGCTTCGTCCATCTTTTTTTATGATGATGATGAGCAAGGCACTGTGAAACAGAGCTCCTTCACCAGCCTGAAGTCTTCACACCCCACTGCTCTCTGGATAATTTGATCCCATGTGTATATACACACACACACACACACTTACTTCTGCCTCACTTGTTTCCTTCTTAAAACTATGTGTGTGTCAAACACAGGGCTCAAGAGTTTAGCATTGAGCTCAGCACATACTGCTTTCAGTCTGAAATACACTTAATACTTGTTTGAGATGTCGAGGTCTAGGTGTTACAATAATTGTGTTCAATTACTGCCTTACAGACAACTAAGACATAAATAAAATTGTTGTCACTCTCCCAGGAAAAGACCATACAAACTGTGTGAAAACATGTACGTAGGTGCTTGACTACGTCAACTGATGTTGATATCTTTATTCAGACCTGTCTAAACCTTTTGATACTGTAGACCATGACATCTTATGCCATAAGCTCTCAGATATTAGTTTCCCAGACCACACTATAGGGTGGTTTTCTAATGATCTCTCAGGTGGAAGGCAATGTATTCAACACAATGGTACTTCTTCCAGTTATTTAACTGTCAATAATGGTGTACCACAAGGCTCGGTTTTAGGACCCACTCTCTTTACAGTCTACATGAGTAATGTACAGTAGATCAGAATATTCCTGACACATCCTTGCATTTCTATGCCGACAATAGAGTTTATTGTCAAGCGAAAACAGTTGCTAGGGTTTTCCAGCTCTTACAGTGTGCAGTCAACATCACTCAGTCCGATTTGTTCCATCTCAAACTGGTGCTAAATGCTGATAAAACCAAAGGGATGTTGTTTTCAAACAGGAAGTCATTACCAGCAGTCCTTCCTCCTATCGTATCTACAAATTCATTCAACCTTTATTTATACAGGTTAGTTCCCATTGAGCCTCGGGGACTCACTTGCAAGAGAGACCTGTTAAATACAGACATAAAAAGTAGATAAGGAAAAGAGAACACGAGAGGGTGGAGGAGGTGAAAAATAAATCATGTCTCACACCATGTCCTAACCAGGGCACAGTATGAACATTGCAAAAAAGACCTCACAACATAAACAGCAACATACAATGACACTGTAGTACCTTTATGCATGAGGAGGTCAACAAAGGTGGTAACTTGTCTGTGGACACCGCCAGAAAGTTACATAGTTCTGATAAGATGGTACAGTGTCTACCAGTGACTCAGTTGGGATAAGGCCCAGAGATGTCCTCAGGTGAGGTGGGGAGGAGGAGTGGGAGGAATGGGAGAAGCAGCAGAGCGTCATTATTCACATAACTTCTCTTAGAAATTTGAGCTAGCTGGGTTATTCAAGGCCAAGCGGGGAAGCTAAATTTGATAACAATTGTTTTGAGACTGGCAGCCTCTGCTTGATTTTTTTTTTATGTCTGCCTTTAAAAGTTCTGCTGGTACTTCTCAATGGCGAATCCGAACACCCACATTTTATGGTCATTCCGCCGGGCCATGTTTGTAGCCTTCCCCAAGGTTGAATCCTTCATGTCAGCGAGTTCCAGAAGCTGCAAGTGGCCTGCAATTCTTGGAAATCGCATCCAGCTTATGACTTAGCTCACAAAGCACCTGAGTCTGGTGGAGTATTTGAATTGTGAATGTTTGTAGTTTCTAGATGAGTATTTTTCTGGATTGAACAGAGCTTGTGAGCAGAAGGAGCAATTTTAGAAAATTTAATTTTTTTGCACCACCAAGTGCAATGGCAGAGCTAGGGCATGGCCAATGGTGCCAATGGTTCCCAACGATTAATCTTTGACCACCCCAATCAGTTGAGGAAAGTATAATTTTAAACAATATAAAAACAAAAAGGCAAAGCCTCCACAGGTGATGGGGTGGCCAGTTCACACACATACAGATACATATGCACACACTTGGATGCACACATACAGCCAAGGTGGCTATCTTGGATTTTGACATGGCAACCCAGTTTTTGGAAGGAACCTCTCTCACATGTAGTTGCAGCCACACACCAAAATGAATGTTAATATCTCATTTGTTTTTCAAGTTATCAGCTCAAAGCATGGATGGACAGAGGTTATTTCTAAAGCCCCCTCTTCATTTTGTGATGTGGTACAAATAAACTGTGAACAAAATGTAGTTTGATGGCTTGAAGAAACAAAAGCAAATGCAACAAACAACCCATTGTTTAAAATGCTCTTATTCTCTAAAAAATAATACTCTTTAAATTGACAACTTGTTCAGTTTGTAATTGTGCCTCACTTTAATCAGAGGTACATGTCCCAAATTGAGCTCAGATTATAGTCCTGTCATGTCTCCCTCCACAATGGGACTCCCCCCATGCAACAAGAACAATACCATTAACTAAATGAATGAGGAACGCCTAACTGGTGGGTTACTCCCCTCAATTACCAACATGCTTTCCAGTTGAAACCTGGGAAATAAGATAAGCAGGTAAATGTGCTTAGACTAAGTGCTAACAACAAGGCACTCTTGGTGATGACTAAATGTCTCAACAGGCTTGGGGTAGGGAAGGAAGCAGGGATTGGCAGTGACTGTATGCGTCTTCTGCCAACTACCAGTGTACACATTCAGCATGGGTTCTTAGTTTGATGGAAATGCAAACTGGAGGAGAATATAATGGTGCACCAGTTCACAATATGAGGAAAAATGTACAGTATTAAAAATGAGACCACAATCACATGCTTCAATCCATTACAATGGATGGACATAAGGCAACATTTACGATAACAGCTAGAGAAGCTATTTGCAATCAGGTTCATTCTTTGGGTGGATCAATCCAGGACTAAGCAATGTTTAAAAATTTGGCTGCAGCATTTGGGACCAGTTGTAACTGTACGATGGAGGTCTGACTGATTCCAAAAAGAAGTGTGTTGCAGTAATCAAGCCTGGATGTTATGAATGCATGTAATACAGTCTTGAGGTTGTTTTTGAGTTTCATAGAAAGGTGCATTTTCACTACCAGATTAGTGAGTAGAGAGGAAAGGTCGATGAAGTGGTTTTTATTCGTGTTGTTAGGAGGACACAACATGACTTCAGTCTTCTTCTCGTTGAAAACTTATGAAATTTAAAGCCATGCAGTCCCTGATGTCAGCCAAGCAGTCAAGAAGAGGCTGAACCGAACGTGCACCAGTGTGCTTCAGAGGGAAGTAAATCTGACAGTCATCAGCGTAGAAATGAAAGGGAATGTTAAGGAAAATGGCACCTAGTGGCAGCAGGTATAAAGAAAAGAAGAGGACCGAGGATGGACCTCTGCGGTACCCCCATTGAAGTGCTGCTGATACTGAACTAAAATCTTTAATGTTGACACAAAATATTCTGTCAGAGAGGTAGGATCTAAACCATTTGAGGGCGGACCGTGTGATCCCGCCCACTGCTCTGACCTAGAAATGAAGATCTCATGGTCAGTGGTGTCAAAAGCTGATGTAAGGTCCAGTAAGACAAGGACATAATACATTTACACCCTTATTTTTGATCACCTTCTCAGTTTATACACCTCTAGTTTCAGTTCAGTTAACCTTAGTGCCCTGTTACTCCATAGCTCTTGTCCTTAAATGTTCCCTGCTGTAATGGCGACCATTGTCAGATACCTAGCTCCTGTACTTCAAAGTTGTGCATTTGGTTCCTTTAAACCCCAATATCTAGATTTTATCCAATTTTAGAATGATGACGGCTGCTGCCATGAGGTTAAATGATTCAGAAAATCTCAAGTCATCTTTTGTATATTTGATAACTTGAAAAATCAAGTAACATTTTTAGCACTTTCACCAGTTCTGCTTTGAAATGATCAGCTAGTTACAAATTCCCACTGCACAACAGCCCAACACTTATATCACAGCCATAGACTTGTCTTTGCACATTCTCGGTTACACCTCAGGAGTGCACATTTCTTTCTTGTACTGCTTCCAACACAAAATAATGGCATATTTGTTCAGATGGACTCACAACCCCACAGGTCAGGACTTTGTTGGAATCAAAAGTATCTTTGCTGGGTGTATGTTAAAAGAATGAAAACAGCTGACCCATGAAGACCTGAAAGACAACTCTGTCTCAAAGTAAAGATGGAGGCGAAGTGATGCACAAAAAACAGGAAAAGGAACACAGAAAGGTCAGGCTATGTATTTCACCATACATGGTGCAGTCAGCCTTTCACTGTGTTTAGTTTAGTTTAGTTGTTCATTTTTTAAAAACAATACAATACATTTGCATCCATCCGCAGACTCTGCGGATGGATGCGCGTGCACGTACGGACGTAGCAAAAATATTTAAATAAAGCTGATTTGAACATTTTTAAAGATAATGTTCAGCTCAGACACACTCTTCCTATAATATCAGCCAACATATATATATATTTTTAGGTGTTTATTTTGCTACATTTTAAAGAGATGTACGGTTTCATTGCGCTGCGCACGCACGTTCCT
>JARVLU010000665.1:3027625-3039331 GCA_031762415.1 Simpsonichthys santanae
CTATAACTGCTAGTCAGAGTAGGGTTTGTACAAGGGAGGATCTGGAGCCTTGGAGGACAAGGACAGAGGTCATGTTGGTGGATCTCAGAATGTGGTGAGTAATGAGATGTATTGTTTCTTACAAATGGTGTTATGGATCATGGTGAGGACTGGCGTTCCAATGGTTCCAGCACAAGGGAAGAAGGCATAGGAGGTGAGACTAGCAAGTGGTTGGAAGGAGGTGGCGACAGCTGAGGAAGTCAACAAGGATCTCTGGGTTTTCACAGAGAAGTCGAGGAACAGGCGAATCACGGGCATTGAGGCTGCAACACCAAGAGAACAAAAGTCTTTACTAGTTCTTAGAAGCACAAATACCAGTAGGCATGTAATGCTCCAGCAGGGAGAAGTGCTCTTCTGCAGCCTTTTATGCCTCTGGCGCTCATCAAGGGAATGAACCGCAGGTGTGACTGGTTGACACCATCTTGGCTGTTCAGAAGTTATAGAAAAAACTGAATTCCCACACCGCCAATATGGAGTTTTGTGTAAAAAAAAAAAAACTATTTAATGTGAAATCAATATCAAATAAAATTCATAAACAGCATTAAAAAAAACTGTTGTGAAAATTGAGGACGGGAATGATTTGAAGAGCTGTTTACAACAAGTCATAGATTTCTAAATGCAGTCAGACATTTTCAGACACTTGTGGGCATAAATGTCATTACGTTTGACTGGATCCACTTTTTTCAGTGTGATGAAGCAACATCAATGGCTTTTAATAGGGATGCATGATATCATCGGCATCGTATTGGTATCGGCCGATATTAGCAATAAAGTTAAATATTGGACATCGTTCATTCCATCAAAATAACCCACCAATACAAAAGGCTTCTGTTTTAAGTTAATTTTTTAAATTTAAGAAACTGTCAAGTATATCTATGAATACATTAGTGCATCCCTAGTTTTTAAGACACAGAAGTTGGGACCGCAAGTTTTACCTTATTAGGAATTTTGGTTAAATACCTCTTAGCAGGTTGCGTCTTGACCACATGCTTTTTGTACCCATCAAGGTTTTTGGAACAAACATTAGCCAACCTGCTGGTAAAACTGAGTTCATTTAAACTGGTTGGTTTCCTCTCTTCGTTGTTTCAACTGGACTCTGGCATTCCAGCAGTTTGAGTTGGTTCTTGAACGTCCTCATCAGTTTCTTTTCCTTCATAAACATCGACCACGTTCTTTGTACCCTTCACATTGTTGTACTGATTTGAGTGCTGTAAAGCAAATTAATTTTACACTGGCAAAGAGAAACTATCACCTTCAGTCAATCAGAAACGGTAACGAGAAGTTAATACCCCTCGTCAACTTGAACTTTCTAGAACCTTCAGTGTCACTCGAATTATTTAGGTTGATGCATATACAGTTCTGACCCTGTGTTACTTAGATTACATCTACATCAAACTCAAACTTGTGTCCTTTCTTGAAAAATGCAATTCAATTGTTGTGTAACCAGAAAACAGAATAAATAAATCTGCAGTCTGGAGTTTATGCACGGATTACGTGTATGTAAACTTCTGACAATTCAAAAACTTTCCATCAAACCCCATTTCAAAGGGTCTGAACTTACATCTGTACATATCTACTTTTCATTTTCTGTGTCAGCGAGCCACAAATTGATCTTATAAATATTTTTTGATGCCGGTTCCTTATTTCCCCAGTAATGCAGCTTAAAATAACCTTTTCATATAGAGAAAATGGACACAAGCAGAGGAGCAAGAGTGGCTCAAATGTAAAATTGAGTTCCACTTCAGGAACCACACCAAGCTGTTATTTTAGATAAATCTTTTATTCTGTTTCAAAGTTTGGTCTGTTATTTTTATGTAGATTTCCCTAAAGGAAAATGTTGGTATAGAGCAATATGCCACTTAAAAAGGTGGATGAAACAATCAAAAGGTCTCAAGTTTCACACGTCCGTTGGTAACCATTCATTTTTCTCTTCTTCCAAATATAAGAACTAGCACTTTGAATAAAACGGCACCATAACTGTGTCAGCTTTTCTCCAGTGCTCATCTCCTTGTTGTTTAAGTTTATGACTCTAAATGGAAGGAATACCTAGAAGAGAGCGGGGAAAATGAATTAGTGTGTCATTATCCGCTTTTAAAGGGTGAGGAGAAACAGCATTATATTATAAAGGCGTTGATAAAAACTTTCACATTAAAAGCGCCACTTGCCAGCAAGAACTCATACGCCCAGTTTCAACAAGCCTATTAGCGAGAATGGATTGCAATCAACCTTTAAGTATGTTTAGGAAAATGGGAAGTGAAACTGAACTGTTCATCCCTCAGATTTAAATTTCTCATTTTTACTGCATGACAGGAAGTCAATGAAGCATTTTAGCCATCATAAGCATTATTGCCGTGATTTGGCAGTTGGGTTTAACTTATCTGTGTCAGTTCCACCTTTTTATGTATGAATGTTATTTGGGAGTGCTTTGGCATAGCAATGCTGTTTTTAGCAAACTTCAAGTGACAAGGCTTTTATTTTTATTGACATTTTACTACTAACTCGCAAATTTCCCCCAAATTAAACTGTAGCAACTTACGTGACATTATCTACTTGCAGACGTCTCATAAAGACTGTAAGGTTTAGCTCAATACCCAGATAGTAAATGACCAAGAATGGCAACTCCAGGACCAGAGGCAAGTTTATCATTGTTTTTTATCATTAAGTGAATAATTCAATAGTATGAAGTAAATCAGCAGGGCAGGGCTAGAGCCCAGAAGAACAAGGGACAAAGAGGGATGAGTTGATGTTCAGTATTTCGCTTATGCCTCTTTTCCATTGGTAGTATTAGTACAGGTACAGTACTGTTTGGCTCGGCACGTTACGAGTTGTGTTTCCATTATACTTTCAGTAATGGTTCTAGTGAGTGGATTCAGCTCGGAGCCTGCAGGAGCGCACAAGGCCGGGGCCTGGATCCTCGTGTGCTCCTGTGGGTCGGCAGCACAGAGAATCTTCCATAGTGACTGATGGAGCTCGGAGACGGGGTGATGACGCCATGCCCGCCCCGAGGGGGGCTCTGAGGCTCTGGTGGAGACCAGGGGGACCAGCGGAGCTCCATTTAGCTCGCTCTGAATTTTGTCTTCGGCCACCAAGCACAAAAAATGCCTGCACTTCAGCATTAGACCACGGTGTTGGCCTTGTTGTATTTAAAGTCTTAGAAATAGGTCCAGTTGCGTTTGAGTTATTGCAAATGGCAGAATGGGTTGTAGTGAAAGTTTCTCAAACATCCAGTGACTCCACCCCCTGACCAATCAGTGACAGACAGTGTTCTGACGTCACGTTTTAGGGTAGTTCGGCACGGTTGGAACCCCAGAAAAATGGGTACTGAAAAAGGGGCCGGCTCCATGAACCGTTACTAGTGGAAAAGCCTTGGACCCGTGCCGAGTTGAGCCGAACCGTGCCGTACCGTTACTAATGGAAAAAGGGCCATTACTGTTGGCAGGCAACGTTATCACAGAGGTGGTCCCAAAGTGTTCCAGTAGCAAGGAAGTTCCAGAAAGGTTCATACGTGGTGGCAACTGGTGGAAGGCGAGGAATAGCTGTGGGGATCAAGAGGAGGCTTTAGGAGGAACCAGGGAGGTCCAGTGAACAGGAGGAACACAGGAGACAGGGCGTGTGAGAAGTAGAGATTAGTTGTCACAAGGAATGATGCAAAGGCCAGGAACTTTTGGGAGTGGTGGTCAGAGGTTAGACAAGATGAGCCTGTGATCAGAAAGTTGCAGGTTCAACTCCCCGGACATCAAAACATGGGTGGAAAAGGTGAAATACCCACACCTGCCTTTGCCCTCATTTGCCCCACTCTGGGCCCTTGAGCAACACTCTTAACCCCCACCATTTGCTCCCAAAAACAGGTTTCTCTTGAATATGAGTTCTCATGACTCAATGAAACTACCTGTATAAATAATGGGTAAATAAAATTAAAAAACTCAACTACCGATTGGCAGATAATGCACCAGCGTCAGGTTGAAGTCATCTACTGCCTCATATACTCCTGCAGCTCATTAGTGGAATGATCCTCATGTGTCATCATGGGACAAAATAACGTTTGTTTGTGACCATGCAGTCATATTTGTCCGCCTTACGACAGGCAGGTACTGTAGTTAAAAAAAAAAAAAACTGGAAACCATCCCCTGAAATCTCAAAGCACCTGAATATAGACATTTAAGATTGAGTTAGAAGACTCCACTAAGATAAAATATGTTGTAGTATATCTGCTGAGTAAAAATGTTTGGCAACCACTAAAACATTTACCATCCAACAAGAAGACACTGCGGTGTTTTATTGTCTGATTGTAGCTAAAGGGTGTAAAGTTAGAACGATTTGCTGCCGACCGCCTTCATATTTAAAGCAGACAGTGGTGGTTCTACTGGCCATGGTTCCCTTTGTGTTTAACTGGCACCATCATCAGATTAACATTGTTTATTTTTTAGTTTAATGCCCATCATGTCGGATAAGAAATATTCCAGGCTCCACATAGTGTTCAAACACACAAGGAGCTCCTTTCCTGACAGCTGACACTGAACATTTCTGCCTTAAGATGTTTGGCCATCCCAGAGGCAGCAGAACACAAGGCTTGCCCAGAACGTTTCAGGGATCACAAAAGTCTCACAGATGACCCGAAGACTGGAGGAGAAGCCCAAGGAAGAAGGACTTTGTGGATTTAGGGAAAACATAAGTGTCTCTGTCAGGGCTGTTGTGATGAGGGAGGGACTTGATTCTGGATTGTCATTTATTTCGTCTTAGCAGCTTTTCACACTCTGTTGAACTTGCCATCATGTTTCACGTTCTTCTGTCACTCGGTCTCAAAGTTCACCGTAAGAGACGTGATGTAGAGGTAGAGTTTGGGCGATTTGAGGCTTTTAAGCTGTCGACCCTCTTTCCACGAGTGCTTTTTACATGACCGATGATGTGTGTGGCTATAATGAGAGAAAATGTTAGAAAATATGTCTGGAATTCCAAATACCATTCCCTTTAAGATGCTTTTCCATCACTTCAGACGTTCAAGTTATTTAAGACTTCCTTGGTGGTTTGACAGAAGATGGCACTTCTTCACATCTTGTAACAGCTTGTGTTAGATGCTATTTTTGTGTTTCGGCTTTAGTACCCATGTCCCTGTTACCTACCACACTGACACAAACTGTTCAATATTTTACACTGCATCCAGGCCCCCTCGCTGACTGGAAGCCTGCCTGAATTAATAGTGGCAATTATTTCCCCTCAGGGTTTAACAGTCATTCATGTCTTCCTCCCTATGCAACAGGGTGTGCCAGATGTTTTATCAGTAGGTTGTGGAGGGATGGGGTGCAGGCATCAAAGAACGCCCAGAGACTGAACAAGCTGATTAAAATGGCAGAACCCGTTGTTTCAAAGCCCAGCGTCCTGGCAAAGCTGCTGACACTGAACAATAGAGCGACCGAAGAGTCGTCGCAGTAACGAGCTTCATCTGGACGTCTGTTTGAAGGAAAAGTACAGGAACTCTTTTCCAACTAGTATTTGGCTCCACATTTAATGCTCATCGATGGAGGACCTTAAAATGTTTTGTTTTTCATTCATCCTTAAATTACTCAGAAAAGCTGAATTACATTTATTTAATTTACACTTGGTCTTGAGGTCTGTCAGGATTTGTGTACTTTGGTCATTTGTTGGTATTGTTTTGAGTTTTTTATTGGTTTTATTCCCCTTGTGGGTATTACGATGTGTCCTTATGTGTTCTGGCATTCTTCTGCCTTGAGTTCTGTTGTTTTTCCTCTGATCACTTTATCTCTGTGACTTTACTTTTCATTATTTCAGGTCCTCAGTCGATTGCTCTCTTCAGGTCGAGGGTGAGGTTCTACCTCAAGTGGAGGAGTTCAAGTTCCAGTGACAAGTAACATCCAACTGCAGCCTTATCTAGGGCAGGACCTCATCAGGTAGATGGCCGGCAGCTGGTGGTGATTAGCGGCCATCTTGGAGAGGGCAGCTGCAGCAGATGGTGCTCTCACAATGTCTTCATTTAGTTTTCTCCTTTACAATAAATGCACTTTTAATTTTGGAACTCCTTGTGTTTGTCTGCATTCAGTGTTCCAACCTGTAGCCGATGGCGACGCAATCAGCGTTGCTAGTTTAGCAAATTTGCAGCAACCAAGCTATACCAATGCACGAGGACCCAAAGCTTTTGATACACCACCACATTGCCTCCTTACATTACACCCAGGAATCTAATACCACAATAAACAACCTGCACAACATGGCTACAATGTTTGTAGACCCATACAATCATACGTAACATGAAGCCCATGAGCCCTTAATATATGTCTGAAGAACTTGCCAAGCTGCTGCAAAAACCATCCACAGTCTGGGTGGAAAATTGGATTTTTTTGTACATTATAGCAAGGTAAGTGCTGTTTTTATGGTTTTCTCTATTCTTTTTATTCCGTGTCATGTGACTGCTCTTATAGCTTTCATTTGGGATGTCTTATTCATCATTTTGAACAGCACTTTAGTCCTTGTAAAGTGCTTTATAAACAAAGTTAGATTGGATTGGATTGGACTTCATCCAGTGTGAAAGTGAGTTGAAGATGTTTCTACATCAGCATTTTATGAAAAATAAAACACTCCACGAAATGTTTTGGGCTTTGTAAGACACGAAGAATTAAAAAAAAGACGACCTGTTTATTATTTGCTATAAAGAATGGACCTACTGAAGGAGGCTTTAAACACAATATCTGTGGAAACACAACTGCAACTAGAGAAATTGCATTTCTGTGAAAATGCAATTTCTGAAATTAGCTAAAACAAATTGCTAAAGGTAGCCGAAAATATAGAAAAAGCTTAAAGCATCAAGAAAAAGAAAAAAAAAACAAGAACGAACAAAATTTCCCAATTAGGTTGAAAGCCGCAGAAATAAGCACAAAAAAGTGGAAATGGTCTGAAAAAAGCAGAAATTAGCAAAATAAATAAATAAATAAATAAATAAATAAAACACACAAAAATACACACACACACAAACAACATTCAAACAAAAGCTAAAAAGGCAAGAAGAAGCTAAAATAAAGTAGAGAGAGCACCTTTTTTCTGAATTAGGCTGAAAAAGTTTAAATGAGTGCAAAAAAAATGTGGAATTAGCTGAAAAAGCTTAAATTAACATAAAACAACTGTATATAGCTGAAATAGAAGAACAAGCTGAAACTTGAAGAAATAAGCTGAAATGAGCAGAAAGAACTTTGAAGACACTCAAAAATGTTGTTGTTACAGAACGAACCTAAAAGAAGCAAAAAAACAGCTAAAATTAATTGAAAATAGCTGAAAAAATGTTTACATTTGCAGAAAGTAGCTGAAAGCAGCTGAAGTAAAAGGTTGTAAACAGATCTAAAGATCTGAACGATGCAAAAATGAGCTCAATTAATTTTCTATGAGAAATAAATGGCAGAAGATGAATGTTTTGATCCATGTTTTGTTGAAACAGCTTGAAAACTGGAACAAGATGCTGAAAAACATATGGAAGATAAACGGATCATAACAGTGTGCATGCTTCATAAACATTCACACAATAACACATTTACTTTTTCAAATCACATTTCAACTTGTAAAATAAAATGCTAGTGATGTCACATCGGCTTAAGAGCTTTTGAACCAACGTGACAATTTACATTAGGAAGAAAAAAGCCCCTCTTTCCTGTAGTTTCACATTTCTGACATGAAGTCAGAAAATCCAACATGACCTGGAGCCAGCGTGAAGCAAAGCTCGCCCCAACACTTTGACTGACAGAGCTCCTGGCTGGATTCTGCCGTTACATAACCTGAACGCCCGAGCTCGAGATCGTCCCGGTTCACACAGACGTCTTAAAATACGACTAGGGCACAGCTACAAACCCACAGCGTGGAAGGAAAAGTAGCTTTACAAGTGTAGGATGGAGTTGACCGACACTTTGTTCCGATTTATTTATGGATTTTATGTTGAGGAAAAGAGTGAGGGATTCACTGGATCTGCCACCAACTGATGACTTCCCCTTCAATCTAAGGTTCAGCAGCAGAAGAAGGGTTTTAAAACATATCTTAGTTGTTCCTTGGACTGTGTCGTTCTTCCAGTGTGCTCATCACAGCCGAGTGTTGTGATGAGCACTGGCGCCACGTTCAACCACTTCTCCACTTCGTCTTTTAGCTCTTGGCATGTTTCAAAGATTTTACATTTCTTTCTACCTGATCTTGTTTTTACGTCGGAGTGTTGCATCCACCAAGTCACAAGGTTGAATACGTTTTAATGCAGAAGGCTTCCCTGACGTGTTGCATGTCACGATCACGCAAATCAAAACAAGAGGGACGCCAGTTTACTTTGCATGTACGAGGCAGCGCAGAGACTGACAAGTGGAGGATGTTATTCATGGCGTCATTAATCTTCAACCACCTCACTGACCCCTGCTTTCATTTGAGGAAACCATAAACCAGAGTGCAGTTGATCAGGTTGGTCACTTTACACATGGGCCATCGTCAGTTCTGATGTGGCAACACAATTCTCAAGGCGTCTTTCTTACACCTGGTTGTTTCCATACACCACAATGAATGTATGTACCTCACTTGTTAGTCAAGTTGTCAGGGTCACAACTTGAACAGATGGATGGATGGATGGTATCCATACGTTATCTTTACCCACTTCTTCCTTTGTGGGTCACAGGGGTCGCTGGTGCCTCTATCCAGATATTGCTGTTCAAGAGGCAGGGGACACCCTGGACGGGTCTCATGTCCATCGCAGGGACACATAAAGACAAACAACATTCTCTTTTTCTCTCTCTCTCACTTAGAGACAATTTAGAGTTACCATCAGTCTAACATGCATGTTTTTGATCTGTGGGAGGAAAACAGAATGCCCAGAGAAAACCCATGCATGCACGGAGAGAACATGCAAACTCCACCCAGAATTCTGGGCCGGGATTTAAACCAGCGACCTTCTCACAGAGGCAACAACTCTACAAACTGCATCACCGTGCCACCTGGATGAACAAATGGTATTTCCAATTTCTTCAATTGTATCAACAACTGGCATCAAGAAAACAAAAACATGACATACTCTAAGTATTTTAAAAGAATAATTTATTATAATGCGCGAGATGTTTGACTCTCAAGCCATTTTATTTTAGATGTACATTTTTATTTGGTTTTGAAAGCTGTTAAGAGGTATTTGTTGTTCTTTGTTTAAACTGATCATTTCTCTTGATGTGTGTATATTGTAATGTAGTGTATGATATTTAAATACATTTTAAATGAAGAACGATAACAGATCAATAATGCATGGTCTGCACGAGTGAAGACCACAGTTCAAAAATCTCTGAAGACTAAAGCAAATGGAAAAACAATAAAAATATACTATAAAGTTTTCTGAAGTCTGAAATTCTTTGACATTTGTTCAACCATGGCCTGATAAAATCTTGTTTTATAAAACTTGGTCTGCCAGAACAAAAATAGATCTATACAGTAAGAGAAGTAGGGCAGCGGTGGAGGGGCTACTGTCTTCAGAGGTTCATTCTTTGAGGACTACCCTGACAGTATTTTCTTTAGAGTAGATTCTATATTTTCCTCTATACTGATACAGACATGGCTGCATGTAAAAAACACACCAACGTTATTGCAAACCAGTCAAATTAAATCAAACCCTGACAGAAAATAAATCACTAATGAAGTGAAGCGGCTGGGATGAAGATCAGCATCTCCCAATATGAGGCCGTGGTCCTCAGTCGTTAAAAGTTGGATTTCTTTCTTCAGGTCGAGGATGAGGTCCTGCCTCAAGTGGATGAGTTCAACAGAAGGATTGGTGCAGCGTCTGCAGTATTGCAGACTGTGCCGGTCCATTGTGGTGAAGAGAGAGCTGAGCTGTAAGATAAGATCTCTGTTTACCTGTCAGTCTACGTTCCTCCCCTCAACTCTGGTCATGAACTCTGTAGTGACTGAAAGAATGAGATTGTGGCTACAGGAGGTTGAAATGAGTTTCCTCTGCAGCGTAGCTGGACTCTCCCTTAGAGACAGGGTGAGAAGTTCAGTTATCAGGAGAGACTTGCAGGAGAACCGCTGCTCCTCCACATCGAAAGGAGCCAGTTGAGGTGGTTCGGGCATGTCAGACTGGGAGGAGACCCCAGGGAAGAACCAGGGCATGCTGGAAAGACTAAGTCTCTTGGTTGGCCTGGGAACACCTTAAGAGTCCTCCCAGAAGAGCTGGAAGAGGAGGCTGTGGAAAGAGAGGTCTGGTCCACCCTGCTCAAGATGCTGCCCCCGCGACCCAACTTTGGAACAAGTGGAAGATAATGGAAGGATGGATGGAATTTGTTAATGTGATCAAACCACCCACAAGACTGACTGTTGTTCTCACAGTGGCACATTCTGCTGCAAAGCAACCTGGGGGAGAGATGAACAGTGGGACACCTGTTAAAAACAGTCAATGTGCTCAAAACGCCCATATCAAGTAATTGAACTGCATAACCGGAGATAGCCACGACTCAGTAAGACATTCTTGATTCTTCTTGTGACTCTCCTGATACAGCCAACGCTGAGGGTCAACGGTGGGGGATTACAAGCCACAAATGTAATCCAGCTCCAAAACAAGCTGTAACACATTGGGCTTCAAATGCTGGATGCATGTGTAAGGACAATCAACAACAAACGTATGAGTGGGACTAACATTTGGTTTTTCATCATCGTCACCGGATCTGGATCACAGCGCGGTTGTTTTGTTGTGTAACAAGCGTGTGCACGTGTGCAACACGTACAGTGCGATGCACCGTGTGTGCAACAGCAAAGAGAAAGGTGCAGAAGGTGAAGTAATGTGCTCCACGTCAGTGCGTCTGAGTGCATCTCTGTGACGCAAACGCGCCACATTTGTGTGAACACGGCACTCATTACCAAAGAGCGAGGGTTAGTCTGATCATCCAGTGTTTATCTACACAGCCTTGGTGGTGAAGGGTTGCCTGCAGCTGTTTGGTTTTGTCTTCTTTTTTTATGTAAACGGGTCAGTAATGAGGAAAAAGGAGGTGCTTAGATTTACTGAATGGGCTGTAACCCACTTCAGACCAGATTCGGTCCATGTCTCCCCTCCTTCCTTGTCAACATCCCACCTGTTCCACGGTTCATAAAAACCCAACCCACGTCCAATTTGCTCGCTCTTTTATCACGGTTGTTTCCATACCAACAGAAAAACAGATGTAAAAACCAGACTTTATGTTTACAGCATTGAAGGAAAACTAGACTTCTTGTGGAGCTCGATGTTCTACTGGAACAATGGAAGATTTAACACAGGGGTTAAAATGGTCCTCGAGGGCCACCGCTCTGCATGTTTTACTTATGTTCCTGCTACAACACACTTAAATCAATTGTTGAGTTGATTGATTGTGAATCTGATTGATGCTTTGTGTTTTGCAGAAGCCTGTTAATCCTCCATTGACTCAGAGAAAAATGAAAAACATGAAGGTTACTGGCCCTCGAGGACCAGGGGGATCTCAGATTTAACCAAATTCCACGCTAAAGTGTTAAAAACCCGCCATGAGAGGTAAGTGTCATTTTTGATTTGATTTGATTTGATGTTTATTTATTCATTAAAAAAATAATAAAAAAAAAAACAGTTTCATCAGAGACAAGAATACAAATAGGATAAAATGAAAGGAGCAGAAAGAAGAAGAAATCTTATTATGTCTGCCCCTTATTTCACAA
>JARVLU010000665.1:3070697-3092273 GCA_031762415.1 Simpsonichthys santanae
GGATGGATGGATGGATGGATGGATGGATGGATGGATGGATGGATGGATGGATGGATGGATGGATGGATGGATGGGAGTGTTTGTTAACATGTGAGATCAAATTGTGGCTTATCAGAAACAATAAAAGAGTTGCAATCAGCCATAAAAGACCACACATTGCAACAAATCTGTGCATGTCATGGGCAGGAACGCTGTGCAGATGTTGCAGTGTATTCATCGTTACCTGCAAACGTAAACTTCTTCTAAGCATTAATTCAATGTGATTCCAAGTGAAAAGTTTGTATTTTCTTGAAGCGTTGTGCCTTCAGCTAGTCACTAACGTGACTTTAGACAAGGTTTGACCCCAAATGGCAGATTCAGGAGTCCAAAAATAAAGTCTTTACAGGTGAACTGTATTCAGAGATTTATGGAAAATGGGACAAACTGAAGGTCTTCAGGTTTTAACTGTTGACTAATATTTAGTTAGCGAAGAGCGTCTGTTCTTATGGATATGATATGGAGCCAGAGAGGGTGAGGTCCTGAGTTTCCACAGACAAGCCTTGATACAGAGAAGGTGACTGCAGGTGGAGAGAGGAGCAGGTTGTCGTTGGTCGAAGGTCATTGATCCAGACTGTAGATTTAGGATATTCATGGGACACGATCAGGATGAAGCTAAGTCACAAGTAACGAGAAGGTCCTGGAAGACTTGCAACTTTCAGGACTTGGAGGTCATAGCAGAAGATCGAAACAAGGTTTAGACAAGACCTTCTAGAGACAGGTTTAGTGCGTTTACCACAAAGTATGATAATGCCCCAGCGCTGGAGGGTTCTCTGGCAGAAGCTTTCATGTTCAGCAGAGTAGCCCTCCACATCAGGTGCAGATGTGGAGTGGTGGCTGATTGTGATGAACGGCAGCGTGGCTGGTGAACCTGGAACTCCCACTGTCACCGACAGTCACAGCCTGGTGAGACACCACATCTAATGTCAAATTATTTACATGTCTAGAAAAAGATCTGGTTATATTGAACCAACACTATGTCGTGCTGTGTGGCATTTTCTTGGTTGCCCCAGCGACAAAACATTTTAGGACATCAGGAATGTCTCCGTCCTCTTCGTATTGTCAGCAGGTCTCATGGGAAATGTTATAAGAAAAGAAAATGTCACAAACGTCTATTCAACGCATCACATGGCGAGTTATAAAAAGCAGCAAATGCCAGCTAAATGGTCCGTTGCAGCTCAGGTCAAATGCAAACATCACTTCAACTTTTAACTGGAATGTGTATTATTTATCAAGAGAGCTACGTTCATTTCAAGATTTTCCATGGTTTAATGCTTTGACACCCCCTTTGGTGCACATTGGGACATTAGCAGAGGCCGAGAGGTTATTTACCAGTGAGGGCTCCATGAGAACCAGCAGACCACGATGGAGCAGCCTGGTCCCTGGTGAACATTTTCAACTCTTGTGCTGTACTCTTTTCGTTTACCCTCTTGTCTCTGATATGACAGTTTCTCATCTCCAAAATGTCAGCCATGTCTCAGGAGGAGCAGCAGAAGAAGTGAAGGAGGAGAGCAGTTGTTTCTCTTCTATAGGTTAGTTTGGTTAGGTTCAGTTGATTTAAAAAAAAAAAAGGCTGAGTCGCTCAGACGTACAGTCCAGTGGGAGGAAAGGGGCTCAGAGATGGAAGACGGGATGATGGGAAGAATGCAAGTTGAAATGAAAGAGCTGGAAGAAGTGGTGCAGCAAAGACCAAAAAGAGCAAACAGCTGAAACAAAGCAGGCCTGAAGAGTCGAGCATGTGCTTTACAGGTGTTAATAGTTCATTATGTGTCACTTCCAAGATGAAACGTCTTGTACAAGTACATGATGACAAGTCCAACTGCTCATTTGCATAGTTGACTGTCTACAGTCTGTGTATCCATGTAAGAACTCAGATGTTAACTTTGTCCCAGACACACACACCTCTATCCATTCAGACCCTACAGAGTACAGGCAGCTGTGTGCACGTGAGCACACAGATACAGTCGGGGCGCTAATGTGAGTCGGAGCGTTGTCTCACCTTAAATGGTGTCAGCGATGGCTTCCACTGCGAGACACGGATCTGGTGGCGCTCACCATCTGTCAGCTCGAGCGCGTCTCAGGTATGTAACGTGTGGCTACCCCGGCAACATGAGACGCTGTCATGCACGTGCGCTGTGTCTGTTTAGATTACATCATGCCAAGAATGAAACACGCCATGTACATGTTAATCCAGAGGCAGACAGGTAACGGTTCTTCTGTCACCGTTTTCCCTTTGGTGAAACCAAGAAGCTCTAATTAATACGACAGCGCTTTACATAACGCTACCCGCCCCAATTTAAAAGAATAAAAACAAATGACCCCTTAGTTTTTGCACACAAAGACAGTCTCATGCCAACTCAGACACAATGTGACACAGAAAAATAATAAAAATAACATCAAATTAAGCAGGTTTAGCAAAATCCTGCAACCGAACATGTTACTGAAAATAAAGCTGCTGCAGTAAAATCAATTATTTAGTGTATGTACAAATAAAATACTCCTAAAATAGCAGTTAAGGAAAATAATGACATTATTCTTTTAAACAAATTCAAATCCTATACGAAGCCAAAACAAAACAAAATCCACAAGAACTGACAAAGATTAAACACAAAACACAAATTGTTTGTGATGCACATTAAAAGTGACACCAACATGTTGAGTCATGGCTCTTAAATCAACTGATACATCCAACATTGTTTTTCTACACAGTTTTACTTTCAAGTACACTTGTTCTCTTGCATGGACATCTAAGTTACCATAGCAACTCTTTGGATGTTTCATACATTTTGTAGTTCCTTTTCAATTAAAAAAAAAGAAGCTGTTTGGGGGTTGAAAGATTTGACTGAAAATCTTGTGATTAAAAAGTCATTGACAAACAAAACTGCCTGACAGTTCATTGCTAAAGAGACTATTTTGGGGAGAAAAAAAAAGTTAAGTTACTATTTTAATAATGGGTCTCATTCTTAAAAGTCAGTGATGAATGGATTGTACTTATATAGCACCTTTCTCAAGAAACTCACAGCGCTTTACAATCTATGTCCTCATTTACCCATTCATAAAGCACTCTACTCTTTCTATACAAGAATAATCAGAGTTTACCACATTCATACACCGATGAACTCACATCGGAGGCAATGAGGGGTTCAGTGTCTTGCCCATGGACACTTCAGCATGTGACTACTGGTGGAACTGAACCCCCGACTCATGTCAGCTCGACACATCCTACAGTACATGTTCCAAAGCCACCAGTTGTCGCTCGTCAATGGCGCTCTATGACATTATCTGTGTGTTTTTGGTTTTACTTTTAGAAAAAGTATTTTTACAGGAATTCATAAAAAAACTGGTTGCAGTAAATCAGTGGTTAAGCGCCAGAAAATAATGTCTATGCCTCCATTCAGAGAAGACCAGGAGACACAGAGGTTTGATTAAAGAACTGCTTAATGAAGCAGACAATAGAAAAACTTACATCATTTAGTTTGTCCATTTGATTCTAGTCATTAAATCTTGACTCAGCCAAGTGAAGAAACTAATATTTTCATATCGTAAGGTTATTCATTGAATCTAAAGGAATCGCTTCTTTTTTGTCCCCCAATGTGATGCAAAGGTATTGGAAAAACCCTCCATCCGTCTGTGCATGTTGTGAGCATCATAACTTGAAAAATAAATGAGGTACAGACTTCCATTGTTGTGTGGAGCTTTATCAAGATGTAAGAAAGTTTTCTTTAGAAAATTGGCTTTCCACATAAAAAACCAATATGGCTGCTGCCATTTATTTATACATATTAACTTTGTAAGCTGGATAGGTTTCGTGTTTTCCTTTATCTAGGCATAAAAAAAGTCACCACCAAAAATGGGATTGCCACGTTAACAGACCATTTGGTCATTTGAGGAAACTGCTTTCTAAAGTTTATATTGCATCAAAATGTAGTTTCCTCAAACGATTGGAGTGGCCCTTGGGGTGGTAAAAGATTAATGTATGGTGGCCAAGGCTACCACTGACCACCCCTTGGGTTTGCCACTGTGCCTGGGGGTGGATAAAATTTCTCCCTCCATTCACCAGGTTCCACCACGCTGCGCTGGAAGGCAAACGAAAAGAAACCTCCTACTTCCATTCTTCTACACAGTGCAACTCCTACCCACTTGAAAATATTGCACTAAAAACATCAAGGCTTTACTTGCATTACCTGTTCATTTCCAATCCAGAAAAACACTCATCTCAAAAACTGGGAAACACTCACTAATCAAATCCCTCAGTCACGGGGGACGTTGGTGTGCAGCTCGTTTCACCCTTTTTCTTAGGGAGAAATTGAACAAGAACCAAAAAAAGATGTGGTTTAGATTGTTCTTGTCAAGCAACTGTGTGTTGTATTGTAAATTTGAGGTTGTTTCCTTTCATGTAAATGTCTTTTATGGCAGGGGTGGAAAAGAACACCAGGAACTCTAAAGCAATGCATCTTGTTTTCACTTGGTGAATGGATTTTCTAGGGTGTATTTTCCAACAAAACAATGAGAAAACACTTTCTGTTCATTCTACAAGGAATTACTGAGGAGAAAAAGCTATGAGTATTTAAAAGTAGTAAATTACAAATAGATAAAAGTTACAAATAAAAACTTCACCATCTGGAGAACATTGTCAGTTTGCCTATATGCAGTAGACACTCGGGTGATTCAACTTAATTTTAAGACTGTTTATAGGTTTATAACTTTTCATAGTCTAGTTGTTTATTATTTGTGTTTCAAAAGTTGAACCTTCCAGATCCAACAGCTGTTTTTGGAAAGGTCTTGAATTATTCTCTCTTTCACTCTCGACGAAGACAATCGCTCTTACCATCTCTCCCTCCCTCCTGCTTTTTTGCTCTCTTGTCCTGTCAACCTCAGATCCTCTCTTTACACATCTTTGACTTGAAAACTACTATAGATTTGGTCAGCTGGTCCCTCAACGCAATTGAGAAAACAAATTGCCACCAGACGACAGGGAACTGGAGAGCCCTCATGCCCTGAACGGACCCACGCAGCTGGGTATGCCATTGATTCCTGGGAAAAGTGGAAGATGATGTGCCAATCTGTGCTGTCTGTGGAGGACGTAGAAGATGTGTACATTATTGGATTAAAGATAACAGGAGTTCTGCTTTTTGGAATTGGCAGATACCTTGGATATCGACAAATTAGGAAGATTTCAGCAGAAGTCTTTTGGATGAAGACAAAACGTTTCTACATTTTTTGTTTGTTTTTTGAACGTCCAGAGGACCTAACTTAACTTTTTTTTTTTTTTAGAATTTTCTATATGGATTATTGAGCATGAATCAGGATATTGGCAGCAGTTTCGGCCATAGTAAAGATGCCAGTCTTATGTGAAGGACCAATCCGTGTCTTGAGCGCTCAGACTCATATGCTTACCAAGCTCAACCGCAAGCTGGACACGACTTCTGAGCATCGTAGGCCACTTGCAGCTCCTGAAACTTGCTGGAATGAAGGATTCAATCTTGGAACTTGAGCACAGACTGGGCAGAACATCAACATATCAGGCTGTTTGGATTTGCCATTGAGTGTACCAGCAGAACTTGAAGGCAGACAGAAAACTGAGTCTGGCGGTCCACACAATACCTCCCTGCTAGCCTTGGACAGGCCAATTTATCTCAAATTGCCCCTGGAGGATACGTACCTAGAAGCTAAGTTCCAACTTATTTCAATTCAAAGCTTTTCAATGTATTTGTCCAATATGTTTAATTTAGACTTCCTTAAGTTTATTGATAGAATGCAGGTTTTCATCAACTTATTTAAAAATTGATTAATTTTTTTATTGGGCTATTGGGGGCTGGGTCGAAAGACCACTTTGTTGTGCGTGTCTTTTGTAAAAGGTGCAGCCTTCTTGGACCACAGGAAACCTGTAGACCTTGCTAAAGGGCTGTGAACACTTTAGGATTGAGCTAGAAGAGAGCTGTGGGAAATAAATATCTGATTTTCAGTTTCCTTCAGAAAAAAGAACGAAATGATTGAACAGACATTTTAATTTTAACCCAAGGTGTAGCTAAATTAGTTTTTATAAACCTCATAAAAACATTAATTTGATCTCATGCTATTCATAGTATGATACATTGTCCTCAGTTCTTCAGGTCTTTTATATGTAAGCATTGAACGGAGTGTAAATGCACCACCGTACACCAGTTATCTCCCCATAAGTACACATTTCCTACAATAAATTGAGTTTTAAGAACCGAACTTGCACTATGGTGTGTATAAAAACATTTCTCCTTGTCTGTAATTTCCCTTTAATGTGGATAATACATGACCATTATCGCAACAGTGGTTCTATTTAATGCAACTAATTATCTCAGGGTATCAATTAGACTGAAATCAGTTACAATAATTGTTTTTTCTTGGGATAAACTTTATTTTATTTCAAATAAATTAAGTCTTTGAATGTATTGCTTCTTTAGAGAATTTTATCCCTTTACTGTGTGCGTGCGTATCAGTTTGAGCCGGTAACTTTTGCAGATCTGAATAAACTGAAACAATGTGTAGTTTAGAAGAAAGATGACTCAGGGTTGAACGAGTTCAGAGAAGTCTATAAATCTAGGAGGGTCAGTTTAATTAAACATAATGGGGGAGTAAGGATGCTAATGATATGTGCTTTGAACTTCACACAGCATTTGGAACTCGTTTCCATGGTAACCAGTTTATTAGACATTGATATTTCCTCTTTACTACAAATTGGCCTTTACTAAGAATTAACCAGAAGAAAATGATTGGGCACCACATCAAATAAAACATTGTGTTAACTTTAACATAATGATACATATTTATCTTAATGTAAATGTTTTAGTCATAAACGATGTGAGAAAAGAGGTGCAATCTAAATTTACAACAGAATTATTATAAAGAATTCTTACAAATGATCTATTTTGTTACTTATTTTATTATTATTATTATTTATTATTATTTAAAGAGTAAATTTACTCTAAGTAGTAAAATAGTGTATAATTTAAGGTTTTTATGTAAAGCACTTTCTATAACAAGCGGTACGTTGACGTCCTCCGTCACTGAGGGATATGAATAGTGAATGTTTGTAGTTTTTGAGATGAATGTGTTTCTGGACTGGATTTTGATTTTCCAACCCAATTTTTTGAAAGGAACCGGTAACACTTTACAATAAGGTGCACACAATTTGATTAACTACTGGGGAACGTCTGAGGAACGAATCAGGAGCCAATGGTAACCAGTACTTACTGGTGAACACACAGCCAAGCCTTATTAGGGGACTACTGGTTAACTACCCATTAGCTCCTGATTTGTTCCTGGTTCGTTCCTGAGGTGTTCCCTAGCAGCTAATCAAATTTTGTGTTCCTTATTGTAAAGTCTTACCAAGGAACCTTTCTTATGCATAGATGCTGCCATACACCAAAATAAAAGTCTGCATGTTGCTTATTTTCCAAATTATCCAACTCACAGGGATTCCATTTACAGCTACGGCCACCATGGATTTTGATGTGGCAGCCCAATTTTTGAATGAAACTTTTCTTAGCGTAGATATAGCCACTGACCAAAATGGAACATGGTACTTCAGTTATTTTTTTCACGTTACCATGCTCACAACATGCACAGAAGGAATTTCCAGTTCCCCTTCTTCACTCTGCGATGGAGGACAAAAAAAAAGTGTTTTCTTTACTTATGTGAAATTAATGTAAATCTCCTGTCCATGTATTTGTTTTGTTGTCTATACTGTTAGCAAAATATTTTACAAACACCTGGGCAGATATAATGAAACTCTTAAAGGTAATCATTAGGTCTACATCTACAATTGATGAACCTTTGGAGTCAATCCAACTCAAGATGGCTGCCACAGCTAAGTGATCTTAGCAACAAATGGTGTTTAGTGTCACAATGGAGGTAATTACCCAGATAGAATGGACTGAGGACAACAGACTCCAAAACCATTAAGGATGTAAAATGATTTCTTTACAGAGCAAATATATGCAGTCACTATGTTCAGGATGGACACCCTGGAAGGGAAGGAGAGAGGTCATGGACCTGCAAGGAGATGAAGATATTGCAGTTAGCTTAGAGGGCATTGGTAGGGGTAGAGTAGAGAGGGAGAAGTAATCCAGATCTAGATGGTCCAACAGAGAGGCATACAGTAGGGACATGGATACAAGTGGTAGGAAGACAGAGAAGCAGGTGAGGAACATCTACAACAAGAACTTGAGACTTACAGGTAGGTAGAGGACTCAAGGTTCAAGGACAGTCAGTTCAAGTGATACAGGAGGTGCAGGAACCAGGTCCAATAAGAATGCAAGAAGAAATTTAGGCCTACAGGTTTGAATAAGGAGGCCGAAAGCACAAGTACCTGAAGGTAAGTAATGCTCCAGCAACGGAGGAAGCACTTCTGCAGCCTTTTATAGTCCTGGTGGTAATTAATAGAAGGACTGTCAGCTGTTGCTTGTTGGCACCACCTCTGGAACCAGGAACCTGTGGAAAGAACTGGAAACCCTAAATATAGAGTATTGAATTCTACAAATACTGAGCTAAATCTTTGAGCAGGAGATGATGAGTTATCCCAGACCCTATAGCTTGAAAAGTGGCAACACATGTGAAATGTCCCTTAAATAGATAAGAAGCTAAAGTTTGAATGTGTTTGTTGGTTTAAGATAGGTCCATAGTAATTGTGCAAAAAAAATGTCTACATTTCCTTCAAAGTTTTATTTTTTAGCAGCAAGAACACCTACAAAGTACAATTATAATGCACCAGAACCACATGCATGCAACCTATAATTGTACAACAGCGCACGTTTGGCTACTTTTGGGACAAATCCACACATGGGCTCATAATGTGATCTCAAGGTGTTTGGACTTATCTTTAATTCAGCAGGAGAACTGGTCTGCCAGCTCCGTGATTGCTTAAACCACATTATCCCTTCACTCTGCATCCTAATAAATGTCCAGCAGGCAAAGAGATGTGCATGCACGGGTGTTTAGGAGAACGTATGTGGTATCTCGTACGTGCAAACATGTATATGTACATGCCTGGCATCTGCTGGTACCTTGTCTGTGTGAGCATTTTTAACACATCTCGCTGATTTCTCCAGCACAGCTTGAGTCTTCATTATGTTTGGCTGCGGGGCACAAAAACAATTTGTAACTTCACAAAGTGATGTAGCTGCTAAATGGATTTTTTTTTTTTTTTTAGAGCAGGTGGGGGTTACTGCTGCTATCCTCCCTCACCTTTATCATACGGACAGGTTGTTAAATTGCCCTCTAATACAGTATATTGACTCACATGGCAGTGATTTTGTATGGTCTATCGCTCATCGGTACATGAAGGAAAGTCCAAATCGTCTTCCAGCCAAGTCTTAAACTAAGATTATTTGAGGAGAAGAGTGGAAGTCGTAGCCGATACAGTCAAAAATTGGAAATTTGTGCAATGCCATGGAATATCATGCAATGCGTTGAGGATGACTGCTGAATTGAAGTTTAGCTCAATATACAAAAATCAGCATTACATACAATTCATTCATTTACAGCATTTTTGTGTTACTAAAGTTGATTAGCCACTTTGGCATGGGTTTAATTCAGAAGTTAAGCATTTGTAGATGTACACCCATTGATAGACTTGAGAGTTGAGTTAAAACCCATCTATCCCAACATTCATGAAAACATGACATGTCCTCAATGTGAAATGGCAAGATACGTTGCCAAACAAGGAGCTAGGTCTACAAAGACATCAATTAGACAACTTTATTTTCATGGTCAAGGTTACGGGGCAAACAAAGGAATGTGTGATTTTATTCTGGAGACCAGTACATGGTCACAAAGTGAGTCAACACTACATCAACAGGCTGATGGCTGATACAGGATCCCCTGTCCCTCAAATGAAATCAGCCATGATGGATCAGTGTAGGACTCCTAGTTTTCTTTGCCCTAATTACTTCCTCACAGCTGACAATCATCCCAATCGTCCACCCAGCCATGCTTGCACTCAAATTCTGATGACTCCCCCTGCTCTACTTAACCCCTACCAGACATACCCTGGAACATTATATTGCCTTTGGTAATTAAGTGGCAACCAAAAAATGAATTCCTTGAGAAACTTTGACTAACCTTTTAATATTTTGCCATGTCTCCTAGCCCTGCTCCTCTATGTCTCCTGGACTACCTCCTCGCTCCCCATGAGCTCACCCATGGATCATCCTGATTCTCATAAACAACAAGTCTCAGCCTGGACTCAACACCAAAAACCACAAAAACAATCACCCTCCACAGCATGTGTGTCAAACTCAAGGTCTGGGGCCAAATGTGTCCCTCGTTGACATCACTGGCTGTGGCTGTGTGGTTAGAGCACTTGTCCTCAAATGTGAGAGTTGGGTTTTGATTCCACCAGCAGTCACATACTGAAGTGTCCCTGGGCAAGACACTGAAACCCTCATTTTCTTTGATGTGTGTCCCATTGGTGTATGAATATGATAAAGCTCTGATTATTCTTTGTAGATGCTGTATGAGGCACAGATTGTAGGGTAAAGCACTTTGAGTATCTCGATAACATAGAAAGGTGCTATATACAGTAAGTACAGTATCTTATCTGGCCCCCAAGATGATATATTAAATATAAAATATTTCTATCTCTTGAATATTTTTCCATAATCTTTGATTTTGATGTTGAAAGCACAACAGAGAACATCAAGTGAGACCAATCAAACTCTTGCTGAGGAACCTGCCACCAAGAAAAGATGTTGGATATCTGATTTGTGTTTATGTAGATTCTGAAATCGGCCCTTAGTTTGAAAAAGTTTTAATTTTGGCCCCCTTCTGTAAGTGAGTTTGACACCCCTGTACAGCATTACTCACCTCTCCAGGTCTTCATCTCCCTTGGGGTAGGACCTCGTACCTCCCCCCTCTCCAATGCGACCTGCCAATAAACAATAGGAAGAACAATATGGACAAACAATTCTCTTCAATCAAGATCTCAATCAATCATACTCACCTTGTTCCCTGTTTCCTCTCACAGCCAGACTGTAAATAAAACACTTACCTTTTGTATTTTAAGTCTGTGTGTGGTCAGTCTGCCAACTTGGGGTCATTATACAAACAAGCATGTCATTCAGAGCATGTGGCAAGACATCTGTGGGGATAGAATAAATTCATCTAACTAACTAACCAATGAAAATATGTTTTCCCTGACTTTTCTCTGACTAAATCTTGAAATTCCAGGGGATATTTCAGTCACATGAAACACTCATGGTATGTGTCGGGCAGAGTCCCATTCAGAGACGACAGTATACCGTAGCCTACAGAACATGATACAGCAATAATTCCTTAATAATAATTATATTGTATAACAGCAGACACTAAAAAGCCACCATAGCCAGTCTGTAAAGACACATGTACTCTGTTGACTGTAGAAGCAGAATATGGACTCAGTGATACCAGAATACCAGCATTAATACATGTACAATGATCCTTCGCCTATCGTGGGGGTTACGTTCCAGAGACCTAGATGAAAATTGGCCAAGTAGCAGTGTAGTAAGGCTTTATTAACTCTTCACACACACCTATAAACCTTTTTAATTGTAAACACTTCACATGCTCTTAAAACATTTTGGCAATGATGATAAGATGAATGCATAGCACTGCACAGCAGGTACAGTACACACTATGTAAAAACCAGGTGTAAAAAACCCCGAGACACATGAAGTTGCAAGAAGTGAACCGTGACGTAGCAAGGGTCGACTGTTCACGTCAAAACTTCAGAATATTTTCATCATCAGATCAGTGTTCAAATTATTGATGTTTTCCTCAAATTCCTCCAAAACGTCCTTGTCTGGAAAATGCCAAAGTCAATTTGCAAAGTCGCTGGGAACACTAGTGCTGGTGTATCATATATTTTACTGACAGACAACCTGTTGACACCAATAGCTAAAGGGCGCACGTTTAGAAGCCAATCTAGTTTTTTGTTTGCCAATGTAAATTATCTGTGGTGGCCATCTTGAATTTGGATGACTCCAAAATGTAATCAGATGTAGATCCAAGGATTACTTTCTTAGTTTCAATCAAATCTGAATCACAAAACATTTTACTAACACAGACAAACTAACTTATGTATGCAGACAGGCAAAAACATCATTTCACTTTTAGCTACAGGTAACGTAAAAACAAAAAAGTGCACAAATACAACACTTTAAATACATACGAGTTATTGTGCAATAATATCTACAACATCCACATTAGTGACACTTGACTCTTTAGTCTTTTTTTTTGTTGGGTTGTCACATTGGATTATATTTGTTTATGCCTGCTACATTAGGAAATGTTGCCATATTACCTGGAATAAAAACCCATGTCAATCAAGTGTAGAATCCCCTTCACGGGTCAGCAGGACCAGCAGAATCAACTATCATATTTGCAGCTCTTTGTCAGATCCATTACGTGCACATTATTGCACGGTAACAGAGTTTAACACAAAACCAAGAGGTTAATGGTTTTGTCGTTTGTAAGAGTGTGCAATGCATTCATTTATCCACTGATTCGCAAAAGTCACCGTTTCAGGCAACAAAGACCTGCTGGTGGAAAGTTTGGGGCCCGTTAGTTCTGCCATGATTGACAGCTCCACCACCAGTTGCAAGTTGACTTGGCCTAAACAACATGTTTGCACTATTTTGAAAACTATTTTTACATTGTAGGTTTGAAAGGCCATGACTTTTATGTCCAATCCTTTGCATTAACATCAAGACTAAATAAACGTATACCACCATTGTCAGTGGAATTTTGTGCTCTGTTTGCACGTGTTCAAGAGCCTGTTTCTGAGATTCCAACAGGAGGTTGGCTTGAAACACAGCAATGAAGACTACCTATGGGACAGATGTGTTTGACAGGCCACAGACTGACAAAGTCCTCTGGATGGGCGACGAAACGTTTCTTCACTTGAAATAGGTCCAGATGATTTAGCCATTTTTGTCATATACCACCATGTTAAGAACCACTAGAAAACTCTGACTTCAAAACTTAATATAAATGTGCTAAGATACAGTGTGATCTTTATTATCTTGAATATAGATCAGGTTTACAGTTGTGAAAGTCCATGTAAAGTTTCAGGACAGCCAGTGTTTCAACGAGAAGAATACAAGTTCAACAAGAACAATGAAGTATATACAGTACTTTGGATTTCAAGTTCTCGGAAAAATCTTCAATAGTCTTCAAGCTAAAATTGTTCCTGCTTCTCAAAAATGAATCTAATTCCTTGTTCCACAATTCTAATAAAAAGATGGGACACTCTGTACAGACGTGAAGCACAATTTAGAGGTAACGTCCCTCATATTCTCACAGAACTGAAGGAACACGATCCCATTTGTTGTGTCCTGCCACGTCGTATTGTAGGAACCAAACTCTGCTCAGCTCTGGGACTTCAAGTCCCACACACAACCATGGTGTTGTGTGACCTCACTTTCAAGCATCAAAGAACCAAGCTGTCCTTAACTTTACAGTAAAATGAATACTTGAACATACAGCTATAGGCCAGTACTACACAATGCAACAGTCAGCGCCTGAAAGAAAATACATCATTTGAATTTTACCAAGATCATTGTTACATAGAAGGGTAGGAACCAAAACCCAAACTTGAAGAAGACTATGAGGGTGTTGGTTTCATTTCAGCTTCATTTCAATTCCATTTGTGAGATTAATGGACTGTACTTATAGCGATTTTCCATCAAATCAAGCTTAGACAGTGGTTGTTTTAACAGTAATACTTTTTTACCTCACAGAGAAAATACTTCAGTTTGGTGTAGGATTTTCTACAGCAGTTCATGCTCTTGTTTAAATTTTGTTTCTAGAAAAACTTCCATTTAAAGCAGCCTTATAGTCCACTGCACTGTTACATTACAAAACTGAGAAATCAACACCCACAAAGCAACGCTCTCAAGTTACTGGTCCAGTATATGATCCAACCCTCACCTATGATCATGAGGTATGTGACTGGTGTACATTCTAGGCATGTCTCTCCAAGAGAGGGTGTCCAACCTTGCTGGAGAGAGAAATCCCCTCTGGCCTGGAAACGTCCAGGAAAAGCTGAGGCGTGTCAGAGTTTTCCTCCTCAACCTGATGCCACCTCAACCAAACCGCAGAAAAATGGCAGAAATTGTATGTATCCATCTGAACAACAATGATATACCTACTTAAAGACCAAATATTTTCATTTAAAATCCAACCTTACTAATTTGTTGGACATGGGCAGAAAGTCAAATCCTTCAAGTCTGACCTTTTACATAGCAGGACCCAAACCTCAGAGTCACTTTGTAGGCAAACGCTTTGATTTGGGTAGCCAGTGGATTTAACGGAGTGGAAGACTGACACGTGTTCTTTTAGGTTGATCAAACACTGAATGCACCGCTGTGCTCTGGACCATCTGCAGGGAGTTTACTGTATCCTCCATCAGAGGGTGTGCACATGAGTCAGGCAGCACAGTCGAGTGAACCCAGACACAAACTACAGCTCTGCTTACACAAACTGGGTAATGGTTCTTACTAATGTGAGCTGTAAACACTTGGGGCTTACCATTACTGAGATGTTAAGCGTTGAGCTCCAGGTAATGGTCTACCATTTTGAAAACAAGCTCCTCATCTATTAGCATGTAGTTAGCCATCATGTGCTGTGCTCTTGTTTTTAACTCCAGCGTTTACTGAATTCTCATTTCATGCTTTCAAGAAAAATACCAATTTTTTTCCCACAGGTCTACAAACACAGCCACCCCCCAGAGAGACATGCTCAACATTAATGCAATTATTACGCAGGCATATGCTGCAGTTGTTATTTTGGCACTGTAAGGCCATGTGGGCTAATAGGCCTGTCTGTTAGCCAGATGCTCACGAGAAAGGTTTGCATGTGTGTGTGAGTGTGAGGAAAAAGTGAGACTAGACAAAAAGAAGAGCGCTCAACAGGGTGCGTTGTTTGCAGCAGGTGTAGTTGGGTTGACGTACAGTCGCGGGCAACAAAAAAAAGTCCTTACTCTTTCAGATGTAGAGTTTTATGAGTTAGGACATAAAAAAACTTTGGGCTTTACCAGGTATAAAAAAATCAAATTTAACTTCAAGTGTACAAAAACCAAGAATTCCACCATGTTATATGAGCAAGTATGAAAAACTATTTAATGATGTAACTGTTTGTTGTAGCTGCAACAACTATAGGTATTTGCTTTACATACTGTAGTTTAACGGTGTCCCAACGTTGACACGTGGACCAAAATTATCAAGTTGAAAGTACCTGAAGTGTCCAAAAAAAAAAGTGAAATTTTCTCATGGAAAATGTTCCAAACTTCCAATACACGTTAGTGAAAGAGCAAAACGTTTGATCATTGTGGTGGAAAATCACTGTTAAATTGAAGAAAATCTTACAGATGATCCATTAGGTTCATTTGTGGCCCGTGACGTCAAACCAAGGGTCTCAAGAGAAAAGTAGGGACAGAAAGCCAGCTATGGTGCATTGGTAAAAAGAAAAACTTACATTATAAGTTTAGTCAAAATATGAGAAATAATTACCTTTATGTGAAGGAAATGTCTGAAATCTAATCCTAAAGAATGTCTTGATGCACTTTTCTGAACAAAAAATATACATTTTTGCTACTTTACCTGCACATTAGTGATTTTCTATATCAGCTTGGCAATACAGCTGAATAAATTATTTGATATTTAACATTTCATGTTATGTCAAGAAATCCTCATTAGAATATTCAAAACATGCCGGGGGGTGGACACCCAGGATTTTATTCTCATTCAGAACCACACAATAAAGGAAAAAAGACAAATTGGGGAACACCATTTTTCCATGGTTACTCCTGACCTTCTGGAAAAAGACTAAATGGTAAATGGACAGAACTTGTTCAGCTCATTTCTATCTTAAGATACTCAAAGTTCTTCACAACAATCTGTGCCTCATTTCATACAACATCTACTGGATCTGTACAGAGATGAATCAGAGCTTAATCACATTCAGACACTGATGGACACACATCAGAGGCAATGAGGGGTTCAGTGTCTTGCCCAGGGACACTTCGGCATGTGACTGCTGGTGGACTCAAACCCCCAGCTCTTGCACTGGAGGACGATTATTAAAGTATCTTGAGAGGTTCAGATGTTGTGGTCCAGACAAGAGAAACTTCATGTATGTATGAACCTACAGACGGAGGCTGAACGATGACGCATCCGTCTCTTGATGGGCGGTTTTTTCTTCTTTCATCTGCTCCCCTCTTCCTTCCTGATGCAACCACAGCCCTGTGTGTGGAGCATGGAGCCGTTATAGGGCGCCCAGGGGAGTGGATGGTGGGGGTTAAAGGCCTTGCTCAATGGCCCAGGGTGGAGGCAGGTGTGGGTGCTTCACCATTCCCACCCACATTTTGATGTTTTCAGTCCAGGAAGTTGGATCAGCAACCTTCCAATCCTCTGCACCACCACTCCCCCCATAGTCTTATAGAGGACATAGTCTTCTGACGGTCGTATAATAACAAACATTAAGCAATATTTCTGGAACCATTCCTTATATCAGGATGATTTATGTATCAAAATGTGGCATGAAAAGCCAGAAATACAAAAATGTGCTCATTTGTCATGTGATCAAATATGACACATGTTTATACTTAGTTTTTAGCTTAACGGTATAATCTGTTGTGTGTTTGTTGTTTCACTTGAGGTTCTATCTGAAATGTTTTAGAACTTAAAGACAATAATTTTTTTAAAAATTGCACCCGATAAGTTAAACCCTAGAATCGCAACAGAGTGGACTTTCAGTTTCCTGTGACTGCAGCCCTCATGGATGAAAACTGAATTCTTTTTGTCTGAACGCCTGCGAGTGCTCACGTGCGTTTTATTTTGTGCACTGGGAGTGGGCAGGAGGAGGGTACGCTCTGCGGGATCACACCAGGACTTGTTCTTGCGCATATCGGCACGTTAGTCATGCTCTTTCTGTTTGCGAGATGATGACCGCAATGAGCCTTGCGCTCATGCGTCGTGTGTGTTGACAGTACTCTCCCACAGTGCACTCCCTGCCCAAGGTGACATTTTCACAAAACAAAAACCAAAATCAACGACACGAGCTCGAGGTGACAGAGACGACAACTCAGTTCTGGATGAGTCAGCTCGACTGTGTCCTTGCCCAGACGTGAGAAGGAGGCGGAGTTCGGCGTGCATCGTGGTTGTGTGTGGCACAAGGTGGAGGGGGGGGGTGGACGGTGAAGACAACAGTGAGACAGACAAAGAGACACCGCAGTGTGCCAACGTGTGTTTGAGCTGCTCAGACGTAGCAAGACAATTACTACACTCTCACCTCACAGTCGACAAGTGCTCATGTGGACAAACCAACAGTTCCACTGACTTTTCTGTATCAAGATTTTCACTGGGGCCAACAGAACGCCCAAAACTGAGTTTACAGGTGACGGACACCGCCATCTGTCAGCCGTGTGTCACACACGTGTAGAAAGTGCCAACTGAAAAGACGTACTACCCCTTTAGTTGCAGGAGATTTTGAATTTTTATGTCAGCACCACATGAAAAAAATACATGAAGTTATCATGAGATGAATCATTTCTTCTTTTTTAAATATATGTACCGTATTTTCCGCCGTACACGTCGCACCGCCCTATAAATCGCATCCGTCCATATTTGTCTAATAAAGTGGAAAAATCCGTAAATATGTCGCTTCTATTATGCGTCACCGCCGACAACCTGAAAATGTGGACCGGTGTTGTGCCAAAAACCGATGGGCTGCCAAATGCACGGGAGGACTTTAACAAGAATTTAACAAGATTAACACTTAAAAACAATTATTTGTTTGCTCAAAATTAAAGTAAATGTGTGTCTCAGTCTAACGTTTGCTTAACAAGTGCCCTTTAATGGTTGTTAATGTCGCTGGGGTGGTGCAGCTGGTTTAACGGTTCAAAACAGACAGCAGAATGTATGTGTGTGGAGGGGGGGGGGGGGTGAGTATGGCAGGCCGATTGAGTCATTAATAGCTGGTGCGGATTCTCAGTCATCCAGGACTTGATAAATTGAAGGACATGGCAAAACACTGAGATCATACAATAAGTGTCTACTGTCTGTCACAAAGTCCAACTATACAAACGATGATGTGACTGGGCCTTTCCTGTCGTTGCACCCAGACTCTGGAACCTGCTGCCTCAGGACTTGTGCTCCATCACTGATATGGAGCATTTTAAGTCTAATCTTAAAACCTTTTTATTCAGGCAGGCTTTTAATAGTAGTTCTTTGGCCATCTTGTTGTGTTTTCATTGTTTTTACCCTGATGCTGCTCAACAATCCAGGTAGAAACATCTAAAAAAAAAGTTAAGTCTGGTCCTCTGGACATTCAAAAAACAAAACAAAACAAAAAAGTAGAAACGTTTCGTCTTTCATCCTAAAGACTTCTTCAGTCTGAGGAGCTGTGTTCAGCTCAGTCTTATAAATATCACCTTCTCACAGTGGATCAACCAGTTTGCTGCTGACAGTCAAATGATCCATGGGGAGTCTGGCAGCTGATGTGTCTCAGTTCTGTCTCAGGAGGATGCTGGAGACGTTCATATGTTTGGATTTATGATAGCAGGGGCTCTGCTCTTTGGCATCGGCAGAGCTCTGTTTTATTAACTTGAAGAAAACATCAGCAGCAGTTTCGGCCATTCAAAGCTTCCGAGTCGTGAAGGTTTGGTTCGTGCTATGAGTACTCAAAATCAGCTGATTTACGAGCTGAACCGTAAGGTGGAGGTGATTTGTGAGAATCGCAGGCCACAAGCGGCTTCTGGGACTTGCCAGCATGTTGGGATCGACCTTGAGGAGGATCAGAACACGGATCAGTGGAATACAATACCCATAAAATTTGACCATTTTGTAAATTTAAATCTGAAAATTCCAGCAGAGCTCAAGACTGGTGAGAAAAAACAGTTTGCCTGAAGAAAAAATAACAATTGTGGCTTGTCTGACTCCATTTGGTGTCGAATACGAGCCGACTATCAAATTTCTCCTGGGACATTGAGAACTAGGGACAAAGCTTTGTTTATCACCCCCGAGAACTTCTGTGCAGGCTTATCAGAACTGCCAGCTGACACCAACATCTTATCAGGACTATGGCCTGTCTGGAAGTGCTTCATGGACAAATCTCATCGTCTTGTCATCAAATACATTTATGTCTATAAATGTGCTGCTGGTAAACTTTTTAATGTCTCAAATCGTGTCCTGCTGGGACAAGATGTGAAGAGATATTTTTTTAATGTAATAACACTATCCATCCTCATGGCTCTTACCTTTTTCTATCTAAAAGTTTTCTGATAAAGAAGAAGGGGCCGCGCTGTTATAGCAGCAGCCACGTGCACTCCTCCATCTTTCAGACGACTGTACGAACATCATTTTACTGTATTCTGGTACAATGATAATAAAGCTTGTTCTGATTCTGATTAATGGCTGATAACATCTGAAGCGGCTGAACCTCCAAAAAATACAAGAATAAAAAGACTTGTAGGTGATACATGAGGCTTTGTTTAAAACGGGGCATGGAAGACGGCAGGAGAGTATTCTATAAATATCCTGTTGAAACAGACGTGGTGGAAGCCCTGAAGCTGCTCCATGGACAGTGATACAGAAAATAATGACAGCACACGTGACTTTACTCAGATCTGTGCTCATTCTCTGCTGCCCAGCTGGAAGCCCAACAAAACCTCAGCTGAACTGGGCTGACATCATTTGTAACTTTCACCTCATGCCGCCTTAGGACACATCACAAATTTTATGCATTATTTCCCCCTGTCGAAATCTAGACGACATTTGTTCATCTTCTTTATAGAGCCGTGGTGCATTTTCCTGCAGGAGATTTGCATTGGACTCAAACATTATCCAGAACAGGGCTAGCCTCGACTCGGAGTCCTTGGAGGGCGCTGCTTTGTCAGGGTATTTTAGGAAGCAGCTAAATCTCTGATCTATCTGGTGCGTCCTTTTTTGTTATTTTTACAGAAGCAAATGAAAGTGAAAGTTTGATGTGTGTGACGTGCATGAGAGTAGCTTTCAAAGTTTATCTCCCCGTCAGCACTAAAGGGCTGCGAAGCTGTTAGGGCTTTGTAAGCACTTCTGTCAAAACTTTTAACATCTGTGGATCAGTTTAGAGAGAACAAAATCAAACCTGCGCTTAAAAGAAACGTAACCAGATTTAAAGTTCATGCTCATTGGTCCAGGTATTAATCCAGCGATGCCCAGTCAGGTCATCTGGACAGATTATTTAGTTGCCGAGACGTTTCATCCTTCATCCAAAGGACTTCTTCAGTCCGAGGAGCCACCAAACCAAACTGAATCCCACAAACAGCACACTCCCAGAGTGGAAAAGAGTGTCTTGAACCATTTTGGCATGGTCCACCTTGGGGGAGTCGACGGATCAGAGGGCGGGCCCTGGAGGTCATCTTATCACCAGCAAACTGTTTTTTCCACTCCGGGAGTGAACTGTTTGTGGAATTCAGTTTGGCTTGGTGGACTCCTCAGACTGAAGAAGTCCTTTGGATGAAGGATGAAACATCTCAGATTTTGACTACTGTAAATGAACACTGCCTTGTCCTAGTAGAGGCACCTTGTTAACACAAGGACATTGTCATCAGCATACACAGCTAGATGACCTGCCTTTCTGTGTGAACGAACACATGGATTTTACTGTAGTTTTCATGCTGTTTTTAACAAAATAAACATAATTACCATCATCATTCAAAGAGTTTATATTGACCACTGGCCGTGCTGGTTCAGATGTCGGCGTGGTTCACATGAACATTACTTTAAAGGTATATGTCGGTAGAGGTTAGCTCAAGTTATTTGTTCGGTTTCTTGTAATGCTCCTCAAAACATTTTCGGTGGCAAACGAGCTGAAAAGATGCAAACAGGCACAAAGACAAAACTGTCATGAGGGGAATGCAAAAACAGAAGAGCAACGTCGTCATCAGAGTGCAATGCATTTAAAAGACAAGCATGTTTGAAGGTAGATGCAGCAGGGGAGTTAAAACAAGAGGTTGTAGGCATGAGGGTGGTCACAACGTATGGAGACAATTTTAATAAAAGCAGACAAACAATGGAAGAAAACAGTGTTTTATTTCCTGGTGTGGGTGCAACAGCTGCAAGCCTTTACTTATCTGATTTTTATTACTCTGTCTGAAGGAAATGGCCAGCGAATCCCCATAAAGCAGCGCCGCCATGCAAATAAGTCCAAGACACATTGCCATTTTCTTCTGAACGTCGCTCGAGCCAGCATAACCAGTCCCAGGAGGCAACGCCTGCGCCGCCATAAGCAGGCTGAGCCACTGCGCTCTGACGCCCTGTCAGGCAAGGAAGACCAAATGAAAACACATTATAGCTCATCTTCATGTCTCATGGCCTGCGAGCTGGTGTGGAAGTATTATTTGCCTTAAAACGTAGGAGTGGGAATCTCGCAGGGGGAGTGATAAAAGGAAGGATGAGACCCAGCTGGGGGCTGACATACCAATTTCAAACCCCAATATAAAATTACATCACTGTTAGCCTCAGAAATTATGAGCATATACTGTATATA
>JARVLU010000665.1:3150759-3164398 GCA_031762415.1 Simpsonichthys santanae
ATTGTCATGATCGTCCATGTCATGGATGACTTTTAGCCACTAGCACATCATGTAATTCAGTATCTGTGAAATTCACCAAATTACAGCCATTTTGTGTTTAAGGTCACTTGGCTTTAGAGGTTTTCTTCACTTTGGTTGAACCCATAAGATCATCATGTGTAGACAAACACCAATTTGTTTCTTTCTGAACATTTCAATAGACCCTGGTCAGTGGTTCATGAAATCCTGCTAACACCAGTGAAAACACTGTCATTTGCCCTTTGCAACCTGCGTCTCATCTGAAATGGGACTTCAGAGGCGCCAGGCTGCATGTTGAAGGGATGATGAGGCACAAAATCCCCTGAGTTGGGGGGGGGGGGGGGGTTGACAAAGATGCAACACAAGCTCGCTGTGGAATGGTGCGCACCAGAGTGGAAATGGGAAGCAGGTGCACAGGAGATGTGCGCTCGACACGGGGCAGAAAGGTCTTGGGGTACACGCGTCAGGGAGACAAGCGTGGAATTGAAAAAAAAAAAAAAAAAACGCCAGGAAAAGTTCTATTAATAAATTTAGCTGGTGGCCACATGCGTGTCAGTGAGAGATGCTGCCACGACCTCCGTGATGGTTTTTACTGGCGCACGGATTACCTTGACACACTTTAGCTACTGCCGACGTGATGCAAGAAGAGCAAACTCTAAGAACCTTTTGAAGAAATGCTAAAACCATTTTTTAAATGAGAAAAGACGGAGCAACTCTACAGCCAAACCTGGAAATGATGTGAAAGACGAGCTCACTCAGTATTGTGAGATCTGTTTAGAGCTTGGACTGTTCCTTCCACACCAGTACTTGGTTTTCTTTTGGCTGCTCCCTTCTTCAGTGGTTGCCACAGCGAACTATCTCACACAAAGACTTGGTAATTGTTTTTGGTTTGTTTTTTGTGCTGGATGTCCTTCCTGACGCAATCCAAGGCCCAGAACGGGGCAAATAAGGGTGGAGGTAGGTGCGGGTGTTTCACCTTTCCCACCCACATTTTGATGTTGTCGGTGCAGGGAGTTGGACCTTCCAATCACAGGCGCACCTTCTCTAACCTCTGTGCCACCACTCCCCAGCTACTACCACACCAAATGTTACCTCAAAATGTGTAAATTCCACAGTTATAATCATATTGTGATTCCTAATCTCAGTTGGCTACGGTGGTTAACATAAATTTGGGTGATTCCCTCAGAGTGTCATAATGATACGCTCTATCATCACAGAACTCTTGAACATGATTTGAGACACGATAAGGTTTTAAAAACGCATTCATTGTAATGGATATGTGGTTGAACAAGGCCCAAGTGGCATTGCAGTAAAATGGAACGTATAGTTGTAGGTGCTTACAACGGTCCTTAACAGTGTTGGGATTCTAAGGCTGGAATATAAAACTAGACGAGTTGCAGGATGGCAGGTGTGGGTGAAAGGCCGCTTGACGAGAGTGGAGCAGGAAGGCAGATGGTCAGGTGGAGAAGATTTGTCCCGTTCCTGTTTGCAGACGGACTTTTCAGGAAACGGGAGCAGGTTGAGTTGCAATGGCATTAAAAACCAGCACAGGAGTACCAACAGGACAATGCTCGGGAAAGAACAAGCCATGGACACCAGGTAATCTGAAGGCAAGAAAAGTTGTCCCTCACTTATCGTGGGGGTTACGTTCCAGACAACAATAGGTGAAAATCTGCCAAGTATGGACATTATATATATTTTGGTATTAATATGTATTTTAAGGCTTTATAAACACTTCCCACACTTTTGCAATATTAAGTGTCTGAACTCTAACAGAGCACAGTGAATGAGAGCAGACAGACTGATGCAACGGTTACTGAGCCAACCAACACCCCGGAGCAGACTGACCATCAGGAGCACCGGGAAATGTCCTGGCTCGGTTTGCGTCAGCTTGGATTGGGTCACGCTTGATTATTTTAAATAAACAACCGATGCCGCTCACTCTGGTGTCGTCCTGACTGACGCTCCCACAGCAACAACAGGGAAAGACAGACCCCACCCCTGCACCCTCCATTCTCTCATTTTTGTGTTTGCTAATGTTGCTTAACTGCTGTGGACAAATGTAGATTATATTTTTTGCTCAAGGGGAAGAGAAGAAAATAAGCATGTGCCGTATTTTTTGGCCTATAAGTCGCAGCTGTTTGCATAATGTGCATGCCCTGCAACTTATAGGCCGAAGCGATGTATTTATGAATTTGTTCCCATATTTATAAAACAATTTTTGGCTGAGATATGACTGTTTACATTCATTCTGACTGGGAAAAAAAGAGCAGTACCACTTTCAGCCACTTGATGGCAGAAGAGCAGTAGTAGCAGTAAGGCATGTCGTTGTATCATGTAATAGGTAAACGTGGCTATAATGCCAAATTCAAAAAAAGTTCAAGACAAAAACAACTGGACTTTATTTATTATATTTTATACTTTATTGATTTCTCCTTGAACTTTTTTAAATTTACCATGTCCTGGATGACTTAGAAGCTTCACCAGCTATTAATGACACAGTCGGCCTGCCATAGCTCCCCCACCTTTCTGCTCACTGCTTGGAGCAAGTTAAACCATCTGCACCACCCCGGCGAAATACAACTCATTTGACCATCAAAGTGCGTTTATTAAGCAAATGTTGGACTGAGACACACTTTTACTATAAATTTGAGCAAACAAATAATTGTTTTTAAGTGTTAATCTTGTTAAATTTTTGTTAAAGTCCTCCCATGCACACTCCCACAGCCGCCATTTTGCAGCCCATCGATTTGTGGCACAACACCGGCCCACGTTTATGGGTTGTCAGTGGTGACGCATAATACATGTGACGTATACGATGAAGCAACGTGTTTATTAATTTTCCACTTTATTAAATATATTTGGACTGATGCAACTTATACGGTGGTGCGACGTTTATGCACACACGGAGGAAAAAACTATTTCCCGTTCACCTTTAGTAGTGGGTGATTAAAAAAAAAAAGTTTTTTCGCTCTGTTGTTGATACAAATCCAAGGCCATGTGTATAAATTTTAAGGAACATCCTGTGCCCTGAAGCCTTCAGAGAAAAACATCTTTCATCTTTGACCAGTGAGGTGAAGTTTCGGAGTCAAAGGGCACCACATTATAGATTCTTCTACCAAAGGCTCAAAAGATAAAGCCACTGAAAATCTGGGGTGCATAGACTGATGGAAGCGGACACACCTTAAAGCTCTGGTGTACGTGTCGACTCCAATCGGCCTTTTCGTTGACACCCGGGCGGCAGTGGTCTTCCAAGCTAAGCCCAGTGAATCTCCTTTTAATGAAGTCTGGGGTCAAGAAGTTCACACTCCCCCTCCCTGACAAGCTGCTGCCTGTCTGCCGTCCATCATTATAAAAGCAGCACCGCTACCCTGCTGAGTTTAATCCACGTCGATGATGCATTTTACTGAAGAATCTAAACTGGGAGGTTTAGCTGCCATTTCTCTCTGATTTCTGCACCGTCTCATTAACCGTACACCCGTGTTTACAGTTGCGCCGTGCACGCTCTCACTTTTCTGCTCTGTCAAGATAATTAATGGTAATTTTTCTGTTTTGCTGTTGGCTCTTAGCAATACACGGCAGCTTAGTAAACACATGCACATAATGGGAAGGCTAAAAGGGAAAACGGGATCAGTGCAACAACATGTAAATTACAGCAAAGAAAAAAAAAGTGACAAAATAGAGAAACTTCAAGAAAAGTACCAAGTCTGAGTTCTCTCAATGAAGCAGTTGTCTGGTTTTATGAGTAAGGAGCTGAGGAAACAGACTCAAATGGACAAGTGGATGTTAAAAGGACATAATGCCACAAAACCAAAGCTGACAGGAACACGACACGATGCCTTCATGTGCTGGAAGACTGAATGTGTTCTACAGCCACAGGTATCATGTCTGTGCTGTGGCTTACTTTGTTACGATCATCACTATAACGTATTAGTGATGTCAGCCCCACCACAACCTGTAGAACATATGCTGCCCCCACTCTCCATCCAAGACACTGATATACTTCCACCACACTGATAAACCACCACAACCTTGCAACAGAAGTTTCTTGTATGCTCAAACCATTGGGGACCTGTCAACCCCCCCAGCAGACCAATGTTCTGGCTATAACCAGAACATGGATGCATGAAGAAAGTCTGACCAGCAGCATTTGGAAATTTCCCCTTACAGTAGCTACAGGTTGTTTTTTTTCTTCTAGGACTACTAATTATACAGCTTTATGGATGTTTAGGTCTACTGGGCATTATGTTTTCCTAGATGAGCAAAAATAATGTGAAAAATTGCAAGAGTGTCTAATATGCATGTTCCACATAGCTCCTGTTGGTCTTTGCCACAAGCACTTCTTTGAGGCAGCCTCTCGGTACTTTTCTCCTAAGGGATGCAGCAGACATCCTTGAAGGTGCTAAACTTCCATCAGTTTCTGGGTCATCGTCTGGAGGACAAACAAAAAGAACAGGGAAAAGGGGCAATTAGCAGAATAGTAGATTATATACTGTAGAAAATGGGCCAATGTGACCTGTACCAAACAAGTCATGGTACCTTTAAGTTTTATTTAGTACTAAAAATGCTCTTTTGTTGCGTGTTTAGCCCAATTCAGCTTAAAGAAGCAGGAATGAGCACAAAAAAGTGAAAATTATCTGAAAAAGCTGAAATTGGCAAAAAAAAAAAAAAAAAAAACGGCTTAAAAGTAGCTAAAAAAGCAAAAAGAAGCTTAAATTAACAGAAGGAAGTGGAGAGCACTTTTTTGCTGAATTAGGTTGAAAGAATTGGAAATGGCTGCAAAAAATGTGGAATTGGCTTAAAAAGCTAAAATTAGCATAAAAGACTAAATAGTAGCTGAAATAAATGAAACTTGCAGAAATAAACTGAAAAAAAACATGACAAGTTGAAACTAGCAGAAAGAAGCTAATCCAGCTGAAAGTAGCAGAAATTACCAAAAAAAAAAAAAAAAATATTTGAAAACAGCTGAAACTAGTTAAAGAAATGTGAAGCTAGCTGAAAAGGTAGAAAAAGCTTAAAATAGTAGAAGAAAGCAGAAAGAAAACACATTTGCCCAATTACGATGAAAGAAGCAAAAATTAGCACAAAACTGGAAATTATCTGCAAACAGCTGCAAAAACAGCTGAAAAGTAGCTAAAAAGGCCAAAAGAAACTGAAAAGTAGCTAAAAAGGCTGAAAGAAGCTTACATTATAAGAATGTGGATATTCTTGCTGAATTAGGCTGAAATAAGTTGAAATAGCTGAAAAAGCTACAATTAGGGTAAAAAGCTAAATAGTAGCTGAAATAGCAGAAAAACTGAAATGCAGAAATAAGCATGAAGGAGCATAAATAACTTAAAACAATCAAAAGTGTTGTTGCTAGCAGAAATAATCTGAAAGTAGCACACAGTAGCTGAAAGTAGCTGAAAAATGCTAAATTTGCTCAAGGAAGCTGAAAGAAGCTGAACCAGAACAAAATGTTAAAGGAGCAGTAAAAGGTTGTAAAAAGAGGTAAAGATTTGAAGGATGTAAAATGAGTTCAGTTCATTTCTATGAGCGAAAAAAAAGTCAGAAAAGGCTAAATATTTTAAAAAAGCTAAAGTTGCACCAATACCAAAAATCATAGCAGGATTGTCCTAAAAAGAGCCGAATGTTTCAATTCCTAAATTGCTGAAATAGCTTAAAAACTGCAGGACAAGAATCGAGAATCGCGCCATAAAACATACAAAATAGACAAAGTAATGCCAGGAATACAGAATAATAAATATAGCAGGTTCCTCTGCTTAACAGCACATTCACAGAATCACTCAAAGCACCCCCCACACAACATTCATGCACTGCAGTTTGTGACATTTCCACTGCGTTGATCCTGATTTAATGTGTTTAGTACAGTACGCACTCTATATGTCGCAACAATCAAGAACGTCTTCACTTTACCAAAGGGCTCTGCACCATTGATCATGGTTTAGTTTAATTAAACCTCTTGCATGTGCTGCTTCGAGCAGGTGCTACGAGGTGACAAGTCATTAATCTGAAGAACATTAAGTTAAACATGATCATGTTTTTGTTGCGTATGCTAATTTCTTAAGCTTCTTAGCTGCTCGGGTAACCTAAGAAGATAGTATTTCCCCTTTATCATGTGCAGTTCAAAGCAACAGCTTTTATAAAGCAAAGAAACAATGGGTCAGAACTAATAACATTACAAAAAGCTGCTTGTTAATCAATTAAAGGGGTTTCCCTGTAGAGACTAGCTTCAAATTCTTAAACAAGTTAATAGAAATGGATTTGTGACAATAAAAGAAGCATGCCACAGAGACCTGACAACAAGAACGCCTTTCCTTTTTTATTATTATCCCAGATTTTAAACAGGAAATTCACTGCAGACTGGTGAAACCCTTGGGAAAGCTCTAGAAAATGCAACACCAGTAAAAAAAAGCATGTTTGGTTTTTTTACCTTGAGATTCTGTTTTAGCAACAAAGAAAAAAAGGTGAAGTGAAAGTGGGGTGGCATGCGACATGAATGCAACATGCATGTTAGACTGATTGGTAACTCTAAATTGTCCCTAGATGTGAGTGAGAGAGTGACTGATCGTTTGTCTCTAGTAAAATGTCATTCTGATTAAAATATACTATGGATGTATGGATGGAGTGAAAGTGCTATGTATTGCATCCTGATGCGTGCTATGTATTATAGTTGTGTTTCAGTGTTGAAATTTGTGCTCTGCATTTAACAGGAGCTGTGATAAAGAGATAAATAAATAAAAAATCTGCATGAAAATACCTCAACATGTCATCCAAACAAGAAAACACTCTGAAATGTCTTAAGCTGATGGAACACCTTCCAAAAGGTTCAGTGTTCTTCAGAGGTACTCTTATATCCCTATAGTGTCGTGTCCCACAGGAAAAACACTGATTCATTCTCTGAAGGTCGTGTTGTAGCTTGATGCTCACTGGTAAAGGGGTGGTCTGCTCATTCTTGAAGATAGATACAATAGATATGATATATACGATGGATAGATGAATACAATGGATATGATAGATACAATAGGTATGATAGGTGGATAGGTGGAAAAATGGATATGATAAATACAATAGGAGGATAGATGGATAGATATGATAGATATGATGGATACAAAAGATATGATAGATAGGTGGATAGACAGATAGATACGATAGATACAATAAATACAATACATACGATAGATAGGTGGATAGGTGGGTAGATGAATAGATGGATATGATTGACAGGTAGATACTTTATTAATCTAGGCTAATGGCAGGGTAAGCTAATGGCTAACCAAATGAGGGCCAGTTTTGTGGTTTATCAAGCCTGTAAAACTTATTTTTTCCCTCCAGAACTGCATAATAGTGGAAAAACATGCTACGTTTGTTGATATTAAAACTGCACATTTGTATTCTAATGTTTTTAAAGTTGCTTTAAGGTTTTCTTAACTGAACAATATTTGTAATGTGTGAAAAAATGTGTGTTGTAACATTTTATTTAAAAAGGTACAGAGTGCTTTTTTTTTTTTTTTTTTTACATTAAAACATATTTAACATAAATAATTTGTATACAGGAGTTAGACATAGGGTTATTTTTTATTTTATTATTATCATTTGTTTGTTTTTTGGATTTGATAAACTCTTGGGAAGTTAATGTTTCCAGATTTTTGTTTGTTTGTTTATTTTTGTTTGTTTATTTGTTTTCCCACAATCCTTCCCAGTTGCTGCTTGCTTAATTGCTTAAGTTAGGTATAAACCTTTTCAGGAAAAATTGTAGTTTAGATTAAAAATTGATACCACACATGCAAAGAACAAACAAGCAGAATTAGTTGCTTTAAAGTGAATCTGGAAATAATCAAAAAGTCCCTTAACTTTATACAAAATCTCTATTTTCTTTGATCATTTACCTCAGATAATCCAGCCTCACGGTATTTGTCTGAAGATCGCTCCGACTGCCCTTGACTTCTCGTGTTTGTCATTTCATTCTTGACGAAGCGCTCTGTGAAGACTATTTTGATGCGAGTTCTATCAATTACACTCCACAAAACTGTTGACAGAGATTGAAGAAAAGCATCATCGCCCGTGACACTTTACAGGTACATGCGATGATTCATGATTTACTGACACGTTCTGGGCTAAAAATAGTAACACTATCCTTTCTGATCATGTCTCTGGAAGATGAAGGACCTTTCACGTCTAGCTCAAGGGAAATGTCTTCTTTGGTATTCTTTAATGGAAGCTAAATGTTTTTGTGATGCATGACTACATACAGTATACACATGCCTTTTATAAATCCTACAAAATGTTTAAAGAATGCACGAGTTTGCAATAACTAACCCCATGTGTCTAACATATATTTTGGTAACCCTTACTGTATTTTGACTTGTTCTTCGGCTGGTCTCTGATAGCCGGTGTGGGGAGCCATTTGCTACTGCCGCACCTCACCACATGTGCGCTGCATGTTCTTCTTGGGTGCGGCGCTAAAGGACTCGCGGACGACTTGATTCTGGGTCAGGGTTTCGTAAGTAGCTGCGATCTATTGAAAGACAGTCCTCGATCCAACCCTGGGGCGGCTGTGGTTGAGTGGTTAGAGCAGTCGTCCTCCAATGCAAGAGTTGGGGGTTTGAATCCACCAGCGGTCACATGCCGAAGTGTCCCTGGGCAATGCAATGAACCCCTCATTGCCTCTGATGTGTGTCCCATCGCGTCTGAATGTGATAAAGCGCTGATTAGTCTCTTTAGAATGATTTGTTCAATTAGCTTTGTAGAGATCTAGTAGATCCTGTATGAACGGGTACATGAGGCACAGATTGTTGTAAAGAGCTTTGAGTGTCTTGATCAGATAGAAAGGTGCTATAAAAGAACAGTCCATTTACTTAATACGATTTGTTCTGATGATTTCAGCATTGTATAGTTATAGTTTATATACAACCCTTGTTGATTGAAAGCCTCATTATATGGGGCTGAATTTTGTTTTACATGTATTTACTTAAAGAATGAACTCAGTGTACAGCTAACAACATTAATGATTTTTAAAAACATGAAATGGGGAACAAATCCAAATTGTGGATTTTTTCTACCCCATGCCAGGTTGAATCTATATAGACAGGCTCATCTAGTGTTTCATAAGACTGCCAACATATTTTTAAAATGGTGCTGAAGATAAACGAGAGAGGAAAACCTCTAAATTCAGTTTGAAGTAAAACGTAATTGGTCGTTCTGTCAAGACGATGATGCAAAATTCACAACAGAACTGGTTACTGGTTGAATGAAGCAGGCCAACATTAAGCTTCTGGAATAGACACTGGACTTCAAGCTATGTGGATTCTGGACCTCTCCACTCTTCCTCCAGGCTCTGGAACCTTGATTTCCAAATGATTTTAAATTTTACTTTTAACTGAAAAGTGGACATTGGACCACTGAGCAACAGTCCGGGTCTTTTTCTCGTCAGTCCAGGTAAGACCCTTCTGACGTCTCTGGTTCAGGAGAGGCTACACTTGAGGAATGAGACATTTGTAGCTCGTGTTAATCAACTGATTATGGCGTGACACGAAGTTTGCGATATTCAATCTCTCACAAAGGTCTTAGTGTTTTATGAAATGATTGACAAAATTATCTTTTTCACTGTATTCTAATTTTTTGAGATGTACCTGTAATTTTCAACCTGAACCCAGAGAACTGATCATGCAAAAGAACTAGCATCCAAACAGAGATAGCAAGGTAAGTAGGTTTATTTAAAGGGACAGGTAAGGACCAGAGACAGAATGATCTTTGGAGGGCAGCAAGAGGTGATGAATTGTGTGGTTGATGGTAATGATGAGTCTCTCATGTGGCGTTACAGGCTCAAAGGGTTAAAGGACTTTGGATCTTTACTCAGTGGATGGTATCCAAGAATGATAGAACACAACTGCTGGAAGTTGGGAGAGTAGGCAGGCTGGGCGTGAACGAATGAGTTGAGATAACCAGGTTACAAGGAGAAAGGCAATCCAAGTAGACCACAAAGTAATATAAGCTATCGCAAAGAAGTTTGGTTAGTTTCAAGAGTAACAAGGATGTTACTAGAGGCTGCCTGTCACCATTTGGCAAGCAATGGTCCAACAATGACTGCTGGTATAACTAAGCCATAAGAAGGTGGTAATCAGTTGTCACTGTGACCAGCTGGAGCGCCATCAGCTCTGTCTACTCACAGCACCTGTAGAGATGAAAATGAAAATCAAAGAGAACCAGAAAAAACAGAATCCTTGCACAGACAGAATGTCAGACGCTTGTTGATCGAGAATTTTTTTTTCAATCCAAGGTACAGTATAGATATAGTATATAGCACTTACCGCTTACTTGCTATATGCTGCCATCATTGTATGTTCCCACACAATGACAAAACTAGTTCTCTGCTTTTAACCTATCACACTTGGGACACACCCAGGTGGAGCAGTGTGCAGCTATTGAGCACTCAGGGAGCAATTGGGGATTGGGTGTCTTGCTTAGAGACACCACGACATGTGGAAATGGTTGGGAGTTGAGCCGCGACTTTCTGGTCCCCGGTCGACTGCCCTGCCTCTATGCCATCTTGACCCCCTAAGGTACAACTTGCTAAGGAACATTTAACCACAATTTCATCTGGGTGAACATTTATTCCAGCCTGTACGTATAATGTTGAGGTTGTGTGGCTTAGAGAAAATCTGCAATTTTGCCATAAGACTAATCATGCTAACGGGGCTAACACGACGTCCAAATGTCTGTGGTAAAACTCACCCAACAAGTCGTGCTATCTGCTGTTAGCTTCTCAATGATGTTGGAAATGACGGCTTGTAACTCTGGTAAGGCTACATCGGAAAAATATCTCCAACTGCAGACGATGTAGCGAGGCTCAACGTAGTCCACAAATCTTCGGAATCAGACATCCTCACCAACGAAAAGTAAAACTTCCACACCGCCGACATTTTGAAATTTCCTCCGCCGTGAGATCAGGTAGACGCACGTGACGTCATTGCGTTGCGCCGCCACTGCAGGCAAAAACAGCACCTTTTATGTTGGAGCGTCATTTTAATGGAATGGCCGATGTCTGATATTGAAATTTAACATTAATATCGGCCGATTCGATACCATGCCAATAATATTGTGCATCCCTAATTTAAAAATGTGCACCCAGTTCTTGCTTGTCAAACTCAATGTTCAATGTTGTAAAATCAGTCTGGATTGGAAGAAAAAGGTTCAAACCATCATTAATAGCTCTCAAACTAATGTGACATTCATATGCATGCCTCTTGTGTGTAAACTGCTGACCACAACTGTATATTTTTACATTAGTACCACCATGTCTTTACTTTTACTTTCATATTTCAAAGCAAGTTTCGACTTCACATGTATTATTTGGACGTACTTAGTTTGCATGCTCCTGTTTACGCATGTTTTATTTGTGGATGTTCACTTTCATTTAAGTCTGCTGGGTGAGTCCAGGCCAGTTGAAAAGTTGCATACAGGCCCAAGCAAATCAAACCGCTTCACTGACCTCGTTCATGTTTCTTCTCAGTGCAAATAAGGTTTCTCTACATGCAAAATAAGTACTCGTGGCCACAGTTCACTTTGTACTGATGCACAGTAATGGATTTGCTTCTAATTCTGCTTTTTCGGTTTATCTTTCATGTGCCTCCCTATGGTGATGCGCTATGAACCAAAATTGTCTAAACATGGTTAAGCTATTTGTCAAAAATTGAGTTCAAAACATATTTATTTTTCATTTAGCATTGGTCAAAACACTTCAGTCGATAAAACATTTGGCCAATCATTGAGCTGTTCAACAAAGACCCACTTGATTCCCCAGGCTGCCTGCACTTGTTGTGCACAGCACTTCAAGTCCCATTTTTCAAAACTTTCACTGCATTCAGCTGTTATCAGACATGCATTAGTTTGGAGAAAGGCACAGCAGGTCACTCACCACCTCAAGTATTGCAGCTGAATTTAAAAAAGCAGGATTTATTTTATAGGTTAAAAACTAAAATAAATATAGCAAAGCTTTACTTTGAGGTGTTTATTCGTCTTACAAATAAAGGGGTAATCATCAACTTTAGTTCAGACCTGATTAAATAGATCATTCAAATTAGTGGTCACTTTTCCTTCAGAGTCTGAGTCTCTGAATTGAAACACAAAAGTTTGATGGCAGCAAACTACTGATCATAACTTTTACACAGACCACTCCTGTAAAACGGTTAAAAAATGTCAGTTAATATCTTCAGATGACTCTTTGAATGGTTCAGTTTGGAGAAACCGGGTTTACATCTGACAGAACAAATGAGCTAACAGCTAGTTCTAAACAAAAAAATTCTTGAGGTCTTAAAACTGCTCCGGTCTGTGGAATTGCATAGCAATGAATGCAAATTCATAAACATTTACACAACCATCAGATGTGCACAACATGATTTATCAGAATCAGAATAAGCTTTATTATCATTGCACCAAGATACAACGAGAACATGTTCGTACAGTCGTCTAAAAGATGGGCGGAGTGCGATAGACAAAGATTTTTCTTGGTTTACACATTTCCCAGGAGAAATTGATAAGTCGGCCTGTTTCGAGGCCAACGGGGGAGTCAGATTCTGATAATCCACAATTGTTAATTTATTCAGGCAGACTGTTTTTCCTTGTCAGCCTTGAATCTGTGCTGAAATTTACAAGGTCCAAAATGTTCAGATTAGGGTGCATTCTACTGGACCGTGCTTACGAACCTCTTCAAGGTCTTTTTGATGCTGACGAGTCCCAAAACGTGATTCAAATCACTTCCATCTGGATTTCGCTCATAAATCAGCTGATTTTGAGTCTCAAAGCACAGACCAACCTTCACATAGGCAGCAGCCTGACCAGGGCCAAATTAGCTACGGCCGTCTTCTTTGTATGTTGATAAACCAGGAGCCAGACTACTCCAAAAAACAGGAAACCTGTTATCATAAACCCAATTATGTGCATTTCGGCGTCCTCGATCGACAGCAGAGGTAGACGCATCACATTCCACTTCCCCAGAGACGTATCCAGCTGCATGCGTGTCTTCCGAGCAGATGAGGGTTCTCCAGGACCCTGTCGCTTTGTTGAAAAGATTTTGTCATTTGTGTTGAAAGTCCAGTTGGTCAGATCCAAACGCTGTAAAATAGCACAGAATGTCATGATTTTCCTCGCTCTGCCTTCGCTACTCTCAGCCTCCTGTAAGCGTTCTTGGCCACGCCCACTCCTCCGTTCTACACGAGCTCAGCTGCAGCAGGTAATGTATCCTGCAGCGTGGACTACACAAAGGTGCAGCAGGTGCAAAATAATTTAGCACAAGTTATTTGAAATAAAAATTTCATGCCGATCGTGCGGCTCATCCATCAATTAGCCAATCGTGTGTCATGTCCACTCTTATTTTGAAAAACCGCGATAGAGTGAGTGCGCAAAAAACGAACCGTGAAGTAATGAGGGACTGATTTACTCTATTAATCCCTAATGGGGAAATTAATTCTCTGCATTTTCCCCATTGCACATGTGAGCACACACATAAGGAGCAGAGTGCTGCATCTTTCTGCATCCATTTTATTTATAGAGCACTTAAAACAGCAACAATCTTAAGGTACCCGGGAGCAGCTGGGTGTGTAGGGGGGGGGGGGGGGTCTAT
>JARVLU010000665.1:3173991-3185553 GCA_031762415.1 Simpsonichthys santanae
GTATGGTATGGTATGGTATGGTGTGGTGTGGTATGGTGTGGTGTGGTGTGGTGTGGTGTGGTGTGGTATGGTATGGTATGGTATGGTATACCGGACAAAACACTCAATGAACCCAAGGCTCACTACTGAAGACAATTCAGAGGGGACCATCAAGATGTGAAGAACTCACCTAAACTTATAGGTGGGTTAGGAGATAATGGCTCCAGAATATATTTACTGTTTTAAAAAAACTCCACAACTTATACTCCTGAATCAACTCGTGAATACAAATTGTAGACAACTTGAATCTAATTTCCATGATGTTCCATACGTTTCGGGTTTTGGCAGGAACTACAAAAAACAGTTGTACAACACTTTCAGTCACTAGGACGTTGTTTAACCAATGTTCATTTCAGTATTTGCAGGTAAAATATTCTCCATTGCAGTTTTGTTTCAAACAGTTAACATTTGGAGGCAACAGGATGCAACCCCTACTGACTTAAAAAACAGAGCCTTATGGGTTTTTGCCATGACATTTCGCTATAAGATAAGGTTCCATCCATCTTCCACTTGTTCTGATGTTGGTTTGTGTGGCAGCATCTTGAGCAGGAAGGCCCAGACATCTCTCTTCACAAACACCTCTTCCAGCTTTTCTAGGAGGACCCCACAGCATTTCCAGGCCAACTGAGATACGTAGTGTCTCCAGCGTGTCCTGGGTCTTCCCCAGAGTCTCCTCCCTGTCGGACATGCCCAAAGCACCTCTCCAGGGAGGGGCCCAGGGCACATCCTTACCAGATGCCCGAACCAATTCAGTTGTCTCCTCTCAATGAGACAGAGCTAAGAAGGTAAGATTCCACTACAAGATGTTTTTCTTCCATTGGGACCCTGAGTACCACCACCAGTACCTCTAACACTGTGCAAATCATAGTGCTAGTTCGGCAACCAGTAAAAACCAAATGCTCTGTTTTCTTATTCCTTGGGGGGCAGCTGTGGCTGAGTGGTTAGAGCAGCCGTCCTCCTATGGGAGAGTTGGGGGTTTGATTCCACTAGCAGTCACATGTTGAAGTGTCCTTGAGCAAGACACTGAACCCTTCATTGCCCCTGATGTGTGTCCCATCAGTGTATGACTGTGATCTAATTATCGCAATAGTTTCAACAGATTCCGATCAGCTTTGCAGAGACATAGTAGAGTGTTGTGTGGAGGTACATGAGGGCACAGGTTGTAAAGTGCTTAGAGTATTTTGATTACATGGAAAGGCACAATATAAGTACAGTCCATTCACCATTTATTGTTCATTAATCAGACAACCCCCAACCTGCTTTTCAGCACATCATTGCCATTTATTGAATTGGAGTCAAACATTTACACTTTAAAGTGGAACTCTAAAAAAAGAAAAGGTTTGAAAGCTCAATCATCCAGGTAGCTAAATCACAAAAAAAAAATAAAAAAAAATGGGTTAAATCAGGTCATCTGGAAAATTTATTTTTGGGAGAAACGTTTCATCTTTCATCCTAAGACTTCATCAGTCTGAGGCCTGCCAACTCAGATCTGTCTTATAAATAGTACTTACCTGATGAGTTTAAAGCCATCTCCTGTGGAATTACCATAAACTGGGTTTACCATAATTTCTGGACTATAAGCTGCTACTTTTTTTTTTTTACAGACTTTGAACCCAGCATCTTATACTATGCTGCAGCTAATTTATGGATTTTTTTTTTTTTGGACGATATTACGAGTTTACGAGCTTGCGAGCTACCTGCTTCGTCACACCCAGGCACTCACATAGCTTCCCAAAGTCCTCATAACTCTGACTACCTGTATAAATAAAGGTTAAAAAAATGTGACCAATGAAATTACCGAACAGACCACAGTGGAACAATGAAACTTAGAATTACTGTAAATCAAACACACCCTCACTAAGTTCTTCAGGTGAGTTTATTTGCACTTCATGCACACACCCTCCTCATGGAAAACACAAGGAAATGCATATGATGCAGCTTTCAAGTTAAAGGCGATCAATATGGCTGTCAAATAAGAAAAAAAAAAGCTGCTGCACGTAATCTAGGTGTTTTTTTTATTTATTTATTTAACCAAACATGTTACAAGCACTGATCAGCTAAAAACAACAACAACAAAAAAAACATTTATGGAAGGTATTTGTGTGTGTTACTGTTACATATTTAATTGAAAAGTTTTAAAAAAATCTTTCTGTGTAAATATCTCATGTTACAACGTGGACACCTGCGGCTTATAGACAAGTGAGGCTTAGTTGTGGTTTTTAAAAATTATTTATTGGGCGTGGCTTATATTTGGGTGCACTCAATAGTCCAGAAATTATGGTACTTGCTTTCAAACCTTAGTCTGAACCATTTCGACCAGGTGTCCTCAGCCTGTTTCTGTGAGTAGCAAGTCGTCCATCTGGCCTAAAAGATTTGATTTGTATGCTGATGATCTATTGTTTTGGACGTCTGGTTCCTTTTAGCACATGTAAACCCAGTTTCTGTGAATTCACAGAGGGCTGGCTTGAAACACATCCAGGTGGTGCTATTTATAAGACAGATCTGGGTGGCAGGCCTCAGACTGATGAAGTCTTTCGGATGAAAGACGGAACGTGTCTCCCAAAATGAAACGGTCCACATGACCTGATTTAACCCTTTTTTTAGAAACTCTAAAGTAAAAGTCCGAGCACCACTGATGTTCACTTGCATAAGATTGGACGTTTATTTGACAGGAGGATTCCGGTAGTGTTCCCACAATGACATGGAAACATGTTTGAGCTGCTGAAGTTCATATCTGATGGAATTCAAACCACTTTACAGTCAGTATCTTGGAAACTTGCATCACAAACAGTCTAAAAGAAAAGTATGTGACTTTTGTTTGGGGGTTGAACTTCCCCTTTTCGACATTTCAGTGATGTTACGCAACATGTCTTTGAATAAATTTAAAGAAGAAGTGATCAGGGTCAAAGTTGTCTCCAGTTAAAGACGCCTGAAGACGGATTGTGGGTGTAGCAGAGGACGGCTGTGGCTTTTGGACACAAATCCTTTGTGAAGAGGAGCATCGAGGTTCAGACACGAGGTCATTCCCTCATCCTTGCGGCCTGCTTTACTCATGCCTTAAGAATATCTGTGCGTATGTGTGTTTGTGGCTGTGTTTGATAGGGGCGGCTTATGCGAGTATGTTTTTCAGCGTGTGTCAGTGTGCTTACTCATGGGACCAGAGGTTCTTTCAGAGACGGACAGCGTTGACTCCAGCAGACACAGATTTCGCTCTGTCGGGACTCGCAGAGCCCCGGGAAACTTCAGAACTAGTTTCTGAGCGAGAGGACAAGTGAGAAGGACTTGCCATCCTGAGACGTAGACTTTTACTCTTCTAAAGGTCACAACTGTGTGTCATAATCTGTCACTCTACATCAAGACATGGGCACTGAAGGTAAATATATATATATTATATATATATGTAGGTTTGTGTGATTTTAGAATCAAATAAATGAGGTAAAATGTACAAAGTTTGACCATTTGGTTTAAATCTCAACACAGTTCAATCTCAGACCTTAACACGTATCTTGGGGCTATGGCTTCTTCCCAGTGATCATTAGAAAAGGTTAGCTGATGCTAATTTCCCAGCTTCGTAACCACCCTGACTCCGGCAGACCTGGGCTCCTTTAAAACCTGCCTCATGCTCTAAAAAAAAGAAAAAGTCATGTGCACGAAGCAAGACTGGGCTTTAGGAAGGTATCAGTGTTTTGAAGTGTTTTCATCTATTTAAAATAATAAATTGCAATTAAAAGGAATGGTTGGACTTTTGTAAGGACCTTTTTTTGGTTTAATGTCTTGTGGTATGTTAGAAGGAAAATGAAAGACATTTACATTTATGAAATGAACAAAAGACCCTTCCAACAGCCAGGTCCAGATGTGCCTTTTATAGAAACATTTCACTGGTGGAGGAAAGCGTGGATTTAATTATACACCTCCAGAATCTGACACTGCATTGGACGTAAAATAAAATGCAAAACATGAAAAGAGGGAGGCTTTTATTACGAGATGCTGATCCTCAGCACACCATGGTAATTAAATCGGACTGACATCCTCGGATGTAAACATCTCAGGACATTTGTAGATGGAGCTCAGAAGGAATTAAAAAAACGAGAATCCCGCACGAAACGAAGCCTTTGGCACGAAGAACAAAGATCTCCCAAAGAAGAAGTGGAAGACTGTATGTGTCAAGTAAATGACTTGCACGGCTTAGCCAAAAGAGGTGCTAGTTAGTGCGTACCATCTGGGGTTCTCAGACATTCACATTTTTTATTTTCAAACTGAGTTAAAAAAAAAAAAAAAAGTTGCCTAAAATAGTTAAACTTTTTGAATTTTCAGTCTTTTAAAAATTGGTTACTGTGTAAAAGTCAACACGTCAGTTCATGAAATGATTCCAGTAATTATAATAACGCTTACGGTCAGCAACACAAAAAAACTTGCAAAGAAGCAAAGACCCAGTTAAGATTGTCGGTGTCCTCATCTGGGTGTTGAGTGAAGTCGTTTTCAAAAATTATACATAAGCCTACCGTATTTAAATGTCGCTCCGCCCTATAAGTCCCATCAGTCCAAATATGTCTAATAAAGTAGAAAAATCCATAAATACGTCACTTCACCGTATAAGTCACATCTATTATGCGTCACCGCTGACAACCCGGAGATGTGGGCCGGTGTTGTGCCAAAAATCAATTGTCTGCCAAACGGCGGCCACAGAAGTGTGCACGTGAGGTCTTTAAAAATAATTTAACAAGACTGACGCTTAAAAACAATTATTTGTTTGCTCGACGTCATAGCAAATCACCATCTCCTTCATCCTATTCACATTGATGTGAAGGTTGTTCTCTTTGCACCAGCTCTCCAGATGTTCCACCTCCTGCTTGTAGCTGGACTCATCATTGTTTGTGATGCATCCCACCACAGCTGTATCATCTGCAAACTTTACAATGTGACAGCCTGGATGGGTCTGTGCACAGTCATATGTGAACAGAGTGAACAGGAGGGGGCTCAACACACAGCCCTGGGGAGAGCCCGTGCTGAGGGTTATGGTGGAGGAGGAGAAGCAACATGCCTTAAACGAGGTACCACCAACACCATCTTGGTCGACAGGAACAAAACAACTTTCTGTTGCTTTTAGTTTATAGCTAAAAAGCTAAATATGCAGATGTTTCCATGGAATGCAAAATGATCTTGCCCAAGAACAAGTGAACATGGTACATGTAGCACGGGATGTCAAGATAGGACTCACAACTTAATTGGAAGACAACTTCTCTTCCTTCTGAGCCACATCCTCCCAATACACGTGTTTTTTTAGGTTGAATATGGACAATACTCAGTTATATGGGATATTAAATTGGTAACTCCAGTTTGTGATACCACAAGACATGCTGTAGAGATATTATGTAAACGCTAAAGTGGTTTCAGATTAACAAAGTAAAAAGCTACTTTGCAGCAACCAAAGAATCAGGAAGACCACGCCTCTTACCTGTTGACTGCTAGAGAGCAGCTTTCCATGACTCTAAACATTAAGGACGTATAAAAATGGATGAAAGAGCAGGAGTGTGGATATGGTGTGTGAAATAGATGTAGTACTGTATATTTATTTAGATAATTATTTCATATCTTGTAGAATAACAGTAAATTTGGCAGAGATGATAAGAGATGATAAATAGAAAGAGATAGGCTACATTACCTGTGCTGCTTCAGCCACGCCCCTTTTCAGATTGAAATCACGGCTACACAGCAACTGTTATCATTTATGACCATCACACAGTGCAGGTTATCACAAGGCTTTAAAAAGATGTGATCTTCCAAGATTCATTGGACAGGGCTGCAGCAGAAAAATAAATGTAAGGGCACAACAAGCCACTGGAGCTCTGGGTTTCTATTCTTTGATGGTCAACATCACCTTTTTCTTGTTTGTTACTCCCACAGGGAGTGAAACACCAACTGGCATCACAAAGCTGCAACTAACAAGAGCTCCAGCTGAAAATCTATAAGGGCTTTCAGAAGATTAAAAAAATAATAAGGGGCAAGTCATATATATTTATGAGAAATGTGAATCTAAATTATTCTGTTTGAGTCAAACTTCTTCCGATGAATATCAGCAGTAAAATTACCAGGAACGGTTTTAAAGTTCTTATCTGGCCAATGTTTCATGCAGCACTGAGCAGAAAGTTAGGTTAACAAATTATTTTATCTTAAGGGCATGTTTCAGTTTATTAAAATATGGCTCAGTCCAAACCAACACTAAATTTAGGACAGAATGATACTAAGGTACTGAGAAAGACAAATTGAAATTGGAATAGCTTTTGCAGAAACTTTACAGGGTACATGTCACTTAGGTACCCGTTAGCCTGCTACTAGCTACACAACCTGTTAGAACATGGCTACAGTGGGACAAATGTGAAAAACCACCTTTAGTGTTATGACAATCATGATACTCTTACTACTTTCTTAAAATATTTTAGTTTTTTTGGGGGGCCATCCACAAGATGCTCTCCTCCTCCACACTATGCCCTGTCCACCCTGGCACAAGGAACTGCATGAAGATGTGGCTACAGGTACCAAGCCTGTGTTTGGTTGTCTCCATGAACTCGTCACCAGTGTAGATCATAGTTGAAGTTTTAGACATGAGACCAGTGGAACCAGTCCTGCTTCACATGAATGACGGCCAGCACAGGAAACAATGATACGTTTTGAGACTTTTAATGTGAAGGACAGGAAGTGGTGCCGGTAAATATCTGTAGGCAGGAACGGGTAATATGATTAAAGTTTCTCTGAGGAAAGTTGAAGCAATTGTAAATGTATTATTTGTTCTTACGTTTATTTATTTTCGCAGAGGTTCAAGGAAGAATTAGCATTCGTGAAGGTCGAGGTGGTCATGAGGTGGTCATGAGGTGGTCATGAGGTGGTCTGGTTTCCAGGAGGTCAGTAGAAGGTAGCGGTGTGGGAGTTTGGTTCTTCGGCAGCTTCTGAAGTTCCAAGATGGCACCAATCAAACACATCTGCGACACATTCCCCTGATTACGTCAGGCTGCAGAAGAACTCTACTTCAGAGTGAAACCCTGAATTCCTTGTGGAGCTCCTCAGGTGTCTCTACCACCTTCCAACCACTTACCTGCCACACCTCTGACTCGCCTCCTTTGCTTTGCCCCCTCATGGTGGAACTAGGGGTTGAACGACTACGTATTTTTAAAAGTTGACTTCAACATATCGACGTCATAATAACTCAAGTTGCTACTCACAAAAAAAAAACAATTGTTATTTACAAAAACAAAATAAAAGAACAACAAAACATTGGGAGTGTGTAGTTACTATTTATCATACTGCAAATAAGTCACAGGAAAACCAAAACTATTATTAAGCTGCAAAAGTTGGTTTTATTTAATTTAATCCACTTAATAAAAAAAAACATTGCAGGTTTTTATTTTTATTTTATTTAGTGGATTAAATAAAATAAAAACTATCTACCACCACGCACAGTGGTGGATTCCACCACCACCAATGTGCACCGTGCACCACTGCCGGATGCTTTTCCACATTTAGAGTCGGTCTCACTTCAGTTCAAACTCTTTGGGTTCCTGGCGTTGAGTCTGAGCGTTACCAGGTGATGGCGTGAAGACTGAGCTGTCTTATTGACGTCGGGGGTGGAGGTTTTGGGAAAGGGATCTTGGGTGTGGTGAACACCATGGACTCACGGAGGAGATTAGGTCCCACACAGAGGAAGCTCCAAGAAGACACAGGTGAGCAAAACGTTAATTATTTGATGAGGAGTGATCACAGGAGAGACTTAGCTGCTGTTGCGATGTCTGCTGTCATCGTGGGACTTCCAGTGGATCACTGACGAGTCATGGATCTGCTTGTCCTACAGACATGAGTAATCAGATTCATTACAACGAGAACCCTGGCCGTGCACATGAAGACCTTAATAAAACCCTGAGAACACCGTTCACATTCTGACTGATTGTGAGGTTGTCCTCTTATGTGATGGGGGTTTAATAAGAATGTAAACACAATGTCTACTTGTACATCTGCCAATAAACAAACAAAAAAGGCATTTCCAACAGTAATGCTACATTACTTCATATTTCCTGTGACTCTTGCAGCTTTAGTTTGTGGTTTAGAATTTTGATTAGGTTGAAAAATCCCCTCAGGTGTTTAAAACAAATCTATTTTCTTATTAGGAAGAGGTACTAAAGATATTACAAACACAAGACGATCACAAATAGATTGATTTTTCTCACGTTGTAAACAGACGTTTTAAAAGAACTCCATCAGGATTTATTTGTAGTGGATCAGGGTTTAAAACTGGTTCAGAATCTGTTTCTAAAAATAACCTCTTTGCCTTCTCTAATGCACAATGTTGGCTGCAAGTTTATAATGTTCACTTTCACATCAGGTGGTTAAATAGAAAATAATGGTGTTTTTAATAAAACACGTTGCAAAATGATTTAAAGCGTTTTGTATAATTAAAGGGCTTGCTCTGACAAAAGGATTATAATGTTTAAAAAAAGAAAGCCTGGAGACAGAATGTTTTACTAACCCTTTAAATGGGAAAAAGATACTTTGACCAAAATCTAAAAAGAAAACACTTTCAGACCCATTGACCAACCTGTGCACCACACGGGAGTCCCTTTTGAACCAACAAAGAATCCTTTTTAAAACTGGAGCTGGAAAAAGACTCATGAAACATTCTCACTAAGGCCACGATGTAGAAAGTACAAAGACAACAAAATCAACCAAAGTATCCCAGCTTCAGTAGCTTGTTCATAATTTGAAGCCCAAACAAATACCAGAGTACATATACACATATATACTCGTGCACTTGAGCCCAAACACAGGTTGCACACTGCTGATAAGCACACGTCTTGCTGCAAGCCTTCATGGCTCAACTCCCTCAGTGAGTTCTGTCACTTGGGTTGTTGAAGTGTTGCTGCAGGAAGCAGACAAAGTCAATGTGACAGCCGTGCACTGACACACATACAGTCTGTGCACAAAGCCAGAGCGCAAAGCTCAGCGTCAGCTGCAAGACAGAGACACATCATTAAACCCTTGAAGTGATGCATCTCGACCTGTGATCATCTAAAGCGTGTACTCTTCCAGCTCCACTCTGGATCACTGTTGTTTACTTACAAATCCTATACCAGTGCCGTTTGTGGTACTTTGCAAAGCGGGATGCACATTTTGAATTTTATCAATCAGAATTCATAGTGAAGGTTTTATATACTGTTCTTTTTTTATGGCTAATGAGTAATGTGATTGATTTGTCACAACAACCCTGAAAGAACTACCGGTACTTGGAGCCAGACTGTCTAACATTCAAGACTGATGGTAGGATGGAGCAGCCTGGGGTCCCTCAGGAGGAGCTGGAGGTCTGGTTTTCTCCCCTGTACCTGTTGTGTCCACAACCTGACTGGATAAGCAAAAGACAATGGACATGGAGAACGTCTCCGTCATGGAAAAGGCAGTCAAATTGGAATCGGTCGTATCTAAATATCAGTGGGAAACGTTAGGATTCCTGCTCACTATTCCCTCATTAACCACACTTTCCAGGACTGGTGTGAGAGGGCGGTGCTGATTTCCACCGCTACATCTTTCCTTCCCTACTTAAGGCTAAGGATCTCAGTGAGCCTTTGTAGGACCGTTGATTCCAACTGACAAGGACCTGAGCAATTCTTAATGCTGTGAAGATGAGAAATAACTGTTTTCGTGCTTCCCTGTGTGATAATTGGGCGGCATCTCTTTATACTAATCGCTGTGGGCGTTCCTGTTTCATTACTGTCCCAAGGTCACTAGATGGTGTCCTCCTACCACATCTGTGAACACACACTTTTTGCCCCGCTACCTCAGGAGGGAGGTTGAGGAGCATTAAGTGTAGAACCACTAGACTGAGGAACAGCTTCTACCCTGAAGCTGTTAGACTCATGAACATCTAACCAGAATAATCACTGTAATGTACAATTTGTGTTTTTGTTGCATGATACCCTGTGTACATGGTTTCATTCCACCTTATGTATCACGTGTGGTGTGTTTGACAAATAAATGTCTGACTCTAAAGTTTTTTGTAAAAAAGGTAAAACAGCATGTTTTTTAGTCCCGAACAATCCAAGCTAAACATTTATGCATTTGTTACTTAAAACCTACACTAATGCAATAACGTAAATGTAAATCAAACAGCACATTTTACTGGAAATACCTTTGGGTTGGCTGGAGTACTGGGTCATACAAACTAAACTTGTGCAGACATTGTCATGTGTCACATGCACAGTCCATTAGTTTAGTGAAGTCAGTAAAGTTTCTGAGTGACGTCATCCAACCAGAGACTGGCTGGAAGCAGCGTCCTGCTGTTTCAATCTCTTTTCAGCTGCAGGTTCAATCTGTTTTCAATGTATATTACCAAGTGTTTAAACCTTTTTATCGTTTATAATGTGTTTTCAAACAAGATAGACCCGTGAAAACATATTTAACACACGGCGACAAATCTGTGGGAGTATATTAGCTGTTTGTGTGCAGCATGGTAATGAAATAACCAACGGCTGAGGAGAACCCCTGCTGCTCGTGTTCACTTACTGGGTCTGTGCTAATTAGCTGACATGCATATCTTACAAAGTAGCTTGTATGATATTGCAGAACAACTGTACAAGTACTTATTTAGTAGCATGTGACTCAAATGTTATTGTCCAAATGTTACATTTTTTAAGATTTAAGCTGCAACTAAATATGATCTTTATGCAGAAAACCAGTAAAATTTGAAGATGGAAATAAATGCTCATCAAAGCATGACCTTTAATGTATTTCTCTACACTTTAAATTAGTAGCTATTTTTTTAACTGGTACAGATAAAGGTTCTCCACAGTAGATAATAAGCTTCAAAACTACATTGTGTATTTTGGGCACCAGATATTCCAGGTGGCAGCTCACATGTCTAAATTGTGATAGAAAAATCTTTTTGCCTTAGGGACCCCTTCACACATGATAACTCAGGACCAAGCCATGCTCTTTGGGTCTACAACATTGTTAAAAACAGCTATGTATTGGCAGACTTGGAGTATATCGTTTGGTGTAAAGACAATCATGATTTTCACAAAATAGATGTTTTCCTGTCCACATGATGCTCTTCTGTGCATACCCTAGCACAACTAAGATAATGGCAACTTTGTGGAAGAATATCACACTGTTGCTAGAACGATACTACAATAAGTATCATGTCATGCTAGGCTGTTTCTGCGACCTTGTTACATTCCTGTTCATAACCAAACTATGAGACCAGCATGCCAATTAACTCTTGAAGGGCAAACTATATCTGTGAATGGACTGAACCCTGAATCATGCTGGCATTGTGGTCATACTGTAACAAAATATTACTGTAAAATAATATTCTTCACACACCGAAGTTAGTCATGGAGTTCCTCAGGGCTCAGTACTTGGAACAATACTCTTTACTTTACATATGCTTCCATTAGGTAAAGTTATCAAACAGCATGGGATAAATTTTCATTGTTATGCTGATGATACACAGTTATATTTGTCCATTAAACCCAATGAATCCAA
>JARVLU010000665.1:3185653-3197621 GCA_031762415.1 Simpsonichthys santanae
CATACATATATATATATATATATATATATGTTTTTATGAAATCACCACCACTCTCTTTAATTATGCTGTCTTTAGTTGGTTTGTCCATCCAAAGTTTTCAAACCGTGTTTTACTCATCCCAGTGTTTTATCCTCCATAATCCATGTGAATGTATTCCCCACCACTGCTCAGACTTAAAGTGCCTGAAATCAAAACCTGCACACATGTGATCTGTTTTGTTCAGGACCAGAAACTTGATGTTTTCCAGTCCTTTGCAAATGACAGTGTCATTAAACCTGCCACAATTAGCCATCTGGGGGTCGACGGCGAAACAGCTCTCAAACTCTAATCATGCTTTCCCTACCTTGCTTGCCAAACATTAACCGGCTGGGCGCTCCAGCTCCCTACTCTCAAAATGTCCTTATGTGCTTGATAATCACTGTGTGGAAATGTCCACAAATCTGTCTGGCTGAGTATTTGCGTGTGTTTCATGTTTAATCTTCAACTATGAATGACTCTGTCAGCGTGAATATGTCTGTGTCTGAGGCCCTCAGTGCGATTGATGATCACCAAGTGAAAACATTTAGATTGCCTGCTCCTTGGTGCCAGTCTGGATCAGGTTGGCGATGAGACCGTTCCATTTTAATTACCGTTTTGGCATTCAACCTGCGAGGATAACAGGGGCCATCGGCAAGGAAGGGCTTGGTGGACCAGACACTTGGTGCATGTAGACACACTCGCAGTTCAGATAATTGACTCATCATGTCAACTCCAAGGAACCCCCCTGCCCCCTTCTCTATATCTCTCTCCCAACTAATTCACACTCTGCACTGCTGGATGCCCTGGGTACAGTGGAGCTATTTGGACTGAAAGCATCCTTCATGTGTGACATGAATCTTTCTCACCACTTGTGCTCAATGGCATGTTTGCATCTTGCTACATTACAACATCAGTCCAGTGGTGTAGTCTACGCGATACGTGGGTATACGGACTATACCCTCTATAAAAGTTTAAGAATTTCAGTATACCCACTTAAAAGTGCCCAATGATACAATATATTATTATGCACGTGTCATTGAAACAGCAGTTAAACGCTTCGTAACAATCTGTATTCAGTTCAATTCAAAAAATGCTTTATTAATCCCAAAGATAAATTAATTGGTGTTCTAGCTCATCATCCTGGTTTCATTAGAGTTGTTATAGATGCTGATGGTTTAGGGCAGGAAGGATTTCTTGTAGCAGATCTGAAGAAACTGGCTGCAGATGCAGATCCGTCCACCGAGACCATGCAGGTCTCTTGGGCAACAGGACTTCCTGAAAGCCAGCAGAACTGCCATTTCTTGCAGCAGTCTGCCGAGCTCCCGAGCTGCAGACTTAATTGCAGGTGCCAGGGGACGATCTCGGTCCTCCCGCAGTTTTAAGCTGTGGTCAGGCACTCGAGCACAGCCTCCAGGTAGACGGTAATGCATCCGTGGCACCTCCTTTTCAACTCATTTGGGATTTGGGGCTGTAGTTGAGGTCTTATTTGGGCTTTTGAGATGTTAAACAGCAGATCCCAGTTGTAGAAAACCACCTTGTTGTTATGGTTTTTCATCATAACAAATGTCCAAAAGTGAAAAAGTTTTCAGTACAAATCTTTCCAGCAGCACAGCATCTGATACCAGAGGAAGTAATCATCTGAAAAAGTGATTTACATCCAGAAAAAATTGTAATGAAAGTTTTCAAAAGCAAAATCTCATAATGAATGTAAGAGAGCTGCTCCAACATGCAGCCATCTTGAGATGTGCAGTTCTGGAACTTTTATAGGATGCAGCGCTTGTTAATTACATTCACTTATCCAACGAATTATTGTATAATTAATACTTCTGTACTTACTACTTAAAAGTTGAACATGTTTTTGCTTTGATACTGTTTTATGAATTCTATAACATGTTTTTAATACAAAGCTAACTGTTGTACAAAGTTTGTTCATTTATTCAAATATAAGCATCAGAGAAATTTGGAAATGTTCAATATGCTTAAAAATAAATGGATGATTACATAACTAACCAGTGTACTTTGGTCTCTAAGCACAGTATATGGACCGACCACAGTAAAGTTAGTTTGACGTTGGACATTTGCGTTTGGTTGCTTCAGCGGTGTCCAATGTAAAACTAACTTTACCACAATATACCCACTACAAAAATACTTTCTTCAGATAATGGGGGGGGGGGGGGGGGGTCAAAACAGGAGCTAGCCAAAACAACTGAGTAGCAAGATATGTTGGAATGACCCCATTCAGTGTAAAGGTAAGACACTGCCTTTGTGACCTATTGTTTTTCATTTGATTTATAGCTCTTATTTTACTCGAAAAGGTCAAAACGTCAGTTCCTTAGTCGACTCAAGATATACTACATGTCCTCTTTAGACATTTACATCAGACGTGTGGAGGAGCCTACAAAAAATGTCCTCTGATGTGTAAAGTTGTCTCAGTTTGATTATTAACTATTGTCTTCGTTGACAAGTTCAGAAGTTATTTTGTCGAGGTTCTTGTGAACATATTTTTGCCAGAATAAAAAAAGAATAAATGTTCTATATATTGTTCATTGTTGCAACTTGAACATTTTCTGCCTGAACTGCCTTCATGAAATTTGTATCTCCCAAGATGTCTGCCCTGTCTGTGCTTTTGGACAACACAGAATGGAATGATTTCTAAAGGACTATGCCTAAAATAGAAAAATGCAGTTGTCAATATGTTGTTTTCACTATTTTTAGTTTATTTATGCTAAAATAAAGGTCATGTGACACCATGATCGTATGAGGTTACTAGGTGAAATTTCAACTTCCACATCCACAGTGAACAAACTCTGGTTCCAAAAATACAGCTCCCATAAATGGGATCTGATGGTTTCAGCTATTGAAAATGGAAGATGGCGGATACATTTTTTATTCAACCTTTATTTATGCAGGTTAGTTCCCATTGAGCCTCAATGATTCATTTATAAGAGAGACCTATTTCAGACAGACAAAAGTAGCTAAGGAAAAGAGAACACAAGGGGAGATTTAAAAAAATGTCTCTCGCACTTTGTCCGGGCCGGGGTACAGTGTGAAAGATGCAAAACTAGACCTCACACATAAGCAGCAACATACTGATGAAACCATTATACATTTATGCAAGAAGAGGCAAATAAAGGTGGTGAGTTGTCCATGGGCACTGCCAAAAATTTCCATAGTGCCGATAAGAGATGGCACAGTGTCTATCAGCCGGCTCAGCTCTGATACAGGTCCACAGATGTCCTCGGAGGAGAGGGGGGAACATAGCAGAGCTTCTTGTTCATATTACTTCTTGTAGCCTTCTCCAAGGTTGAATCCATCACACCAGTGAGTTCCAGGGCTGCAAGTGGCCTGCGATTCTCGGAAATTACATCCAGCTTACAGCTTAGCTCACAAAGCATCCGAGTCTGAGTGCTCAAAGCACCGCACATTCCTTCACACGCAGACAGCCTCACAATTACCAGAACTGCTGCGAACATCTTCCAAATTTTGTCAATATGCCAGATATCTGCCTATTCCAAAAAGCAGAAATACTGTTATCATAAATCCAATTATGTATGCGTCTTCTAAATCCTCAGTGGACAATACGGACAGACACACCATCTTCCACTGTCCCCAGGAATAATAATAAGTAATAATCAGTTGTCATTGCCAGCAGATGTGCTCGACCAGCTTTGACTGCTCACAGCAACTGCAGGGGTGAAAAGGACAGACAGGGGGCACCAGAAATGCATATTTCTAACTGATTTCATGTCACAACGTGAACCTTTTTTTTCATTCAACATTTATTTATACAGATAAATCACATTGAGCCTCAAAGACTCATTTACAAATGAGACCTGTTTAGAAGGACAAAAAGATTTGCCATTACTGTTTAGTTTCAAAGTTTGCATTAATGTTTGTGCAACATCTTACAATAAAAATGCTAATTTGTGCATTTTATGTGACAAAAACTAGTATTGACACAAAAAGGTAAATGTTAGTTAACCCTTTTGACATGACATGGAAATTGTACTTTGATTTTGACTCATCTACCAAACAGCAGCTGGGATTCCAGTCACTTTATGCCTAATGTTACAAATGCAGCCACAAAGGTAAAAAAGATTTTAAAAAAAAGTACTTTGTCCTTTGTCTCTGCTATTAGCAACCCCCTTGAACAGTTTGGCCCAAAAGTCCCCAACTTTCCTCATTAGAGCTAATCAAACTAGCCTCTACACAAGCATTATGCAAATGCGTTCAGATGCGATGCATATATGGAAGAGCAAATCACATCTTTTAGGTTATTTTAGACCCGTGGATTTTGTTGGAGAGAACTTGCTTTGTTGTACTTTTAGGGCATCATGTGCAATTTTTTTTGACAAGCATTAAAAGCTACCACGTTAAGCATGATATTACCAATTTAAAAACTTAGTGACTTTGACATTTAATGATTATTATATAGACTGGTTTTTTGGTGCCAAATAAGATTACAAGCATTTTTTTCACTCTTTATTTGAGCTGCAATTGGTTTTAATCAGTACCACACATAATTAATTGGTAGTTTTTAAGATAATCTTGTCTCATTTTTTTAAATGCAAACACCTATTTTTGCTGGAAGATTGTTATTTGAGAGAAATAAATGTCGGGGGAACGAATGATCAGATTTTCGTTGGCATGGCACCTCTTGTTATTACAAACGTTAGAATATTAATGTTGGCATTTAGCTCAAGCCTCTGTTGGAAAGCCTCTATGACTCTGTAGCATGTGTACTCTATGTATTAAGAAACATTTAGTCGTTTGATAAGAAAATATTTTTTTTAAATGTGGTATGTATATAGCTTTTTCCATGATTTACTTACTTAAATAATGTTTTTTGGTGGAAACAGGTTCCCTGATGATACTCTGCATTCTTATCAAATAAAGGTCAAGGCAATCTCTACAGCTCTTCCTCTACGCCGTTAAAGGTGGGAAAGGGCATAAATGAATACTTGAGTCTTTAAGTAGCAGATTTTTGTATCTGCGGTCTTGATGTCTTATTGTGATCGCCGTCTGAAATTTCCAGTTTGCTCCACATTCTATTTACTTGCTATGTGTTATTTGGTTTGGAAAACCATTCTAGCCCTAGCTGTCCCTCGGTGCATATGCACCCCTAGTTCATGAATAACTCTTGCTTTAAGATACTGAGAGTGGTTTCAGGCAAAGGGGGGACATAACTCTGAGGCTGACACCCTCAGTGAAAGTCATTAGTCAGCTGTCAGCGACCCTGGCCCTCTGCCATGTCACAAAAACCACCTCTCTCCAATCTCCCCCTCCCTTTGTCTTTTGCACTCTGCTTTCCTAACAAGCACTGTCTTGCTCAGCCATTGCCTCCACTTGCACATCTCTGATGATAGCAAACATACTTTGCAGTCGGTGTCCAGGTCACTGTTTGAAAGTGTTGTTTCCTTTAATATAGGCTCAGTGTGTGCCTTGCATGTTCTCTTGGTGCATGCGAGGGTTTCACCCGGGTACTCCGGTTTTTCCACACACCAAAAACATGTATGTTAGGCTGATTGGTAACTCCAAATTGTCCCTAGATTTGAGTGAGCGTGGACTTGCGACCTGTTCTGAATTTACCAGCGATGGCTGCACATGGTCACCAGTGACCCCTACGACCTGAAAAAAGAAGAAGCAGGTAAAGATGATGGATGGATGGCAACAAGTTGTCCTGGGTGGTCAAACTAGGTAGTAGAATAATTGATCATCGACAAACGGCAGCGTACAGACCTGTACAGTCAGGTTCTGGGAAAAAAAGGCAACACAGGTTTCAATGACCCAACTCATCCACTGCAACCATTATTCAGGTTGGTACCATCTGGCAGAAGACTGGTGGCTCCTCTGGTAAATAAATACGGGTACAAAAAGCAATTTGTTCCCTCTGCTGTGAGTGTCCTTAATAGGGTCCTATTTAAACATAGCCTCACAAGACTTTTATGTTTATAAAGTATTGTGTTTTAGAATGGTTTTATTTGGCTTTTTAAAAGTTGTATGTCATTTGTAACTTGCGTTGTTTTGTACATTTAAACCTGAATCAATGAATCTACATTAATACGGCCTTTTTAGAAACACAGGGTCATTCCCATTCCACCCTTTGCCCCCAACAATAAGATCTACCCTTAAATTCTTCTTCAAGGTCCATCCCAACATGCTGCTGATGAGTCCTAGGGGCAGCAGGTGGCCTGCAACTCTCACAAATCGCCCCCATCTTATGGCTCAGCTTGTAAATCAGCTGATTCTGAGTACTCATAGCATGACCCAAACCTTCACGCTGACTTGGAAGCTTTGCCATGGCTGAAACTGCTGCCAAGGTTTTCTTCAAAAGTTGATAAAACAGCACCGCTGATACCAAAGAGCAGAACCCTTGACATCATAAATCCAATTCAATTCAGTTTATTTATGTGGCACCAAATCACAACAAAGTTGTCTCAGGGTGCTTTACAGGAACATTCTCATACATAGGGAATAGAAAATCCAAATATAAAACCATCTTCAGCGTCCTCCTGAGACAGAACTGAGAGACACACCAGCTGCCATATTCCCCATGGATCTCTGACGTAACCTGCAGGCTGAGTCTCAGCTGGACAAGAGGGACATTTTGTTGAAAAGAGTTTGTCGTTTGCATTGAAAGTCCAGTTCACCAGATCCATAACTGTATTTTCGTGCAGGAACTTCAAACACTAAGAGAACAGGGGGAGGGGGAGGGAGAGGCGTCCGTCTTGAGCGAAAGTGAGATGCATATGTTGGCATGTGTACAAATGTAAAGTTTACAGTACAAGGACAATAAATATAATAGTCTGTGCATTTATTTTACTAAACAGAATAATGTAACTTTCAATTTACGTCATATTTTCTTTAGCCATTTTAGCACAAGAGCATGCAAATAGCCCAATAATTAGCACATAACTGGCTGGTCACAGCATAAAGTTTAGAAGACTTTACGAGGACCTTCTGCAGTTTTAGTAAAAGTGATCGATGTCAGACAAGCCCTGAGACAGAAGGTGGGTCCATCAATTGTTCTTTTCAAAGGACGGGTGATCAAGGTTCCTTTCTTCTTTCTCTCCCTGAGATTTCTTGTGAAATTTCAAAAGATGCACCTGCTCTTTGGAGAGCTGGTGAGTCCAGCGTGCACCACGTGTGACAAAATGCAAATGGTCTTTGATCGGTCCCAGAGAACACAATGGTGGATGATGACTGCTCCTGCACTGCACGTCTGTTAATTGTAGACACCGAGGGGGTCACAATGTGAATAAATTAAACTCTGGGCCTAATCAAAATGCATTTAATTCACCATAAACGCAGAACTCTCATTGTCCGTCTGCTGGATTTTTATTTGATGAAATTTACTCACAGAGTCCAGGCCTTATCGACTGCATGGAAGACAGGAAATTAACAGCGTAAAGACATTTTACTTAACTTTGTCACTCTCACAATCATCCAGTGCTGTTTTACTTGTTCACACACAACCAGCCGATTGAACGCATGCGCTACAACCAGGCTGCAGCATTGCAACAATGGAAGCACGTGGTACATTTAGTGCTGCCTGTAGAAAGGGAAGGTGTCAGTGCCAAGAATAAACGGAACGCTGTTGTAAAAGAAATGACGTTACTGTGAGACACTGACGGGCGAACTTGGGATGATTTCAACGCTTGAAGGATTGTTCATTCCATCAACGTTTGGCCGAGTAAAAAGACAACAATCACTTCTGTGCACTGGCGGCGCTGCAGCCACCCGTGCTCTGACGGGCCCACTCATTCATTTCAATCAGGCTGTTGTGTTGACACAGCGAGGGCGCCATCTCAGAGGAGCCCGAGGGAAAAGAAACGTTGGTCTGTCGAGCAAGAAGCAGCCGAGGGTCCATCGACGCAGATATCTGACGTCATTTGGTTTGCACGTACACAGAAGCACATATTCCTGTAAAGTATTTATTTAAACTTATTTATATTTAGTTTAATTCAAACTGTCAGTAGTTTTATTCCCCCTGTAATGTAGTTTTTATCTTATTATTTTAGTAAATCAAATTTAATGGAGGGTGCATCATGGTAGGGTAACCACCGTAAGGTTAGGGTATTAGATCAAATAAAATACATTCAGAGGTTTGCAACAAAATTCAATTTACAGTAGTTTTAAAATAAAGATTTATGTGTTTTGTAAAAGAATCACAAAAAAAAAAAAAAAACTCCCCCATGTTACTCTATGATGATGGATCACCCAAACGTAAGACTTGACAAGCAGAAAGTGGAAGTTTCACAGCAAAAGAGTTAGCGACAAATCTCAAATATTTTTCTTTTTTGTTCTTTTCTTTGTGATGACAAAACACGTGGCAGGAAAAATTAACGTTGCAATGCCTCGTTGCAGCCCAAACCTGTTTTCAGTTGAATCGTGCTGAAGAGGAGCTGTGGAAAAGGGGCACAACGTGCATGTTTTTTGGTCTGTGGTGGGAAACCAGAGTACCCGGAGAAAACCCACGTATGCACGGAAAGAACATGCAAACTCCACACAGAACGGCCCCCGGCAAGGATTCGATATTGAAGTCCTCTCGTTGAGAAGCACAAGCTCCACCAGCTGCATCACCATGCCCCTCAAAATCCAAACAGAAATGCAAAACAAGTCAATCTGTCAGGGTGAGGCAGAATATCTGAACTAATGTGAAAAATACAGTAGTGTGTCCACATAGATGTCTAAAGAAGACACCGTGTCCTCAAAAGACATTTGTTCTTAAAGCTGATCAAAGGCATTGATTTTTAATAAACAAATCAAACCACAGCAACTCTCATTGTTGCAGACGTTCATGTCTGGTAAAATAAAGTTAGATAGCCGTTAACATTTTGATATGGAAGTGAAATTTGGAATCAAAGAGTCGTGAGGAGTTTCAGCCTGACGCAGTTCAGAGGTTTTCTGAGAAGACGTCGATTCATCGGGAGCGACTTCCTGAGGGTCGGGGCAGAAGCTGCGTGCAGGCAGGTGACCCGCTGTCTCGACCCCTGCAGGGAGCAGCAAGAGAAGAAGTTCAAACGATGCTGTGCGGTCCTTTTCCTCAGGTGGAATGAATTATCGTGATGCCGTTGTTTCAGTTTGTAAAATGTGCTTTTTCTACCTCAAAACTCATCACGACCTTAAGTTACTACAACTTTTCAAATTTGCATTTATATACGTTTACCATTTAACTTAAGCTTTAGAGGCTTTTCATTTTGGAGCACACGCAGCCAATGATTGTCCAGAATATTGTCAGTACGTGTGATTTATACCCAAAAGCATAGACGTTCTGTCAACGTCCTCCGTCTCTGAGAAATTTGAGTAGTGAAGGTTTTTAATGACTTTAAGTGTCTGTCTGGACTTAAACAGGAAATACTGGTCAAATGTTTTGGTGTAAGATGTTCCAGTGGGTTAGACAGAGGTAGTGGTTTTTATATTTTTCTTGTCTGACGCAGCTCAGAGTGACAGATCCTGGTGCGTTGAGGGAGCAATTTTATCCAGCACAAGGTCCAATGGTGCACAAGGGGGTGGCCCATGACACTTGTAAATGCACATTTTGGGGACTTTACATTGACTTCCATTCATTTTTTTAATAGCCTAACCCTGACCCTTATCCTAACCCTAACCCTACCCAACCACTAGTACATGTCTAACCCTAACCCTACTTTATCCACAATTCACACCTTAGTCCTAAACCTAACCCCTAATCCCCCAACGAGACTTCTCCTTGTGGGGACATGTCTTTGGTCCCCATAAAAAGCAGTTGATTCCCACAATGCATGATGGGAGGGGATCTGAGCGTCTTGTTTCCATAACATCCAAGGAGAAATTGAGATAGTCGGCCTGCCAAGGCCAGAGTCAGATTCAGACTTCAACATTGTTTTGAGTCAGGACGAGCTCATTAATTTCCACATCTGGCTTGTACAGTCTCACAAGCACATGTCATGGTGACTCCAAACAGCTGAATAGTGATTACTTCTGCCAAAGTCGGGCTCACAACTTCTCCAAGATCTCTTCCTTCCAACCGTCCATGAACACTGACACAGACGTGCACAGTCCTGCCTGCTCAGTGTCATACATAAACTGCATGTATGATCCAAGATGTCCATCATATGGTGATGGACATCTTGGATTTTGACGTGGCAGCCCAATTTTCAACTGTGATCCTTCTTATGCTAAAATGCAGCCACACACAAGAATGGAAGTTGGTTCCTCACTTGTTTTTCAAGTTGTCCAGCTCTCAACGTGCGCGGTCACATGGACGGACAGAGGTTATTTCCATTTGCCCGTCTTTGCACCACGACAGGAGACAGCAAATGTGCTTTTTTTTATGCGTTTGTGGCTTGAGGCCACTGAGCTGTTTAAAATCCATTTTTGTCAAGCATCATTGTTTTTTTGAAGTTTCTCTTTATTTAAACGTTTCATCCGGTCTTAAAAAATGGAATTATAGCCTTTCCCCTAAAACTTTAGTCTTACACACATTGTGTATGTTGACAATGACTGTCGGCTACAACTTACTAACTTTTAGCTCAGTGCTTCTAAAATTTGTTGAATTATAATCCACCTGTGTTTTCAAAAGTAGATTAATGGTGGCGGCCATCTTGAAATGAGCTGACTCCAATAAAATCCTATAACTGATAATGTCGTTACAATCTGTATTTTGAAAAGGAGACAACGTTTCCGTCTATTTAAAGGTGAGATTTAAACACAGGCTTCACGTAGTCTATTAGATATTTTGCTAACAGTCAGACAATCAGTCTAGGGCAAAATAAAAAAGAAATGCGTCTTTCTCCTTCACTTCATTATCTCTGGTCCTTTAATTCCCTTCACGAGCCGCTGAACGATCACCGCATTCACCAGAGCAGAGCATCAGGAAGCATCTGAAGAGCCAGCTGAGGAAATTTAATAGTGTGCAACTGTTTGAGGACACAAACCAACAGTTTGTGTTTGTCTCCATCTGTCAGTCAGAAGTATCACAAGTGTCTCCTAATCGTCACAATAATTGCCTCTAATCACCCTGACAAAGTTGCTCCCTTTGTTGCAAGAAAGCAAGTTCTGAAACTGGAGAACATTTTCAAAGAAACATCTGAAATATCGCTTGTAAAAGAAGAAACCATGCTATCGACCAGTATTTCCCTATGAATGTATAATGTATTTTTCATCAGCGTGTGGGCCCCGAGGCATGCCTTTTGGAAGAACGTGTGTTTATATGATGGAGAACTCAGTTGCCAGTTGTTTGAGTAATTATAAGACAAATCTGCTTCGCAACCTGTACGGCAGCGCTTCTTGGAACAATTATCTCACGCTGATGAACAAGCTGGAGACCATGTTGTCTTTTGATTCTCGGCTGTGTTCTACCCGCCTGGCAGCTGGGATGTCTTCGCTTTGATGCCGGCGGCATTCTCATCGATTTGGACGCTCTGAAGAAATAAGTTTTATTTTTTTCACTGTCAAGACACCAACAAGCTAAATGACTCTTTTAACATCGATGTGATTATAGCCTTTAAGTTATCAAGCTTTAGCTGTAAATCACGCTATTCTTTGAGTTTTGTCAGGTACATAAGGACAAATGTTACCCAAAATAAACATATACATTGCAATCAGGAAATAGAAAATATGTACAGAAATAATTTGAATGTTAACAGCCATTAAATGACCATTACTAGTTGTTATAATTCCCATAGTTTGCATTCAGACTGCCCCCTCCTGTACCTCCTAGTAGATTTAAAGATACATTGTTATCACTGATAATGGGGTCTGGGGGTTAGGTTAAGAATCAAGGGTCTGGGGTTTATGTTAAGAATCAAGGGTCTGGGGGTTAGGTTAAGAATCAAGGGTCTAGGGGTTAGGTTAAGAATCAAGGGTCTAGGGGTTAGGTTAAGAATCAAGGGTCTGGGGGTTAGGTTAAGAATCAAGGGTCTGGGGTTTATGTTAAGAATCAAGGGTCTGGGGGTTAGGTTAAGAA
>JARVLU010000665.1:3197721-3237245 GCA_031762415.1 Simpsonichthys santanae
GGGTTATGTTAAGAATCAAGGGTCTGGGGTTTAGGTTAAGAATCAAGGGTCTGGGGGTTATGTTAAGAATCAAGGGTTTGGGGTTTAGGTTAAGAATCAAGGGTCTGGGGGTTATGTTAAGAATCAAGGGGCTGGGGTTAGGTTAAGAATCAAGGGTCTGGGGGTTATGTTAAGAATCAAGGGTCTGGGTTTAGTTTTAGGGTCAGGGTTAAGTTAAGGTTCAAGGGTCAGGGGATTAGGTTCAGAGTCAAGGGTAAGGGGGTTAAGTTTAGGGTCACTGGTCTGGGTCAGGTGTTGGTTTAGGTTTAGGAAAAGGTTTACATAAAGCTAACAAAAAAATCTTCAGGTTTTACACATGGACAAAGCTGCATATTATCAGCAATAACAACGTATTTTTAAACCTACTGGGAGGTAGGAGGGACCGTCTGAACGCAACCCACGGTCCTACCAATAACGGTCTTTTAATGGGCACATAACATTCAAATCCACTGGAAGTAATTCAAGATTCAAGGATTTTTATTGTCATTCACATCACATGTGGTACATGAGTTGGAACAAAACCATGTGCACAGGGTCCCAGTTACAAATGGGATCATATTAGATAAACAAATAATAAATAATCAAAGTAGGGTTGGCACAGTGGCTCAGTTGTAGGACTGTTGCCTTCCAGCAAGATGGTCGCTGAGTCAAATCCCAGCCAGGGGCCTTTCTTGGTGGCGTTTGCGTGTTCTCTCTGTTCCTGTTCATGCGTGGGTTTTCTCCAGGTACTCTGGTTTCCCACCACAGACCAGAAACATGTATGTTGGTCCCACAAGGCTCCTCTGTTGTGGAACCAACTTCCAGGTTCTATCCACGAGGCTGACGCATCGTCTACTTTTAAAACTAGGCCCAAGTCTTTCCCTTTTGATAAATCCTACAGCCAGGGTCGTCTTGGGTTTCCTGACCTATCCCTTAGTTAGGCTGCTGTAGGCAGCTAGCTTATGACGGGATATTGATTGGAATCAATTTCAAGACTTTTTTTGTTGCAACACTATTTAGGCATACTTCAAATAGGATGATATGTCTGGAGGAGGTTTTACACGCGTGTTCCACTTGTTTTTCCATACTTAAACTGAAATCCAATTTTATTTCTCTCCTGTTGAGTAGATTTACATAAGCGTGATTCATCGTAGCGGTTGTTTTTTTTTTCTTCATTACTTAAAGGTACTTTAAAACCGATTCCTCTGCAATTTCCCCCTGTACGTTCGCTAAATTCATCCAACTCTTTCAAGGCTTTTTAGTGCCGTCCCACTGCTTTAATTCGACTGAACCAAACCCTGATGGGTTTAAGGAGGGGCTGGTTGAACAGTTTAATGACCTCTACATTAAAAGCGCACAGAGACGGTTAAATATCCACAACCGGCGATTCATTAACTCCCTCTGGGGTGTTACATCTGCGTACACAGCAAACAAAAATGGGAAGATCTCACCAAAAAGAAAAAGACTAAATATTCTGTTTACAGCTGCAGATAATGGATGCTGGCTCGCCTCCTCTGTGAGGGCGCAGTGTATCTGGAAACCTGCAGCCTTTGATTTAGCAGTGTGCTGGGAATGGATGTTGGTCGCCCCGTGATGGGGAGGGGGGTGGGAGAGATGGGTGTAAGGCAAGGATGACTTGGCTCAGGATGAGAGTTGTGCACTCTGTAATGGATGCCAACTGAAGGGGTAATCATCGCAGACACCAAAATTAGTCCCATCAGTACAGGGAGGCTGTGAAATATGAAAACGGCTGCAAAGTGAGCCAAGAACGCCGTCGTTTTCGTGATCTCAGCGATGGAGTTCATGCTCCAAATGTAAAACGGAGAAAAATATCCTGAACTAGGTCCTTTTTGCCTTTTTTTAAGTCTGCGTCTTGGTTCCATACTATTGATTGGTTTAGAGAACAGATTGATTTGTGAGACGAAACATGACAGCAAAAGACGGTAATGTGGTCTTTTTGAACATTCTGGCCAAACGGCACGTTCGTTAGAACAACTAGAGCAGGTCATACAGTTCTGTTGGCTTTAACAACTAAAACTAGAGAAACTTCAGCTTGTTATGCTCCTTTCAGCTTATGTCTGCTAGTTTCAGCCTTTTATGCCATTTCAACCACTATTTTGCTGTTTATGCTAAATGTAGCTATTTCAGCCAAAATTTTAAGCTCATTTCAGCTCCTTCCACTTCCTTCTGCTAATTTAAGCTACTTTCTGCCCTTTTCAGCTACTTTTCCGCCTTTTTTTTGTTTGCTACTTCCAGCTTCCAGAGCTAATTTCCTAATTTTACTTTCATTTCTGTTTATTTAAACCATAAATCAGCAAATATATTTCTGCTTTGCACTGCATTTCACAGTGTGAATGCTTATTGCTTTATAACTTGCTGAAAACAGCTAAAATTAGCTGAAAACATGCTGAAGTGTAGTTAAAATAGAAGCCAAAGTTAGCATAAGAATGCAGAAATAACACATATTTGCTGAATTAGGTTTAAATAAAAAAATTTTGCAATCAGCTAAATAGTAGCTGAAATTAGCAGAAAAAAATTAATTGAGTTGAAAGTAACAGAAAAGACCATGAAAAACTTGAATTTATCTTAAAACAGCTAAATTTGCTAAAATTAAAAAAAAATGGCTGTAAACATATTTAGAAAATTTAGAAAAAAGAAAACATGTTTGTCCAATTACGCTGAAAGAAGCAGACACGTGCACAAGAAAGTGAAAATTATAGTATCTGAAAAAAGCTTAAATTATTAAAAAAAAAAACTGCTGAAAAGTAACTAAAAAGGCAAAAGCCTAAATTAATAGAAGGAAGTGGAGAGAGCACATTTTTATTGAATTAGGTTGATAAGTTTAAATGAGTGCAAAAAAATGTGGAATTAGCAGAAAAGGCTAAAATTAGCATAAGAAAGCTAAATAGTAGCTTAAATAACAGGAAAAGCTGAAACTTGCAGAAATTAGCTGAAAGGAGCATAAAAGCTGATAATATTAGAAGAAAGAACTTAGAAGAAGCACAGAAATGTTTGTCAGTGAAAGAAAAGAGCTGAAAGTAGCTGAACGTAGCTGGAAAATAAAATTGCAGCAGGAAGCTGAAAGAAGCTGAAGCAGAACAAAAAGTGAAAGGAGCAGTAAAAGGTTGTAAACACATCTAAACATTTGAAGGATGGAAAATGAGCTCAATTCATTTTCTACGAGAAGAAAATGGGCTAAATGTTTCCAAAAGCTAAAACTGCACCAACACCAAAAGTCACCGCAGGATTGAAGGTTTTGATTTATGATGTGGTGAAACAGCACAAACACAGCAGAATGAGAAAGAGGCTGAAAAACATCTCACAGTAGAGTGGATGCTTCATAAACAGTCACACAACAATTAAAATGTGTGGGTTTTATACCAGTCACTCCTTAATCATTCACCGCTGATCCTCTCATTGGTCACCGCCAGACTTTACAAAGCCCCGCCCATTAAATCGTTCAACACGCCACTGAAGTCCCAAAGGATGCCGTCACTTGTTTTTCTTTTAGCTGGCAGCTGTGCATGATCTTCAAGCATCCTCTGTCATCTCAAAGTGGACTTGGACTTTTTAATGACACCTCACTTGAGCTGATCAGAGTCTCCTTGTCTTGTCCACCAGTGACTTGTCTGTTGAAAGGACGTGCCTGTCCCACTTCATCCACGTGTAGGCGGAACCAGCTGCAAATCACCTAAACGACATCTGAATAATCAATGACATTCTATAGTCTTAGACCATGGAAGACCTACCTGAAGCTACTTTCAGACGTCAGTTTGATCATGTTTTTCACCACAAAAGGAATTCCACATTAGTGTTTTAAATGGCACCAAACAAGCAGTTCCTACTTGCTACAAAGTAGCTCTAAGCATAATATGTCTAAATTTACATCTTATATTACAAATCTTATTGATCAATATTCAAATAATGAAGCACTTCGCTCTCAAACTGCAGGTTTACTTGTGGTTCCTAGAGTTTCCAGAAACAGAATGGAAAGGCAGAGACCTCATTAAGCTCCACTCTTGTGGAAACATTTTCCAATTTCTGTTTGTGACACTGACACTTTGTCTACCTTTTAGATTACCGTACTTTCTGACGTACACGTCGCATCAGTCCAAAAGTGTTTAATAAAGTGGAAAAATCCATAAATACGTCACTTTGCTGTATAAGTCACATCCATTATGCGTCACCGCTGACTTTTCTTTAATAGACCCACTTTGACGGTCAAATCAGCTCCATTTCAAAAATCGGTTTGCAGCTGCTGGAGCGCGCAGGCGGCGGACTCGCTGTGCATTTCTTCAAAATTGACCAAGATAACCACCTAACAATTATATATTTGGTTGACGTCATAGTCAAGGTGTGTCTCAGTTGATTTGACGTTTGCTCCAGGAGTTCAGGAGCGACACAAAGGTGGCTTGGTATGGAAGCCAAGTGTCTCACTAATAGCTACTTTTACCGAGGGCCCTCTAGTGACTGAACATGGTATTGCTCAATATTTTCCATATCAGAATGAATGAAATCATCAGATCTCAGATAAAAATTGTGTTACATATGGGGAAAAAACATAAATAAGTCGTGTCGCCGTATAAGTTGCAGGGCATGCTAATTTATACAAAAAGGTGCAACTTATACGGCAAAAAATACAGTAGGTTTAAGTCTTTCCTTTTTGATAAATCTTATAGTTAGGGCTGCTTGGTTTCCTGACAAAAAAAAAAAAAAAAGTCCAGGTGAAATATGTACTGGGCTTAACTACTAGTTCCATTTATTAGAAGAATCGATTAAAACTGAAAAGACGATTCACAGTAAATCTGAGAACGACCCAGAAACAAACGGCTCAATTAAAATGATCTGTTCCAGAAGACAAAGAACGCACAGACTGGTACCATTTTGGATACATCATGAGAAAACACAATGTTGTGGTCGCAGAGTAAAGTATTTCTGCAGCATTAAGCCCACTATGTACATGCATCTCAATAATATTCCAAGTCTACCTATTCTTAATCAACATGTTGGAGATGCAGAGGGATGGCTGGTGGCTGGATAATATTTAGCAAAAATAAAGTTATATTCACATTTGTGCCAGCACTGAGAGTTAAAGCAAATCCCTTGATACGTCCCATCAACATGTTGAGTTTAAAGATCTCCTAAAGCAAAGAGCCTAATTATAAGTAAAACTAGTTTGACCATTCACAGTCGGGTGGTTTTCAGCTGTAGCTTCAAACACTTAGACTAATTAATGTCAATTAAACGAGGTCCACCAAATTTTTTGAAAGGTAATTATATCGTTTCACGATCCGCCGACCATTTGTCACCGCCGAGTATAAATTACATTCCGTCTGGCTAATTGTGCCTCAGCGCATTGGGGGGATACTGGGAGATGAAAGAAATGATCCCAAACTTTTAAACCGTGTGCCAAAGATAATGTGGCTGGGACATAAAAGTCACAAGTTGAAAGCAAAGTTGGACGTTTGACGTGTTAATACTTTGCTATATTAAGAAACAGCAAGTTGGATGTTCATTAATGTGTAGAGGCCTAAAATACATAAAAACTGTGGAATCAACAAGCTGCCTTTGTCGGTTTCAAGGCTTTTCATTAGAAGCTGCTCAAATCCTTGTGGATCAAATGGATTATTTGGTGTACAACTGTTTGATGATGGTTCTAAAAGACCAAATGGTGAATGGACTAATTATATAGCATCTTTGTATCTACTCAAAGCTCTTTACAATACAACCTGTGTCCTCATTGACCCATTCATTCATCACTCTGCTGCGTCTCTACAAAGATAATGTGAATCTGTAGAGACTAATCAGAGCTTTAGAGCACATTCATGCACCGATGGGACACGCAGCAGAAGAAATGAGGGGTTCAGTGTCTTACATAATTGTCCATAGCTACGAGAGAGAGAGAGAATGGCTGTTTGTATCACTCATCTCTGCGTCCCTGTGATGGACTTCAACACGATCGTCCACAACATTCTGCTTGAAAAGCTGACTAAACATGGCATTAGAGGATCAGCACCACAGTGAGTATCCAGTTATTTGAATAATAGGAGACGGTTTGTACAGGTAAACAATGTAAGATCTGAATGGATGTGGAGTCCCTCAAGGCTCTGTGTTGGGACCAAAGTTGTTTATTTTGCATGTGAATGATCTGGTTGATGTGTCAGGGCTTTTGAAGTGTGTTTTATTTGCAGATGTTCCAACTTAATAGGTTATGATTAAATTTGGAAAAAACAAACATGATATTTAGTAATAGAAATAAAATGATTGAAGTCCCATTTAAAATTGACAGTATTGAAATTCATAGTTAATTAAATACAATTTTTGGGTGTCATTATTGAAGAGAAGCTGACATGGAAATCTTATGTAAATTACTTAAGAATAAAAATAACAAAATCAATTGCATTACTGTATAAAGTAATAATTGTTCCATATTTAATCTATTGTAATGAAGTTTGGGGGGAAAGCATGCAAAACTATTACAAACCCTGTTTTTATTTCACAAAAAAGAGTTATAAGAATTATTAGTAGGAACTCGGAAGTGCTATGGTCACCCAACAAATATATTATTTCAACAATTGAAATTATTAAAATTTTATGATTTGGTTGAATACAATATTTTACAAGTCATGTATAAAGCTCATAAAAAAATACATGTATTACCTCCAAATACAGTATTCAATTAAAATTTGTTTAAAAATTAAATAAAAATAAATAAATAAAGGAGTCATTATAACCTGGAGGGAATGAAAATGTTTGTAAAACCTTCATTTAGAACCAGTCTGAAGGAGCTGCGCTGGACTGTGGAATTGTCTTGATATCGTCGTAAAAATTTCTAATTTACATGTTTAAAAAGATGATTAAGTTAAAATTGTTTACAATGTGAAGAATGTTTAATGTTCTTTGTTTTTGCTTTGTGGATCGTTCAAGCCTGAGTTGTTGTTTGTAGTTATTTTATATTTTATTTTTTTAAATAAGGGACAGATATTATAAGAATTTTTATTCTTCTTTATGCACCCTTTTCATTCAATGTTTTATGATTTCATGAATTTCTTTTTTCTTTTAAATGAATGAATGAATGAATAAAAATGAATGAATGAATGAATAAATTAAATTAATGAATGAATGAATTAATAAATGAATTAATGAATAAATGAATAAATAAATTAATTAATTAATAAACAAATAAAAGAATGACCAAATAAATTAATTAATTAATAAACAAATAACTAAATACATAAATAAATAAATAAAATAAATGAATAGATGAATGAACAAATAAATAAACAAACAAATAAATAAATGAACAAATAAATAAATGCATAAATAAATGAATAAATGAATGAACAAATAAATAAATGAATAAATAAATGAATAAATAAATGAATTATTATATGAATGAATGATTAAATGAATAAAGTGGAGACATGTCCAGGGTGTATCCTGCCTCTTGCACAGTGACTGCTGGGTACCAGTGACCCCCGTGACCCACAAAGGAAGAAGTGGGTAAAGATAATGAATGTACTGCATTAATACAATGAGCATAATGACAGTATGGATAAAGAGACATCAAAGCAGCCATTGGTCAACTATAACTTTTCTTTTTAAAGCCAGATGCACTTCATTTTAAATAGACAAGTTAAAATAGAGACATTTATAAAAGACAATGGAAGATAGGTCCCAAAAAGGAAAAGGTTAAAGCCATGTCCAGTTTCTCACACATGAAGTTTGCACCCTTCTTGAAATACTTTTTTTTTTCTCGTCATATACGTTCAACACTCAGCACACATCGAGACATTCATTTCCACCGCTTGTTTAATGTATCAGCACGCCAGTGGAGGTTTCATGGCCGGTGTGCTTCCTGTCAGCATGTGCCACTGGTGACATTCACGGCAGGCACACGGGACAGGCTTTTACGTCCGTCTTTCAAGGCCGGGCGCCCATCAGCCCTGTGCTGAACCCCCATTAGTGCCTGAGTATCAGCTGTCGACATGTCAGAAGAACTCCCGACGAGGAGCCCCTGACTTCAAGCGCTTTCACACTTTTGTTCTTCTTCTTTTCATTTATCAAGTCTCAATCCCTGTCAGAACCTGAGATCCAGAGATCGAGGGCCTCTGTGGATCTCCGGCGGTGTCTGTCACAGAGTCGCCGCAGCACGTCTCTTTAACCACTTCAGACAGAAAGTTGGAAAATGTGGTGTTACAGGTGAATGAACCGTTTCCACGGTGAAGTCAGAGCAAAACGATGGTAAAACTTTTCTCCGGATCTCTACGTGTATTTTCTGTCATGCATTTGTTTTCTGTCGTCTGCTAAACTGTGAACTCTGGTGGGAAAAGCTTAATTAACATTTGATGAGATTTAGAACAGAGCCACTGTGTTACAAGTTGAAAATTGGTTATTGGCTTCTGGAGATGAGGCTATAATTTAGTCTTGCCTGTGTTCGGTGTTTCAGTCTAAATTGTTCTGTCACTAGAGGTTACAGGGTGGGAAAAAGAAAAGATCTCCACGAAAACAAAGGTCTCTAATTATCTGGTATTCCTCTCCAGCAGTGAAATACAGAGCGCGGTGTCCGCTTGACAAGGGAGCAGGGAATATTTATCTTGTTGACGAGGAGGAAGAAAACCAGGCTCTCGTGTTTGTTGTTGGCATAAAAGAAGTTGTTTATCGGTGACAGATCTGGGAAATAAAGGATAATTTAATGGACTACTCCACTTGATCAAATGAAGGATCCTTCCAGTGCCTGTCCAGGTAAATCTTGTCAAAGCAACAATGCTATGTAGTGACTGCAAACCCATTACTTCTCTTAATAAACCAGCAGGAGAAAACAACACCGTATACTGGGAGAATACCTTCCTTTTCCAGTGCCACAAAAGAATAAACTTATTAGTAAAATACCATTTTTCAGTTTGGTACTCCGACCCAAGACTTTTGGAAAATCACGATTTATAAAGAGAACTTCTACCAAGCCCCAATATTGAGACTTACTGTGGGAGTCATTTCTACAGAGTTGATTTAAATGTGTGCCAAGAAGCAGCGCAGCAAAATGATTTATTAGAAAATATAGCAAAGCGTGTAATATCAAAGACTTTTCATCACTTCCCTCTGCCTCCAGTTGGCTTAGACGACTCAGTGGATCATCACTCATCAGATATTGAGCTCAAAGCTGCATTGACATGCAGTAATGCACGTTGCGCTCTCCACAATGCTGGCTGGAAGAGCAGGCTTACCTGTCAGTTTATCTAAATTAGATTTTTATTGATTTTAGCACTCCCTCTGGTTGTGTCATTACACCTGACCATGGCTGACTAGATTTAAAATATGAAAGGGAAAATTATCCAAAGGACATGACGCATTTGGCATTTCACTGCCGGCGACCCGTTTTGGCAAGTGGCAAAGGATCTGGACCTTTACGTAAGTCGTACAGTGCACTGTTTTGCCACTAACCTTCGACAGTGCGCATCATGCGCTTTGGAGCATGCCTTTGGACGTGCACGTGAGACGTTTCAGAAAGGTTACACAGTCGAAAATGGCAACTTTGTACTGCCTTTGCGGGGCGTCTTGCTTCGGCTGATTATTGTCCGGGGTGAGACATCGCTGCCGTCACGGAGGATTTTCATATGAAATAAAAAGGTCAGCCCAGTCACCATTTCTAATAAAGGCAGATAACCTGGAGTGAACGAGGCTCCCTGATTCACACATGTCAGTTGTGGAACCGAAGACTTCTACGATGTCAACGCCACAGGCTGGATGTAATTCAGTTTCCTGTGAGGTTTATTAAAGCTCTTCCTCTTGTTACCATTGTTTTCTTTTGAACAATACTTATGTAGAACGTGTATTTGTTTTTATTGCTGCACATCTATTAGGACTCTTCCACACTGGATGACGTCCCTGTTCCGACATAAAACAATAAGTTTTAATAATGCCGAACAGTGGATGGCGTTTGAAAGGATTTGATGAGGTCTTCTTGAGCGTAGTAAGAAGAAAGTGGGCTATCTGTTACATGTGGAAGAAAGAAACAGGCCCACGATGGTTTTTAAGATGCACAAGCTGTCTGCAGCCACAGTCGATTGTGGCAGTTTGTTACTGTGGTGGCAGACAATAGGAGTTGTTGGTGGAGGAACATCTAATGATGATATCGTACCCATGATTTTGGACCTGCATACACGAAAGTGTCTTGTTTATTGTACCTCTGAAACATGATTGGTCATGTGGGTCTCGAGCCCACGGCTATGACAGTGATTAAAACAAATGCATGGATTCAACCTAGCAGAGATGCAGTACAGTTGTCCCTCGTTATATCACGGTTCACTTCTTGCAGCTTCACTGTATTGCAGGGTTTTTAAACCCGTTTTTTTAATACAGTGTGTGCAGTACCATTCACCTCATCGCAATCTTCATCGCCTAAGTGTTTAAGAGCATACAAAGTGTTTTGTAAGTGAGGGGGGCAGGGTTTAGAAAGACTTAAACTTATATAAATAACAAAATAAATATAATGCTGCTATTTGTGGATTTTCACCTACAGTGGAGTTTCTCTGGAACGTAAACCAGGGATCCCTGTACCTGTATTTTTTATCCTTATGGGGTCAAAAAAATTATACACTCTGACGATGGTGCAAGAGGACATGGAAAATAATGAATTTTCAAGTACTAAGAAGGTAATCTTCACTGAAGGAAGTTAAACTTGCCACAATCTAATCTCAATTTAAGTTGTTGTGTAGGTGTTGGAAAACGTACAAGGTCTGTCTACACGATGTGGTATCTGTGTTAAAAGTAAAAACAAATGTGAATTTTCCTAAAATCATGTGCCGTGAAGCTTCTGTTGCATAAAATACCTTCATGTGATGAACAGAGGTGGCTGGAGGAGTTTTCTCCAGCGGGGGGTCTGAATGAGAATGTAGCTAAAAGCACCTCCTACCGCACTGGAAGGAGTTACATGAACAGGGATTCAATGGATCTCCTGGTTCAAAACTAGGGTTAGCTCTCCCTCCTCAGCAACAGACATGGAACAGGGACCTGGCCTTTGTGAAACAGACCTAATAGTCAATAACCCTGGTTTTTATTCATGTCAAAAAACATCATAAATATAAGCAACGCATGTCCATGTTTTATCATCATATAGTAATAGAAATGCATAATACAAGTAGAATCAAGCTCATTATTTGACTACTCAAATACTAGTCCCAATATTAAAGGTCCTAATATTGCACCTTAGCACATAATATAGCATTTCACATTTCAATGAACCTGCATTTTAAATGCTTCAGTGTTAGCGCTAGGAGCTAGTTACTTATTGCAAGAGGCTTGTTTTCATTATCCAGATCAATACAAATGCAGCTGTTCAGAAATAGTATAAAACTATCAGTGACATTTAGTATAGAAAGTATTAATGTTTGATTATTAGTTTTTCTATATGCACATTCAAATAAATGTAGCAATAGTTACATGATGATTTATCACTGAGCCCAATACAACAACTGGAGGCTAGCATTAGCATGCTAGCTCCAGAAACAAACTCTCCAGTTCCCACTTTTAGAATACACAGTCAGCTGAAGGTTTTTTTTCTCAAACAGAGACTCTAAAAGTTGTCACATCAGTCAGAAATGGCAACATGTGCATTAGATGAAGGGCTAAATGCACAGTATGATCCGTACCGTGCATTTAGCTCTGGGGGCAGAACAGGTGCGCCCAGAATGGTCCTGTTCTTTTGTATTGAAGAGGAGTTACTGCACATGTACAACTTTTAACGAGACTCTATGGGGAAAGATTTTTTTTGCACCCCAGGGCGGAAACATGTCATCAATCAGATAATGTCAATGAACAAAACAACTTCACTCATCATTAATTATAAAATAGTTATCTTACACAACAAACAAAGTATATTTAAAAATATTTTCATTTTATTATTTAATTTTTTATGTCTTATTCAAGGTAATGTGGGGAGTGAAGAGTGGTGGGGCGGTGCCCTAGCGCCCTCTATTGGCCAATCACCATTGGTGATAAATGATAAGAAATATACTTGTACTACTCTAGAAAACATACATATACAGTAATCACTTAGACATCACGTAACTGTTGGAAGTTTAGACATCTTCACACTAAGACCCTACGCCAAATTTGATGCAAAACAATCGTTTTGAAATCTGAAATCTGCACATACCGTGTGCCATCTACCTTGGTAATTAATCTTTTTGTTCCAAGAGGAACGCCAAAACAAATATTGAACATTTGACTTGTTTGTTTGTTTGTTTGTTTCAAAAGCACATTTTGTGGCAAGACAAAAAAAAACCCACAGCTGCCGTCTTAGTGTGAAGTCGTATTGGACCTTCCCTCAGCCTCCTGTGAGGCACTGTCAGCTCAGCTTTTCAGAGCTTCGTAACAACGTTTCATTAGTAACAACAAGCCTCCCTTGCATTTGCAACGCATGGTTAAACATTTGCTCGGCATTCAAAGCAGGAAGGGGAAATCTCATTCTGTAAATTGTTTAGGCATTCATATTTGTAGCTCCTAGTTATGTGCAGCATGACAAATTTCTCTGAAGTGCGTTTGTTTGTCTCTCAACAAGATGAGATTGTGCAGCATTCCAGTAAAAAAAATTACAAATTCAAATGTCACACTTTGCAAGTTGTACTGTAATTATGAAATCCTACTTGGGCTCTATAAAAATGGTCTTATGCATAATGAATATTTTCATGTTTCAAACTAAACTGAAACAAACAAGGAGGGAATTGCTCCAAAGGACTAAAAATGCACACGTTTTGCATTATTCCATAAGATTGTATAATGAATAAAACATCTACTAAATGGTTATGCATATGGTTCCTATAGATCCTAATCAGCTGCTTCACAGCTGCAGGGTCATCCAACCAGGCACATTAAAACCTTCAAAAATGGCTGGGGATCTGTGTGCACTTCACATGCACATTTCAGCATTTACATGTTTGACAAAGAGTTTGAATTCCAAAGCTGAAGACTCCTGGTGAGTGGGGACATGCTCAGAGTCATCGGTGGCAGGACGGTTCAGTAGTCTCTGATGTTCTCACTGTGACCCCCCGAGATCCATAGATCCTGACTGTGAGGCGCCATTTAACCAGCAAGTGCTCGCATAATTTAATAAACAAACGTGCAAAAACCACTCATTCTAAGAAGTTCTTTGAAAACATTTTTTTTTTATTGAAAGCTCATCAATCCTTAAAGGAAAGCACATCGCCTACTGCCTTTCATGCCAGAGTTTAAAATTAACCTGTGAAGTTATAAAGTTGTAGCTGTGTTGGTCAAACCTTGTGCACGAGTAGTGCACCAGTTGCCGAGTTGGGCGTGTTCTCATATTATGAGGTCTTTCCAGAGCTGTTAGCATCAGAGAATGTTGTGTTTGCTGATGTTGATTAATTGATTAACCTAAATGAGGTTGACTCCAAATCTTACTGAGCTGCGAATAAGATCTAAGTATTTATTCCCCAAAGTCCTTTGGATGAAGGATGAAATGTCACAGCAAAAGAAAGAAATCATCCAGATGATCTGACTGAACATTGTTGGATTTGTACCTGGATTGTTGCGCATGAACTTTGGTGTTTTTAACCTTTTTGGCATGACTGCCTCAGAGGACTTGATTGGGGAGAGGGCGGGCCCCAGAAACCATCTTATCACCAGCAAACCTTTTTTTACTATGGGAGTGAGCCATTTGTGGAACTCCAGGTTTTCTGTGGCACCTCAAAATGAAGAAGTCCTTTGGATGAAGGATGAAACGTCTCAGCCAATAAAGAAATCATCCAGATGATCTGACTGAACTTTGTTGGATTTGTATCTGGATTATTGAGCAAGAACTTTGATGTTTCTTCATGAAAGTTTGGTTAAAAATTGCTCTGTGGATCACAAGATATGTTGCTAACATACAACGCTGACCCTAACTCTTAATTAGTCTTAACCAAGTACCAGTACGTCTACATCCCCATGCAAAGAACCTGTAGTTTGTCTTGTGAATGACTTTCAGCTGCTACCACACCAAATTTTAGCTTAACATACCGTATCTAAAAATGACTGAGGTATAGCCATTTTTGTGTTGGATAAGGTGCAGCCGTCATGAATGGAGTCCACTCCACAAGTTAAGCAGTAGTGCAAAGTATATTTAAAAATAACTTCCTGGAAGGTTCTGAAATCTGTCCACTGGCTTATGAGCTATTTTGCTAAAACTACGGACGAAAAACACAATGAAAATGTTATTATGTTCTTTAATATGCCTCAAAAATCAACATTCAACATTATATCAAAGTCCTATATGGACACTTACTTGGACATTTATGTAAATGTCCACATAGGTCATGAAGTACTATGTGGACATTTACTTTGGACATTTTCATAAATGTGTGTAAAATAAGTTTATAAAAAAACAGTGTTGTCATTCTAAATGTCGTCCTTGGCGTGTTGGTGTGTTTGCATTTGTTTGTTTCTCTTACGGGATTCATGTCTGGGAGTGGAAAGCATCACAACATGCTTCCCCCGGCAGTTCACTCCGTGTATCTGATCAAAAACATAAACGCCTCGTGAATAGGGTCATCAGATTGTAGCTTTCTATGAGATGCAAAATATTACAACCAAATGAGCCCCGTGGCGTTTGGTACATTTTGCAGGAGAACGCTGCAAATGAATGAATTCATGCAGCAATTGTTGGTGAGTTAAACGCACATGAAAAGTCAGAATAATAATCAAGTGAGTGTCTTTGACCAAACCGCACGCACAAAGGACAGTAGAGTTATTTTCCTCCAGCTGAGCTCTAATATAAGAAAAATTTTAATTATCTGTCCATATCCCTGAGCTCCCCCATCTTCTCATGCAAGTATCCAAGAACAGGTTCTGCCTGTTTTGACTCTTCTTTGCATTTCAATCAGCGCATTACTGAACTGGTTTAGTCAGGCAGCTTGCAGCACTTGAATATTGCTGAGATCAGATTCAACGTGTCATTTGGGGACACTGAAAGTTATTCAGCCTTTTGTCACATCCCATTAGGACTCCGGTGATTCATCTTTTCTTGTATTTCATCCCAGACTGTGAATTATACATTGACAATGAAGGGGGTACGGATGGGGGACTTTTTTCTCTGCCAAGAAACGGGAATTGGTACGGAACACTTTTGCGCTATAGTTTACTAAGTTTTACAATGATTCACCAAAGTGCATGCTCAGTAATCCAGGTACAAATCCAACATTGTTCAATCAGGTCACCTGGACGGTTTCTTTTTGTTTTTTGCTGAGACGTCCTTCATATAAAGGACTTCTTCAGTCTAAGAAGCCACCCAAACAAACTGGGTCTGACCAGCAGCATACGCCCATAGTGGGGGAAAAAAACAGTTTGCTGGTTTTAAGATGGCCTCCGGGTCCCACCCTCTCCTCCGTCAGCTCCTGTAAGGCAGCCATGCTAAACACTTTTACAACTGTTGCATCATTGTTGTAATCTCTGGCATTTGTGGACGACACAAACGTATGAGCAGTGGACCGCTCCGTCACTAGATTTTTGTGAGGGGATGGTCACCAACAGAGCACGATAGAGAAAATGCCAGCAAAACCACATGTAGCAGAATGAGCTGGGATCATATACAAGCCCATAGCATCTACACAGTTTGCTGGTACATCCTCAGTGATCCAGGATGTGTCAAATCTCCAAAACAAATGCTACTATTCTGTAGTGGAAGAGTACAAAGCAACAGAGCATCTCATGCCACTTAAAGCTCCAAACTACAACTTTAAACTGAGAAAGCTCCACAATATAAATGAAACATCTTCAACTACACAGCTCTCATACTTCAGTTTCTTCCATTTATGTCAGGTGTACCTCAAGGCTCCATTATTGGGCCAACTCTTTTCTCCATATTTTTAAATGACATCTCGAATGCTGTTAGTGAGGTATCCACTCATTTCTATGTCGATGACACCATGTTTTATTTTGAAGTATAACGCCTGATCATCTCAGTATTTGTGGAAAACAACTCTAAGACAGAGTCTCACTTTGGCTCTGTGGCTTTTGTCTCTGTTGCTCCATGTGAATGGAATCTGCCTCAAAAAACTTTGGGTCTGACCTCACTTTTCTCCATTTCTAGTTTTAAAAAATGGTTTAAAAGCATTTGCATGCTTAGTAAGGCTGTTGGCTAACTTTGACAATAAACTGTTGTTAATGTAATTTGTGATTTCCTTGTTTGTTATTGACTTTTACATTTTATTGTTTTTGCCTAACTGTATTGTTTGCCAGCTCTGTGGATAAGAATTTGTTCTCAGTGTTTATGCCTGGTTAAATAAAGATCAAATGAAATGAAATTGAAAGAAATGAAGTCCACTTGCTATGTTCTTTATATTGTTTTGTTTCTTAATCAAGACTATTAAGGGTCATTTTCCATTTTAACACAGCTAAGTGTATGTTGGACTGAGAGAGTGTGGAAGAACTGGGCTGAAAACAGACACTGTTCATTGCTTCCATGCAGACCCTGTACTGTTTAGTACTAGAAACTGGAATGCATAGGATATAAGTTTTGCTTTTAGAACATATTTTATTATGTTTTTATCTGTGTCTGTTTGCAGTGTTAGCAAAATGTTTGCTAAAACACAGGATATGGTGCAGTCCTCTATCCGTCCATCAATCATCTTCCACTTGTTTTGGAGTCAGGTCGTGAGGGCAACAGCTTGAACTGGGAGGGCCAAACATCGTTTTTCATGGCCACCTCTTCAAGCTCTTTTTGAAGGACTCCAAAACTTTCCAAGGCCAGTTGATAGACCTAGTCCCTCCAGTGTGCCATGGGTCTTCCCAGAGGTTTTCTACAAGTTGGATATACTCAGAAGCATTCTGGATGCATCCTTACCAGATGCCTGAACTGCCCCAACCAGCTGGAGCTGTGGCGCTACTCAGAGTCTTCAATGTCTGTGGGATTCCTAGCTTTCCAGGCACGCTCACTTTCTCCACAGCTGCCGTCATCCCATTCATTGACCACTCCACACCTGCACCTGATTTAGAAGACTGCTCTGCATAAGCTCCTGCCAGACGTTCTTCCTATGCTGGAACATTATGTATCCCGTTACGTCCAGCAGTGCAAGAGACGTCTAAACGGTGTCTTTGAATTGTTTTACCTGTCTAGTTTTGGTCCCTCGCAGGTGCAGACTGTGACGCCAGACGATGTCTTTTACAGATGCCCACTGGAGGTCAATATAGACGTCTTTTCTACAACAATATCTAACTAATTCTAGTCATTTCAGATAATAATAATAATAATATTAAGTGCTGTGTGTTGTCATCATTATATGTTCCCATAGAGGAATGAACCCATCCACCCCCAGGTGGATGTTGCAATGACTGGGGATCAATCCTGGGACTTTCAGGTTTGGAGTCGGCTGCATACCGCTACCCCATCTCTGTTCTGCAGACAAAGCCAGGGAAACAGTATACTGGACCATCTACTGTTTAACATGAACTGGTCCTCCACTGGAAACAGTTGGACTAAGGTTTACAAATAACTCATCGCTCTTTAAATTTTTCCTTTATCCTCTTTACTGGATTAACAAAACAAGTAGCTCAGAGAGAAACAAACGCATGAACGAAGTCGTGCAAATTCATAATCATAAAAGAGGAACTGTGCACAGTAACTCTTTTATGATTATGGATTTTGATTATACTCACTTAAGGCACACCTGCACCTGTCTTGTTTATGACCTCCAAGTCTGACGTTCAAACATTGCACTCTACACTGACGTACAAGTGAGGTCATGGTTAGACGTCCAGATATAGACATGATCTTCAGATCCATTCGATGTCTAATGTTTAATGGGCTGGGGTCTTCCAAGACCTCCTCGTTCCTTGTGACTTCGCCCTCACATCATCTCGTCCTTTCAACCATCCAAACATCAATCTGGATCAGCAACTACCAAACAACATCAACCTTCTCCTTTCTCCAACAATACTCAACTCCTCTGGATGATCTCCCCTCAAGTGAAACCTAGGACCTCGTCTCTTCCTCCTCTCCGGCTCCATCTACAAACTCAAGCAAAGAAAAGACTATCAACAAAGAAGATACGTTATTCATCTAACCTGAAGAATCACAAACTAACTGGTCCATTTATTCCTTCCAGCCTTGAACATCACAAACAGTTGTAAATAAAAAGCATTTTGTTAGTACGTCTGCCCCCGTGTCTTCCTCAGTCTGATAACTTGGGGTCAACCTTAAAATCATGTTAATGTCCAGAGGGTGAATGGGACAAAGTGCATCAATGGGGAAAGTGACAAGTTTGATTAATCTGAAATACAACGGACTCAAGACCAAAGATTTGCTGCTTTGTAAAAGGATTCATATATTTTTATTTTCCATAGTTTGTGTTTTAGTACGATTCACTAGTTGTACTTGGTTTGATGCAGTTGTATTGAAAAAGCTTATTGAAAAGGTGTGAATATAAAAGAATGTGATATTAATCACAGTGCAGGGAGGAGAGGATGATTTGGATTCCATTGCACATGAATATGTGAATGTATGAAGCTGCACATTGAACGCCATCATGCACAACACTCGTGCACAACACTTCGTGAAACCAAGCTCCAGAAAAGCAGCCAAGAGAAGATGCAGGCTCATCTAAACTGAAAGGCTTTTGGTGTCCTGGAAGTATTGTGGCAACGCGTTGTCACTAATCCAGTTGTTGTTTGCAATCAGAATGAAACAGCTGTACAATAATCATGAGTGCAATTGTCTTTTTGTGTTTTTCAAAGTTATCTTTAGTCATGAAAGCCTTTTTTTTAAGATTTCTCTGGTAACATTTCGAGATGCTTGTTATGGTGTTGTTGCCTGTAATTATAACCCTTTAACGCCCCTAATTTTAATCCACAGCCAACAGTTGGACATGAGTGTAAGAACGTGATGTGGAGAAAAACTTTACTGGTGCTTCACATCATCAAACGCAAATAGATTGATCAAATTAGACGGTAAATGATGACTCCAGCTTGTGTTAATTGTGTCAGACAGAGGCTTTGTGTGCCTTTCAATTACAAAATACAAGGAGTATTTTAAAAGCCTTTTCACTCAGGAAGCACAAAAGGGCCTTTACATACAAGTGTACTCAGAGATTAATTGAGGTTTGGATTAAATTACACATGCACTTGTCATATTTGTGTTCGAGTTGGCATAACCTGGTCGTGGATAGCGATTTTCCCCAAAACCTTTTGAATATATACCTTCACCAAAGTCTAAATGCTATTTTCTATTTGTTGAATTGGCTAGACTCCTTTCATTCTGTTGTTTCACTCCCTTTTAGAAGCATTTCCCTCCATTTCTTCATAATTCAAAGGTTTCTTCCCATCACTGCGTCAGTGGCCCTTTACTAATCCTTTGACCTTCCATGGGAAGATTGATTTTTTTTTCCTCTGACTCAGTCTTAACCACATATTCTCTTTTCTTTGGGTTGTCCTACTTTGTATTGTAACATTTTTGGTTTCTAACATGATGATGTTTATAAGACCAAAAGTTTGCAGACTGATGAAGACTCAGATTCATATAAAGAGAAATCTTTGCTGATAGGGAAAACGGGGAGAAGGCGAGTATGGGCAGAATTACATTGAACTTGATTTTGTGAGGATTTGTTCAGAAAAAAAAAAAAAAGTTTGTAAGCTCAATCATCCAGGTAGATAAAAACAAAAAGGGTTAAATCAGGTCATCTGGACAAGTTTCTTAAAGGAAGAAACTTTTCATGAGTCTTTCGGATGAAAGACGAAGTGTTTGTACTAAACAAGTAGAAGACCCTTTTGTCTAGTTCAGTCCTCACTGAGGGAACACTGCAGGTAACAATGTCCTGAGAGCGCACGCTGTAGCTGCACTCACACAGAGACATGTAGGAGGAGATGTATGAAGGCAGCAGACCAAGAAGTGATTTAAAGATGAAAATGTACCCGTGGAAGAGTCTAATTTGCTAATTAAATATTTAACTTACCTAAATATGTAACTTGAAAGCTAAATATTCAGTTAGCAAAAATTCAATATTTAGTTTAGAAATTAAATGTTTAGTTTGGAAATTAAATAATAAATTTACACTTAAACATTTAGTTTACTAACTTAATAATTAACTCACAAGTTAAATATTTAGTTTAGTAATTAAATATTTAGTTTAGAAATTAAATGTTAAGTTCAAAAATCAAATGTTTAGCTTAGAAATTAAATATTTGGTTTGGAAATTAAATTAAATATTTAATTGACACCTAAATATTTAGTCTACCAACTTAATAATTAATTCACAAGTTAAATATTTAGTTTAGGAATTAAATATTTAGTTTAGAAATTACTAAATGTTCAGTTCATAAATTAAATATTTAGTTTGGAATAGTGATATTTATAAATGTATTAATAACATGGTGAAAATATGACTTTGAAAAAAAAACTATTTTTTTCTTATTAAAGACTAAATAAACCACAATATTGCTGTTTTGACTGTGTAACTTTACAAATGGCACCCCATACATCGTTACATATTGTGATTCAAAAAACAGCTGAAAGTAACAGTTGTTTCACACAAGTACAACAAAGATTTTAACTTATTTGGATTAAAATTAAATGTAAATGTACATTTAATTGTAAGCTTTTGAAGCTGAGAATCAGTCTATTGAATTTCTTTCTGTCTGTCCATGAAAATGTGCTGAACATATTGTATAATTTCTGCTATGGCTAATGGAGACTGCACAGTCATCTTAAAATGTACATAAATGTAAATGTTGCTCTCAAATTAGCATGCGCTTGTCACATTCCTTTGGTTTGCTGTTCAAGCAGTATGTCGAAGCAGTTTTCTAATTAATGGCACAATGCTAGCTTGTTGTGTTAACGGCTGCCTAATAGTGTGCACTGTAGTTGTCAACTGTTAACAAGGCTCCTATAGATTGAGGCAGAACTATATAAAAGAAAAGCAAAACTCATTTTTAAAGGAATACCTTATCAATAGATTTCATAGAGGCTGAACGTGTTTTGAATACAGATAAGTAAAAAACATTTTGGCAGCAAAAGAAATAATCAAAATCAAGAGCAGAGAAAACTAAAGAAGTTTGTTCTGATAAAATACTGCAAGGCAATTGCTGTTATCTGCATCTGAACAATTTATTACTCTGGGACCAAGAGGAAACAAAAATATCTGGCCCTGGCAGGAATTCACTTTATTTTTGACAAGACAGTTGACAAACCTTTATTTAGACGGGTCAGTCCCACTGAGCCACGAGGACTCATTTAAAAGAGAGACCTGGATTTTACAAAGAGTGATGACAGAGGACAACAATGACAACAATAGACAATCACAAAGGATGCATACAAGTTTTTATTTTGTTGTTTGTTTCTTACAAATTAAAATAAAATGTAATTAAAAAAGATAATTAAAAGGAAAAGTAGCAACAACAAAAAAACAGCTAGATTACGAGGCGGTGCAGGAAACTAAAAACAGGAACATGTCTGAGTTGGGTTTTCCCAGAAACTTAAAAGATGTCTGAGCCATTTAGAGAAGTCAAGGTCGAGATCTTCAGATCTTTTTGTAAGATATTCCATGAAGCAGGAGCAGAGTAGGAGAAGGTCCTTTTGTCTAGTTCAGTCCTCACTGAGGGAACACTGCAGGTAATCATGTCCTGAGAGTGCACGTTTGCACACATTTAATATAATTTTGAGCAAACAAATAATTGTTTTTAATTGTTAAACTTGTTAAATTCCTGTTGAAGTCCTCCTGTGCAGTGTGCACGCTCCTGCGGCCGCCAGTCGGCAGCCCGTCCAGTTTTTGGCACAACACCGGCCCACATTTCCCGGTTGTCAGCGGTGATGCGTAACAAACATGACATGTCAATGATGAAGCATAATAGATGCGACAAATACGGCGAAGCGACATATTTATGGATTTTTCCACTTTATTAGACAAATATGGACTGATGCAACTTACAGGGCGGAGCAACGTTTATGGCGGAGAACATGGTAGCTGTGCCCACCACTGTCCTTTACGAGCTGCTCCCCAGCTCTCCTGCAATCATTTTCATACTATCCTCTTTGTTCCCTAAGCTTTTTATTTCTTAGAATCACTTTGAAAATCAGCCACTATTCTCCTTCTGCATTCAGCATCTGTTGCTTTTGATTTACATAAATTACCCCCAATTTCCCCCATAGTTCACAGTCCTTGCCCCATTCTTTCCATTTCCCTTACTCCACCTCATTTTCCTCTCATTCGCCCAAACGTCATTCACAGGCTCGGCGTGGCTCTCATATCTTTAAATAAGTCTCGTTGCTTCCAGCAGGTTAACGCTGCAGTGTGGTTCTGCTAATAGCAGCAAGTGAACACGGATGTTGAATCAGATGCAGACACACACAGAGTTGGAGAATTTCCGACTTTAGACACACACCACATGAGATCACACGCCATGGAAGAGACGCTACTGCAAGAAGGTGACGTGTGTTTTATTTTTTGCTGAGAAAAATACATTTTGAGGAAAGATGGCTTCAAGGTGCATTAGTGTTTTGTGTGCCTCTCTGTGTGGATGCTAAATACAGTCGCAGTCTGGTCTTGCTTTTTCCATATTTCACTTCATTTTACTCTTTTCTATTCAACCAGTGTGAAAAATTGGTCACAATAATGGATTGCAAAGTCCTAGTAATCTTGCACATTACATATGAGTCACTGCCTTGCATAATGAATGTTGGCTAATGTACTTTTTTGTTAATTCACCACAAAGGATTAAACATGCTCCATTGTTATGAATCACTGCAGAGCAATGTGCATATTCTTGGCGTGGTGTGTGCATGTGTCCTAAGTAGAAGTCTTGAAATGGAACCGAAGTGGAGGTGTACGGGGAGACGGCAAAAGAAGTGATGCCTTTGTTTATTGTTCATTCTACATAACACACACTTTTGCTTACTTGTCATCAGGGATTCAAACATATCAACTAAAATATTGGTCTCAATTTATTTGAAAGTGGAAGCATGGCGATATTCTTTCATGTTATTTTCATTTTCTGTGTCTATTCATTTTGCAACGACTGGAAGAAAAACCATGGTCAGTTAGGAATTTCTGTTCAATCTTTGTTTTAAAAGTGACATAAATGTACAAAATATACATCTAGATTGTCAAATTGCACATGTGTTGGTTCTTTGTCTCATTTAAGTTCGAGTTCAATCATCTTCATTATCCCCGAGGGGCAATTTCTTTTAAAATGCAGAGAAATCAACACTGTTCGTTGAGAAGCCTGATCATTACAGGGATGTCTGAGATTTCAGTCTGTTCATTCAACATCTGGGCAGCAGATACCTGCGTCCAGAAGGACGCAACCTGAACTCACCATGGAGTGGTGATCAGGATCTGCCAGAATCAGCCTGACCTTGTTCACTGACCTCACCTCGTGGAGGTCATGAGGTTCTGTAGCAGTCTTGCTGCACATCTGTTCTATAACACATACGATCTTGAATATTTATGTGGACTTACTGGAGATCTTGATGTGAGGAAACAAAGAAGAAACAAGTTTGACATTAACATAATGGGCAAATAGGTACTTTTGGACAACACTTGTCCACCTTACGATGTGTAAGACATTTTGAGCTAGTTCCTGCACAAAGTGAAATGGAGGTATTGGACAAGCCCTCTGTTATCCATCCATCCTTGACTGTTGTGAGAAAGATAACATGAATTGAAGTTACTTCATTTTTTGTGTATTTCTATATAAACTGATCACATCATCATTTGAGAAAACTATGCTTTCTAGCTTTCGTGTTGCTTCACAGTATAGTTTCCAGAAATGATCAGGGTGACTGAATATTATTCTACTTTGGCCAAGGCCACCCATGTCCCCTTCCTGGCTTTGCCATTGTGTCTGGTCGTGGATAAAATTGCTTTCTCGACAGTTTCCGTTACTCTGTGGCCCCTCGGTGAAGCCAAACCAAAGAAAAAAAATCTATTCAATTGCACATTGTAAGTCCTGCTCACACAGAACACATCAACATTTACTTGCCTGTTCAATTCTAGTCAAGATTCTTCAGTTCTAATGGAATTGTTGAGTAATGTAAAGTGGTGTGACTGGTCTATAAATGTAAGTTGATTGACTGAACAAACTGAACACCCTCACAGCACTCACACTATTAAGATTAGGAAGTTGTGTCTGCTACGACATGATCTTCTTTGACCATGTGCAGAGCAGAAGACCGATCTATTGTATGAGTCTTGGCTCCTAGAACTCCTTTTGTATGTTAGTTTCACTGCTTTTAAGGTTAAACCACATACCCAACTGTGGCATCCTCACTTGCTGTAGTTGGGGAAAGTCATACATGAGTGATGTGGCAAAACTGATCTTTGGCCGAGTGTTGTACAGTCACAACACTGGCAACGCACACGTCCTCCATAGTGGGATTACTTGTCTTTATAACCCTCGTTGATGCCTCGTTACTGTTTGGAAAGGGCCAGGGCATGTAATTTGCTATATCAATACCAATAGGACCATGGTTTGTGAAAAACACAGATACATTTCAATTAAACAGTAGACCAGTCAAAGATTTCAATTGTGTGTGTGTAGCTACAAAACCTGGGAGCCCCATCAACTGTGGCGTGGTGTTTTTGTGTATTTGGTAATTCAATACATCCTTAAAAGAACAGCAGATTCCATAAAAGTTCAGGTGAATACTTTGGATTCCTTGGGGTGCTTGCACTTGACATATTGAACCAAATTTTGCAACGTGTACCACATTTGCCACGTGACAAAGCAATCATTGTTTGATAGCAACTTTAGACCATGGCTGAAAACTTTGTGTGGAGTTTATCTAAAGTCCATGTTTGCCTCCTAATGGATGGAGATGAATACTATTCCCTTGCCCTTTCACAAGATTATACAAGTATAAAACAGTCAATGTATAAAGTCATGGATGGCAACTATTCAATGTCAGTTGATGCCATAATTGAGCAATTATGTGAGCGATATGGGATGAACACATTTGGCACAACAATAATATCAAAGAAACCAATTAACTCCAAAAAATACATTCAAATATACGTGAAAGTGCCAAACAAACCCTAAGCTGTCGACACTAAATCAAATCAACGGTTGCATAACTGACAAACAGATCTTGAGTTGTAACACTTAGTTTACTTTGTGCTGTCATTAGGCATCAAAACACCAACTTTAAGTCTGGAATCATCATCTGAGGAGTGTTGCAACATGAAAAAGGCTGAAGCAGACCTCAAACAGCACGCACCCTCCTGTACAATGTTTTAAACACAACGTGACACACAAGTTCAAAGACCTGCACATTTTATCGTTCAACAAAGTCTAGACTCTTCCAATGGCACGAATTATTGACTTGACACTCCATTTGCTTGTCTGTCGACGGCCACGAATGGCAATCTTTCTGCGTGAAATTGCGTGCTGACAGTTTTGCTGATGACCTCCGATCACAATGAAAATGGAAGTGAGGGAATGGGAGAAATATGCACACCGACAGGGAGACAGAGCGCTTTGAGTGACCAGCGAAGCATGGGCCCCCAACATCAGTCACCATAAACATTGTCTTCAGCAGGAACACTGATAAGTCATGGCAGGTGCTCTCCATCACAATATATGCACACGGATGTAAACAGAAGTGATTGATGACAAGGACATATTCTCCACTACAGGTAGGTTTTACTAGAGTATATGATCCACATCAACATTGTCTGAACAACTTACCGTAGTTTCCGGACTATAAGCCGCAACTTTTTTCACATGCTTGTACAACGCTGCAGCTAATTTGTGGAAGTGTTTTTTGACAGGCTAACGAGCTTCATGCCACCAAAACATCTACTGTATTTTCTGCTTTATAAGTTGCACTTCTTTTGCATAATTTACATTCCCTGCGACTTATAGGCCGAAGCTACATCTTTATGGATTTCCCCCCATATTTATAAACCATTTTTTGACTGAGACATGACCATTTTCAATCATTCTGACTGGAAAAAAAACATTAAGCAGTACCACTTTCAGCCACTTGATGGCAGAGTAGTAGTAGCAGTATGGCATGCCGTTGTATCATGTAATAGGTAAACATTGCTATAATGATAAATTCACAAAAGTTCAAGATAAAAACAGCTGGACTTGATTTATTATACCTTATACATTTTTCTTCAATTTTTTTGAATTTACCATGTCCTGGATGACTGAGAACCTTCACCAGATTTAATCATACATTCAGCTTGCCATAGCCTCCCCACCTTGGTTCTGTCAATCCAGCTGGACCGGCCCGGCAAAATGCAGCTAATTTGACAATTAAAATGCATTTATTAAGTAAATGTTACACTGAGACACAACTTTGCTTTCAAGAAAAACAAATAATTGTTTTTAAGTGTTAATCTTGTTAAATTGCTCCCGCGACCTCCATTTGGCAGCCCATTGGTTTTTGGCACAGCACCAGCCCACATTTCCGGGTTGTCAGCGATAACGTATAACAAACGCGACGCGTTAGCGGTGATGCCTAATCGATGCAACGAATACGGCAAAGTGACATATTTAGTTTAGTTTTTCCACTTCATTAGACAAATATGGAATGATGCGACTTACAGGGTGGAGAAATGTGTATGGTGGAAAATACGGTAGCCTCATCACACCCGAGTGCTCACATGGCTGTCCAATAGGCATGTTTCTTTTTTTATTATTTTATTGTATTTAATTATGTATTTATGTATTTATTTATTTATTTTTAGGGAGGGGGGGTGTCCTTGTGACTCAATGAGACTACCTATATAAATAAAAGATTTTTAAAAAATCTGACCAATGAAATTACCAAACAGATCATCGTGGACCAACTTTCTTGTTGATTACTGTATTTTATTTTAGTTTTTAACAATCATGTTATAGGCAATGTTTGTTTAAAAAAAAACTACTGTAAATATTTGTGTATGTTACCAGTATGTATTTAATTTAAAAAAAATCTTTCTGCATAAATATCTCATGTTACAACATGGACACCCTCAGCTTTTTTACAAGCGTGTCCTATACAATGTACATTTTTTTATTTAGTGGGCGTGGCTTATATTCAGGTGTGCTCAATAGTCCAGAAATTACGGTAGAGGACTTCCTAACGCTGGCTTCAAGATTAAACAATGTTGTTTTGTCATTCATTAAAGAAAAAAGTAAAAACAATATACAGTAAATAATAACGCCCGTACTTATTTTCATAGGCAGAAGAGATTCAGGTGGTTTCTAATGCTGTAGCCCAACAAGAATGGGGTTTAAGTCCTTTAATTGTCGACACAATGTTTGGTCACCACCTGTCATCTGCCAGTAATGTGTTTCTAATTAACTCAGTCTACATTCTGTGGCATTTCTTTCAGCTTGGCAGCTGCTTTAATCACATCACCAGCAGCTGTTGACCCAGCTCCGTGGCACCCGACGACCTCTGACAGGTGCTAATTTATTGTTTCTTCCCACGACCCGAGATACCTGCAGGCATGATTGACACATGGCCGCCTGTCAATCCTTTTTTCGTCCAAGGCTGCTCCAGGTTGAAGTTGTTCTTTTTAGTGGGAACAAAAGAATAATTAATGTATGCATGTATTACATAGAATGTGATGGTTTTAGTTTTGCAACAAGAATCAAACAAAAATGGAAATTGATATACAGTATTTCAAAAACACAAAAATCTTCATTATGTATTTAGCTAAAAGACAGACACACAAACAGACCCCCGTTATTGTTTGCCTTTTATTGCAAAATGTAATAATACTATAGGTACAGAAAACAATGACTTTATTTTATATATTATGGCGTCCAATGTCATCATAGTCAGGTTTTTGTTTCTAGAACGCTCTGATTCAGGGGTGTCCACAGCGAACAAACTTTAAACAAAAGGTTTGGAAATTGTTTTATGCTGGACACCCTGCCTGATGCAACCATGGCTTGAACCTGCAGCCACATTGACCACCAAGAAGACCTTCTCCTCTGCTCTTCCTCCTGCTTGTTCCCTCTCTGTGTGTCTTGGACCTCCTGGTACACATCTCCCAAACAAAAGAATCCTGTTGTGGCTCTGGTGAGCTGGACTTTCAACACAACCGTCAAAATCTTTTCAACAAAACGACAGGGTCCTGGAGAACCCTTTTGCCCGGCTGAGACTCACGCTGCGGGGCACATCAGAGATCAGCTGATGTGTCTCTCAGTCCTGTCTCAGGAGGACGCTGAAGACATTTATATGTTTGGGTTTATGATAGAAGGGTTTCTGCTCTTTGGCATCGGCAGGACTCTGTTTTATCAACTTTTGAAGAAGACATTGGCAGCAGTTTCGGCCATGGCAAAGCTTCTGAGTCTGTGTGAAGGTTTGTGGTATGAGTACTCAAAATCAGCTGATTTACAAGCTAAACCGTAAGATGGAGGCCATTTGTGAGAATGGCAGGCCACCTGCGGCTTCTAGGATGTTGGGATCAACCTTGAAGGAGGCTCATAGCCCAGATTAGTGGAGTGGAATACCCATAAGTCTGCCATTTTGTATTGGGAAAGTTCCAGCAGGACTCAAGGCTGACAAGAAAAAACAGTCTGCGTGAAGAAAATCAACAATTGTGGCTTGTCTGAATCTGAATCCCCCTTTTGGCTTCGGATGTGGGCCGACTATCAAATATCTCCTGGGACATGGGCAACTAGGGAAAAAGCTTTGTCTATTACAATGATAAAGCTTATTCTGATTCTGAAAAGTGGTGTCTCTGAGCAAGACACTTAATCCCTAATTGCTCCCTGGACACTTACAATGATGGCAACACATAGCACTTTTCTTACTTAAAAGGAGAATTGTTTTAATGTCCTGTAGTTTTTACTCATTTTCTACCGTGAAAGATCAATGATTCATTTGAAGTAATTCCATAAATTGACCCTATGAGTTTCGAATAATGTTGTGAAGAACTTTTTGTTACAACGCTCGAGTTCACCGGGGTTTCATAACAATCATTTATCCACAGCTCTATTAAAACATCACATTTCATTCATTTACCATTGCAACACCTTGATTCTTTTTATTTGCCATCAGTTCTGGTGGGGTTTTCTTGTGTGGCATCAGTTGGGGTGAGTTATTTGTGCTGATGAACTGCATTTTGTTTTCGCCCAACGTGACACTGGAGATCATGCTCAAGCATCTTGACTTTAGTCTTTACCGTTCAAGGAGTATTGTTCCAGAAGTCTTGTTGTTGGGTCAAATGTTCTTTTCAGAGAGGAGAAGCATTCTCCTGGCACGCCTTCCAAACAAGTCATCCTTGTTCAGCCTTTTTATTTTCTAAATTTGTTGTCATGAACTTTATCATCTAATATGCCAACTCAGGTTTGTAGAGCCAAAACTCTAGCTTTTGGGTCTTTTTGCAGTTTCTCTGTGTATTGCATGGCCTGACCTCGGGGTGAGCTCACTGGCAAGTCCACTTTTTAGATTGGCAACAGTCTTGAATACTGTCAACTTGGCATTGATTTACTATTGTGAAATCATTGACCATGTCTGAAAATGGTCTGATTACTCTTTGATTTTGTCCTAGGTGTGGGTTTGGAAGTACGACTTTGAGTATTGCTTGCTAAAAAAAATGGGAAAGACTAGACACTGTTCCGTAACGGGAATTTTATCCAGTTTGCATGTTTTTTTTTCTTTGCCTAAGCAGTGAGTTGCTGAATAATGCAAAGACAGATCTTCCCCATGCATCGATTTAACCGAAGCTAATATTTGAAAACTAAAATTAATAAACGGATACATTTTCCAAACTCTTCTATTTTTAACTGCTAAATTGGGGATTAATTGAGTACAATAAACAACAACCTTAGTCAACATTTGGCATTTGTCAGTTTTCTCTGGAGTTATTTTAAGAACAAAACAAGTTTGCTAAGTGGTGCATAAACACATTTTAGACAATCTGCCTGCGTCATAACCTCAGGTTGTGGCCAGGGTCAACAAATGGTCATGCATGTGGTGCATTATAGTTCCTCTGTGGGCACATTTACATGCATTCAAACAGAATTTTTTCAACAGTCAGTATAAAATAAAGCTAGTTTCAGACGGGGCAATTCTAAAATCTGCCCTTTATAGGGATGCTTAGCCCCCCAGTGCTGACAATGGCTCTTGGCTTGAACAACGCAGTGGCCATTGGCATCAGAAGCATTTGTAAAGTGGGGGGAATCACAATCTTTGATTAAAACAGATGCCATTTCCTGCGTTCTGGTGTATTTTAACAGGTTTTTACACATCTACATTTACCTACGTTATTAAACAATTGATTCAGTAACTGTTTTAGAGAGCAAGGCACAACACGAAGCCAGCGGTGTGCAATACAGATGTGCTAGCTAGGATGTTACAGATGTAGTGCCCCACTTTTCAACCTAATAAACGCTTTGCACTAAATCAGTTTAGAATTAACTGATCACAACAAACAAACACTAAACTTATGCAACCAGAAGTTACAACATATATCTACATATAAAAACACACAAAACAAAGCACATCAAACAAAGTTAAATTTAAACATTAAGCATACAATGTAATGATGATAATAAAAATGGAGGATTTACTTGTTACATTGCACCATGCAACATAACATAAAGTATAGTTCCCTTTGGAGGAATATTGCTTTCATATTTTTTGGCATTATTAAACGCACTTCATTAAATGAATACATGGCCCATATTTTGTACTTTCCATGTTAATTAGCAAACACATAGCATCAGCACGAATAGCTCTGTGTCTTTTTAAATATGCCGTTGGCTTAAGGCAACATAAAATATGCATGTGTTTAAAACACAAACAAAGACTGTCCCTGCTTGGTGTTCTAAGGTTTTAATGTCGGTGAACGTGGTTAACCAACGTTCCCATTTTTGATTCTGGGCCTTTTCCCACGGGAGCAGCAGGTCAGCGATGACTCTGACGTCACTGTCTCTGACAGATTTCTCTGCGTTTGTCTTGTGAGGTGAAGGCGTGGATAAGGTGCTCCGTGCTACAAAGGCTTTGACCTCAGGGGTGACACAAAAATGGGTCAAACATCTGGATTTCTTTCAGCTCAGCTGGGACTTACTATTTCTTTTCACTGGTTGTACAACACGTTTCAATCAATGCAGCTTAACTAATGTCCCAGGAACCTGATGTGACCTTAAAATATATGTGAGGACCATCACACACTGTTGGTATGTTGATTAAATTAAAACAACACAAACTTAGAGCGATAACACTATAACACTAACAGCTCGTCACTATAGGGGCTCTGCTGCAGTTGATTTAAAGCCATATTTTTTCTACCAGCATCCAAACACTTTGGGTACTGGTGTAAAAGTATTTTTACTTAAATTTCTCAAAGCAAACCTTTGTCCATTCATTCATTTATATATTTATTTATTTATATTTACATTTGGCCTAATGAAATCAATACAAAACCAGTAACAAATCAAACACATAGATTTCAAAATATTTAAAATGGCCATTTTAGACAAATTTAATGGTTTTGGTGTAAGGGGTTATAAAAAAAAGATTGATTGTTGTAATGTTTGCTGTGCACATTATTCATATTATTAAAAATATATATATGCTATAGGAAATAAAATTATTTGAAACATCACAGCTCTTTATTGTTTTTGACCCATTCTTTTTAGAAATACTTAAAACAGCTGATGGAAAACTGAATATGTATGTATCTACAGGTGCTGGTCATAAAATTAGAATATGATGAAAAAGTTGATTTATTTCACTAATTCCATTGAAAAAGTGAAATTTGTTTATTATATTAATTCATTACACACAGACTGATATAGTTCAAATGTTTATTTCTTTTGATGTTGATGATTATAACTGAAAAGTAATGAAAACCCCAAATTCAGTGTCTCAGAAAATAAGAATATTGTGAAAAAGTTCAGTATTGAAGAACCTGGTGTCACAGTCTAATCAGCTGATTAACTCAAAACACCTGCAAAGACCTTTAAATGGTCTCAGTCTAGTTCTGGAGGCTACACAGTCATGGAGAAGACTGCTGACTTGACAGTTGTCCACAAGTTTCACTTTTTGAATGGAATTACTGAAATAAATCAACTCTTTCATAATATTCTAATTTTATGACCAGCACCTGTACACTCCCAGGAGGAAGTGGAGACAGCACTTTTTTTTTTTCTGAATTAGGCTGACAAAACTTGAAATCAGTGCAAAAACGTGTAATTATCTGAACAAGCTAAAATGAGCATAAAACAGTCGTATTGTAGGTGCTGAAATGGAGAAAGAAGCTAGAAGAAGCACAATAATGTTATACGCTGATGAAGACTCTCTGTCATGCAGAACATGGTAAATAAAAAAAAAAAAGATTAAAAACAAACCAACTGGACTTTATTTGTAACTGAAGACATTTAGCTTCTCATCCGAGGAGCTTCTTCAACTCAAAGAAACAAGGAGTGTGGGATTCAAGTTCTAAAAATGTTCTGTAAGCGTGCATAATGCAGATTGACACGTTCAATTCAAAGTTTATTTATTCATGAAGCACATTGAAAAACAGCCACAGCTGACCAAAGTGCTTCACAAGCAACACTGTAGATAAAATATGATAAATGAAATAAAAGTGTTAATTTGCAGTAAAAAGAAAAGGCTAAATAATTCAAAAAGCTAAAGTTGCACCAATCCCAAAAGTCATAGCAGGATTGTCCTGAAACAGCCGAACGTTTTGAAACCTAAGTTGATGAAAAGGCTTAAAAACTGCAGGATGAAAATCACGTGGAAAAACGTACGGAATATGAATAGAAGTTGGACTAATAATGAATATAAACAGGAAAACAATAGTGTGAATGCTTATTTAATGGCACACAAAGAATTCTGCTCAGCTGAACTGGTTCTTACTGGTATCTTTAACTAATATACAGTGGTGTCTAATGGTGCGATTAAAAAACAGTTGTGTAACTATATAAACATGATCACTGATCATGGAGGTGCCACTGGACTTTCAGACAAAATAAAAACCACGAGCGAACGCATCACTTGTCATGTTGGGACCAAAGGCGCAGCTCCTAACCCCGTTCACGTCGCCAACTCGACTGTTCGTGTTCGTTTTACGCCGTCAGCCTGACGTGAACGCAAACTGACAGCCGAGCTGATGTGTGCACGCAACAAACAACAGCAACACAAAAAGGGCCGCTGCCACTTTGGTCGCTGTGCGTCTCCCTCTTGTCTGCAGCCAAACTGTCATGACTAAATGAAGGAGTCCTCCCTGAATGTCAATCATCTTGTTTTCCATTTACTCCATTCACATTAACGTTTGATGGCTGCATTCAGCACCAACATTATGAATATTATCTCATGTGAATAATCCAAAGTTTGTACTTTTGTTTTTACTAATTGACACAAATATGAATTTAATTTCAAACTAATGACAAATCCAAAGACACAGCAGCACATGTGGGAGTTTTTCATCTGCACTTTGATTGTTTCTAATAACAATGCTTAATCAGAAAAAGACAGATCTTGATTTTAATATGGCAAAGCCAATTTCCATTGCTTTATAAAATATAGTTGTTACTCTTTACTTTCACCAGGAAAAAAAATCAAATGCAATACTGTATTCATGTTTAGCTAAAAGAGCGATGAATCAATCTGCTTCATGTTTAGAAATAAAGAAAATAATCCTAAATACAAGCTTATCCTAAATAATTCTCCCCATTAAATCATATTTTAATAAAGGTACTAATGTAGAAGCAATCCTGAAACAGGTCTCTCTTGTAAATGAGTCCTCGAGGCTCAATGGGATTAACCTGCCAAGGGCATTATTGTTCATGCCTCATGGAAAACTAGTTTTTCCCCCAGTGCTTGGAAAAAAATTGTTGTAAATATTCCTCATTTAGATACACACGGTCTCTTTTTGTAACTTTTTGCTGCATAAAAGTTAAAGAAACTCCCCCAAAACAAAAAGCTGCCGGCACATTGGCTCAACGCTGCACAACCTGGAAAGTGGATGGATCGTCATAAACTCTGAAAGCCTCCTCCTTCTGTGAAACAACAGTAATGCTACAATTTACAAATGTCTTAGTGATGTAATTTCCACTGTGTAAGTCACATCAGTCCATATTTGTCTAATAAAGTGGAAAAATCCATAAATGCGTCGCATCTATTACACGTCACCACTGACAACCTGGAAATGTGGACTGAACTCAGAAACGTGGGCCGGTGTTGCGCCAAAAATTGACTGGCTGCCAAATGGTGGCCGCGGGTGCGTGCACGGGAGGACTTTAGCAAGAATTTAACTAGATTAATTAACACTTAAAAACAATTATTTGTTTGCTCGAAATTATGGTAAACGTGTGTCTCAGTTCCACTTTTGTTTAATAAAAGGACTTTAATGATCAAACCAGCAGCATTTCAAAAGTGGTACATTTTCCCTTTGTCCAATCTGAGTTCTCAAACTAAATCATAAATCCAACAAAATGATGTTGGACTAACTGAATATCTCAAGACCATTCAATTATCAAGCTATACACTCTGACAAAAACCACGTGCATGGCTTCTGGTTTACAGGGCAACATGTTGAATCAGCACCATGTACAGTATATTGACACAGTTGTGCAAAAAGCATTGGGTCACTTAGCCCAGCATGGTCACTGGGACCAAATGGAGTGAATGAAACCAAACCATTCATCTACTCCCTCCCTGCCTTCAGCGTTTCGATACAAGGGTAAGTTGCATCAGGCTAAACTAATTGTGGAGGAAAGAACGGGCACGTCAGTTGTACTTCAAGGTGCGCTAAAGAGATACACAATGGAGTTTTTAGGTGCATGTCTTCTTGTACGCTTAAACATAAAATCTACAGGTGCTGGAGCCAAAATACTTAGAGGTTTTTTAGACATGTTTATGGTAGCTCAGTGGTTATCATCATCATCACCACCGCCTGGAAGGAATCGGCACTGATTGCCATTCTTTGTGGGAAGAACGTTATCACGGTACTCTCCTCGGACGTCAGACTGATTAACAACTCTAGGGACTAATGTGAATGTCGACAACGACCTCCTTTAATGTATTGTTATGCCCCTCAGCATGCAAAAAGCCGGTCGTGCGCTCTTTATGGTATGTATTAGCAGAAAGGCCTAAACCAGGCAACAGGAGCTGCTGTCACAGACTCAATACACACTGTCCTCTCAAGAAAAACCCAGCGCTAGTCCGTCTCGTGCTCACTCGGACTCCCCTCTCTGTCCCACACACCTTGCACACCACCCCCTCTTCAGAGCCTGGAACATGAACCCCTTAGGGCACGTACATTACAGTGTGCTGGAGCAGACTCAAGAAACCGTTTCCAAAAGGATTTACACAGTGAAGTTGTCCCTCAAGCAGGACGTCAAGTGTCTGCGCTTGTGACGCGTGACATTTCATTTTGGCATCGCACCGTGCAGCTGGGTGCACCTGACAACTGAAAAGAAGGAAAATAAAACAAAAAGGACCGTAAAAAGGCACGACAAGGATCAGACGTTAATAAAATGCATGGTAGGGTGTAGCAGTAGATAAATGTGGGCCTTGTCCTCAGTAATGAGGGTGTTGCTTCAGTTGGTCTTGGTGAAGAAAAAGTTGAGAGGAAAAGTGTTTGATTTCCTGATCTGTTCCTATCTTCACCTATGGTCATGATGTGGATCATGACTGAAAGAACAAGATCCTGGATGCAAGTGGCTGAAATGACCATACTTCATACGGTGACTATGGACTTGGAGACAGTGAGGAGTTCCATCATCCAGAGGAAACTCGGAGTGGAGACACTGCTCCTTTGCATTGAAAGGAGTCGTGATGCCTCCTGGACACCTTGATTTGGAGATTTTACAGGCATGTCCCACTTGTATGAGGACCGGGGGCTGACCTAGAAGTCGATAGAGGGTTTGTGTATCTTTCCTGACCAGGGAACACCTCTGGGTCCCCCAGGAGGAGCTGGAGAATATCACTGGGGAGAGGGAGGTCAGGGTTTCTCTCCTGGACCTGTTGCCTCCACAAACCTTACTACAGATAAGCAGTAGACGATGGAAATGGAGAAGTTAGAATAAAATGATTAGTCCAAATTTTCCTCCTTCCATATGCACTCTACTGTATTAATGGATAAAGCACAATAAAATGTCTGTTTTTTATCAACATTTTTTTTTTAGACAAACATGAAATGGGAATAAAAATCTGTAGGACATGATTATTGATCTTTTTTCACACCTGTCTGTATATTATATTAGGGATGCACGATATTATCGTCATTGTATTGGTATCGGCCGATATTAGTGATAACGTTAAATATCGGACATCGGCCATTTCATTAAAAATTCAAAATGTCGGCGGTGTGGAACTTTTTTTTGTTGAGGACGTTGGATTTCAAAGATTCATGGACTACGTTGAGCCTCGCTACATCGTTCGCAGTCGAAGATATTTTTCCAATGTAACGTTACCCGAGTTACAAGCCGTCAATTCCTACGTCATCGAGAAGCTAACAGCAGATAGCACGACTTGTTGGGTGAGTTTTACCACAGACGTTTGGACGTCGTGTTAGCCCCGTTAGCATGATTAGTCTTACAGCACAATGGATAGACAAAACCCTTCATGCACAGGAGTCCAGATGGAATGTATATAAAATATCAGTTAGCAGCCAAATAAGTTTAAACATATCGGCATATTGGCCAAAAATTCAATATCGTGCATCCCCACTTTATATTTTATCGAGTGTTTTTAGCAATAAATGCTCTATTGTCCATGTCTTTTTGTCAGAGTCTTGAACTAAGAGTCTTTTGATGAGAAATGAGAGATGTTGCCATTTTGGTCAGACCTTGTACATTTATTTTAACGTCATGCAAGATTCCTCACATTGTGCAGTATTCTCCTGCGTTACTTGCCTTGGCAGTGCGCTCGTTGGGGGGTACAGTGGTGACCCAAACACGTCTGTGTTGTGTGCTGTTTGTACGGACAGTTTTTGAGCGGGGGTGAGGTGCAGAGAGGGTCAAGCTTGAAGGAAACAGAGTTTTGTAGCTAGTGCGTCTGTATTGTGCTACGTCAGTGCCAGCAGGGCGCTCGGTTCTGTAGACAGACAGGGCGGGGCGCTCTGCTTGCATAATGGTAGGGGAATACTGTTGTGAGATGTTGACACGTGTTAAAATTCGGTTTTCACTCCAGACTTTAGCCCAATATCTGTAAAAGTGTCCGAGTTGGTTTAATTTTTGTGTTGAACAATGATAATTAGTTTTGGGAACCATCTTGAACTGGAATGACTCCAAATGGTAATTGTTGTACTGGTCATTCACAAAATATTTTTCTAACAAATGGATAAAAAAAAGCACAAACGTATTTGGTAAATCAGCTCACCAGGTTATATACAGTACCCACAGGGATTATGTGACCACATGTTGAATCAACTTATCTGCAACATTATAGAATTAAATATAAGTGACTGGATGTTAAAGTGGCTGAATAAGCATCAAACGTTTTCAAACCCAATCATATTAGCTGGGCCTCATTGGTTTCTATGGAAATTACTTAATAAAATGTAGACATCCAACTACCGGAGCCTTCTTGTGCCTAAATTGAATTTTTGGTATCAAGACTCAATTTGTCATTTGAAATTGCTACTTCATTAAATTCCAACTGACCCCTCGTTGTCTTGCTGGCTGAACAGGAGTCAGCACTGGGAGGAAGGTTTTATAGGTGTGTGCACTGCTGTTGGTGTAAAACCATGCAGGAAGACTTTAATCTGATTCAAACAATGGAATTTGAAACTACCAAAAGGAAAGCAAGCACTTTTACCTTTTTATTTCTTTGCATAATTAAAACCTTAAATTGTTATCAGCTCCAACCATTCTCTGGTGGTGTATGTTAGTGTAATTGGTATAAATGTTGCCTAAAGTAATTAAAACCTGTTACTCTGTGCATACATTTTTAGCAGCTTTATTACTTAAAGTAAAATGACTCAGAAAGGAATTTGACTCGCGCTGAAAATATAAAAATGCTAATTCCTTTAGAAAGTGGCAACTTTCTGCAATTCAACTATTTGTTTTAGATATTTCACTGGATGCTTTCTGTATACTTCACTGTTTGTTCCCTTCAGGGAAAATGCAAAGAGATTTGTAAAGAAAAAAACAACTAAAATGTTTAGAGCAATGTTAATAATGCAGTATCGATTGGCTGCAACAGACATCTTGAACTGGGCTGACTCCAGATATTATTATTTGTAGATGTACTTTGCAACGGTTTCGTCCTGACATGTTCCATAAAACCCATCCAGTGGTTTATGAAATATCATTTTAATGGACAAACACGGTTGATGCCAATAATTAATGCTAATGTTTTTGGCAAAGCTGTTGTGTTGAGCATGAGCCATCAATTTAAATTCCAGCTAAGTGTTGAAGATCCAGTTCTAGACATTTGTGTGTTTTCTAAGATTATTTTGTAGTGGTGGTCACCTTAACTTTGGTTTATTCCAAAAGTCAGTTATCTATGTAAATCCAAGAATTATGAGATATTTATAAGATGTTTCCTTAACGAGACCATCAGAGATGAACACACTTCATTTTACGCTCAATGGACTACAAGTGTTGTTGTGCACCAAATTCCTGATTAGGTTCGCACCTCGGTTTGGTTCAGGTTCATAAAAACTAAATGGAAACAAGTCTTCAGTCCCTGTATGTCACCTCGAACCTTTTCTTGCTTCGCCTTTTATGTAGAGTGCTTTTGATAGTACCTTCTTCTACTTGTTGTTCTTGTTGAAGCAATTAGCAAATGGCTAATTAAAAAATAAATCCCACCCACATCTAGATGAGATTTCTAATTGCTTTTAACCAACATGTTCTTTATCTGACACGCATCAGACCATGACGTCTGTACTTCCATCATTTTTGGTAGTAACCCAGGGATCAGAGTGGACGACTGTTCCGGACACTAGATAAAGAAAAGTGATGTTTTTATTTACAGGTGTAGAGCGAGGTGAGCGGAGGAACATTTTGTTGTCTTCCAGGGCGAACGGGGGGATTCCAGGTTCCATGATTCAAGGAGAGCGTTCCATGTGAGCGGTTCAGCAGAGCAGGTGGACAACAGTCTGAAAGACGTTCTGGTTATTTGGTCCATTGTAAAGTTTTGGAGAGAGTCGCACTGGGGGTCAGATCAGAGTAGTAACAGGATCTTAGTAGGTTCAGAGGAGTTGGTAGATCCAACAAGTAAGAGACACCAGCGTTCCAACAAAAAGGAAGGAAGCCGTCCAGGGGACCTGACTTTGTTGGGGTTTTTTATACCTGGATGATTGAGCATGAACGTTGATGAGACACAAGATTACCAGATTCATGACTGACTCAGAGATTATAGGGTGCTGTTGTTGTTGTGGTCCACTGAAGACTTGTGCTTCAACTCAGTATGGCAGGTCATCAGCTTAGAAAACACATAATACAATAATTGTACCACATTTAATTTATTGTATTGATGTTTGGGGAACAGCATGTAGAACTATAACACAACCTATTTTTATTTTACAAAAAAGAGCGATTAGAATCATATCAAGAGTACATTACCATCATCCATCCAGTATATTGTTCTGTAAAATGAAACTATTGAAGTTTTA
>JARVLU010000665.1:3274464-3288171 GCA_031762415.1 Simpsonichthys santanae
TTTTGAGTAATGAACCAGGCTGGGAGTTTTTAAAAGCCTCAGGAATCTTTTGCAGGTGTTTAGAGTTACGTTGTTGAGTCAGATGGTTAATAGCTCGTTTAGAGAACCTTTTCATGATATGCTAATTTTTTGAGACGGACATTTTGGGTTTTCATGAGTTGTATGCCATTTCAGTTGGTGTGCAATGAATCTGAAATATATGAAAGTTTCATTTTTATCATTACATTATGGAAAAAATTACCTTTATCACAATATGCTAATTTTTTGAGAAGGACCTGTATATGCATGCATGTCCAAAAAGGCAACTTGAGGTAAGTTTTATTAATGTTGGATAAGTTTCGAAGTTACAATTAAATTCTGCTAACACAAAACATGTTTTATTTTATTCCTAACTTTAAAGTGGATATTAAAGTGATTAATTTAAGTGATTGTTTAAAGTTATTTTATATATTCTTTTAAATAAGAGTGATACAATATTTTTTTCTTCTTTCTAAACTCTTTACATTCAATGTTTTCTTCTTGATGAATTTGTTTTATTTTGTCTCTTTTAAATAAATCAATTAAATAAAATATTAAATAGCTTTACATCTGCTAAGTTCATGTCATAAACCAACACAGACATGTTCCTGTTTTTAGTATTTTACATCACTTTATAGTGTGGGAGCGGTGGCGCAGAGGTTAAGAAGGTGGGCTTGTGATCAGAAGGTTGCTGGTTCAAGCCCTGGTACCGAAAACATCAAAAATGTGGGTGGGATGAGTGAAGCAGTCACACCTGTCTGGGCCCTTGAGCAAGGCCCTCAACCCCCACCATCTGCTTAGAATCTATGTAGTGTTTCATGAAATATTTTGCTAACAAACACCTGCAGTAACGCCCGCCTGTTGGCTACAACTTTATATAACACAAAATGTATTTTTCAAAGCAGGTTGTGTGTTTTTTAGATAAATGTCAGTCATGTTCTCTGCATCGTCTTGACCTACTTCCACATCCAGCCGACATAAAAAAAAACCAGTTGTTTTTGTCTTTTCTGTCTCGACGCCCAGTCAAAGGACCCATGTGGGCTTTGAGATTATTTTTCTGGTTGTGAGACGTTGCGTCACGCTGCACCACTGTGTCCTGATCACAACAAAGGAAAGAACAGCAGACTGGTTTTATTCTTGTAGAAAACCTGAAGAAGAAAAAAACAGGAACTCAACAACTCAACTGAGACCGCTGGAAACTATTGCACCTAAAAACTAATGGATACATTCACATAGGAGAAGCTGCGCTCTAAGATTTTACATAAATTCATATTTTTATTGTACTGAACATGAAATGGCCATAAGGTTTCAACCCTCATCTGTTATGTTGAAAAAACCTCTCAGACTTTTGGTTTTAGTTTGAATCTGTCATAAAATGTGTCTTCTGTCAAGCACGTCTAGTCCTTCAGTGTGAACATGCTGGAGAGGCACTTATCTCAACAGTGAACAGAACATTTTACTTTTTAATTAATTAATGACTCTATTTGTGCCCTTGCTCTTGAAAAGGTCCTGAAAAAAGAGTGTTCTGTTCTTATTCTATTCCTAAAGCGCCTGTCACGTTTACAGATAAATAACTTTTGAGAAGATCACAACTGCTCCGCTGAACTGACACAAGCACAGAGCAGGTTTTCTAACGTGGACATGATGTGGTTTTTTGGTGATAATCAATAAGCATTGACCCTCGGTGGACCCACTAAGCTCATTCCTTCAGTCTGAAAGATGTTTTTTCCTAAAAAATAAAAAGGTATTTGAGCCAAATGGCAACACATTATGAGCTTTGAGTGAAAAGTTGCACCTAACAAGTTAATATACATTTCACAAATTAAAAAAAATAAAAATAAAATTCACTAGGGGAAATAAAAGCGTCAAAAATAGACCATAGGTTTTTAAATAAAGTGCAAACAAATAAATATGGTCACAAAAATAAATGTTTGGATACGTTTAAAAAGTCTGTCACTGTTTCACAGTCGAGATCCAACTGCCTCAAAATGAACAAATCTTCTGATTATACTTCAGGTTTTATAAAGTTTCATAATAATCTATGCTTAAATAACCCAAAAACTCTTAAATAAAGTCTCAGGCTAAGTCAGAAATACATGAAGCGTGAGTGCAAAGTTTTACAAGTTTTTAAAACCAGTTCAAATGCACAGAGGAGAAGGTTTTAACACTGGAGTCCTGGTTGACGTCTGTTCCTTCCAGCTGGTGTTTTGTAGAGCAAGAAGTTTATTACATTATTTTTAAGAGAGCAGAACTTGAGCAGGTATTGATTTGAACAACTATTTTGAATGGCGTTATGGAGGTCACTTGTTCAAACAATAAGGTTCCTGAGACTTTAGACACCTGAGCTAAAGGTCTGGTGTGTTTCCAGATTTGCTGCTGAGCACTGTTAGAACCATGTGGTCTTTTCAGACCTTGAAGCCTCATTTGCACTAATCTTCTGCTACTTTTACACTTCTTGCATTTTATCCATGCTTTGTTTCCAAATGTCCAAATGTGGGAGTTCTGATCTGTCAACTGGGAGGAGACCCCGGGGAAGACCCAGGACATGCTGGAAAGACCATGTCTCTATTTAGTTGAAAAGATAACTAAGATAACAAAGATAACTATTTTCAGAATCAACAATTGAAATTAAACAGTCTTTATCTGTTTCTACCTGATGTACATTATTGCCAATAATCATATTCAGTCAGTGTGAGAGTCTAACAGTTTGATAGCTTTAACATCACAAATTGGTTTACCTGGAATTGAATTACAGAAGAGTCAGATCGACGATCAAACCTCACATTCAGGGGGAACAGTACGGGTTTGGTTCAAGCTGTTGAACACTGGACCAGCTCTTTACCCTCACTACGGTCCTCAAGGGGGCATCCCATGAGAGTTTGTTCAACCAGTCTATATGTGTTTTGTGGACTTGGAAAAGGCCATTCCCCATGTTCCTTGGGGTACGCTGTGGGGATGCTGTGTGAGTATGGGACTGGGGGTCAGTTGCGACAGGCCATTCAGTCCTTATACAAGTGGTGCAAGAGTTTGGGTTGCATTGCCGGCAGAACATTGGACATCTTCATAACTTTATTTTGACATGCACCAAAACTCTGACAGAAAACAGTTAAGGCTACAACATGGCTCACTGGTCTCCAATCCAATGAAAGTGCAATCAAACATCTGTCCATTGATTTTATCGCTTTTTTCCCAGAATTTTGAGTTGTCAGCTATTTTCAATCTGTCAAACCAGCTGCTAGAGAGCACAAGTCAGTGTATCTCTTCTGTCGGTCCTGAGCCCTGATAAATGATGAGGGTTGTGTCTGGATGGGTATCAGATGAAAAAGACAGTTTCCCCTAAAAAAAAAACAACGCTTGTCCAAACGACACCATATTGGATTGGTTGAGACCCAGGTTAATGAAAACTACTTGTGCTGTTGACAAAGGGGAAAGCAGAAATTGTGTAAAGGCCACAAGGAGGGAGATGACTGGAAAACAAAGTTAAAGAGGTCCGACTGAGATGGTTGGAAGATAAATATTGTGTCACAGGAAGGATAGTGGTTAAACTGGTAGGATTTTAGAAATGCAGATGCCAGGAAAAAGGCAAAATGGAGTTCTATGGATGCAGTTTGGGGACATGGAGGTCGTTGGAGTGAGGACAGAGGACTCGGAAGATGACTCAACTGTGGTGATCCCTGCAAAGGAAACAGCTGATACAACTGTTTTCCAACAGTCAGTCCAGTGAGATACTACCTTTCTGACACTAATAATAAATGTCAAAAAACCTTACAGTAAGTACAAAGAACAGGTTCTGAACATTGATGCTTTAACATCATCATTAAAGCCAAATGACGACAGCAGCCGGTAAAAATGACCGGCTGAAGTTCTCAAGCTGAAGCAAAAGGTTTGTATTTCAAAAAAGCTTTTACAAGCACAGCATGGGAACACTTTAAATAAGACCTTTCAAATACTGTACCCTTTTTTTTCCAGCGTGCTGACTGTTTCACAGGACCAGCTGGCATTCAGCTGCGTCATAAGAACGTGTTTGTGATTCACTGGAAAGAGTTTTCCTTTTCTGCTAAAACAGAAGCAAAGGGTAGACTCAAACGCTGAGGGAATAAAACAGCCTTAGTCGTAGCAGGTGATCGTTCCTGTTCTGGCCACACTTTGTGTTTGTCGATTATTGGATCACCCAAACTTCGACGGCCTCATTCTTAGGTTTTCTGCCTGTATTGTCAAATCCATCTTCTCCGTCTGTAATTGAATAAGCCTTAAAATGTCCTGGCGAAGACCTTGATCCTTTCTTTCTGTCTCTAGCATTGATGGTTCTTGGCAAACTGTCTATAAATCTGTCTCACTCAATCTCCTTTGCAAACTCATTTTGCCTCTGGATGCAGCTTCACCATCTCTCCTTAGAATCATTCCCTCCATTTCATAAGTGTCATGTAGCTGTCGGCCATTTTATTCTTGCTCTTCTCCAAGTTGCTTGGACTTTTTAAGTAATCACATAAACCCCCTTTCGGAAAAAAAAAAAGGCTTTAGAGCACTTTGCATCGTTTCATCTACTCTGCAAATGGCGTCTACTATGTCGAGTACTGTAGGTTTACAAAACAATACAATGCATTTATATTAAAGCATGTTAAAAACAACACTGTTGCCCAAAGGGCTGTGCATCAAGAATGCATGAAAGTAAGCAGAACAACTGTAAAATCAATTGAAACTGTAAAAGTAATGAAATGCTAAAATCATAAAACATCAAACAGTTAAAAACAATAAAAATAAATACATAAAAAACAATAAAACCAACATTTCAAGCTGAGTTAAAAGCCAAAGAGGAAAAAAGGTGTTTTCAGAAAAGATTTAAAAACAGGAAGTCAGCTTGTCTGACCTGCAAAGGGAAGTCATTCCACAGTTTAGCTGCAGCAACTGAGAACACTTGGTCACCTCTCAGCCTCCTGCTGGACTTTGGGACGACCATCAGCAAATGATCTTCTGACCTGAGAAGTGAAGGAACGTAAAACTGGAGCAGGTCGGACAGATACTGTGGGGCAACCCCATGAAGACGTTTGAAAACTGTCGTTAACAAGGGCTGGTGCAGATAAACCCAATGGTGCTGGCAGGCAGTCCCAGACTCAGGAGATTATAAAATAAAGTATTTACAAGAAATCAAAAAGGCTGTCTGTGCAGCAAAACTTGCATGAATCGCAAGGAGCAGAAAAGGACACCACCAGTGGACAGTAAACAAAGCCAGGACAAGAACTAACACAGAGACACAGACTTATATGCAGGAAACACCAATTAGACCAAGTGAAGACACCTGTGAGTAATCACAGATGCCAGAGAAAGAGACAGAGGATGCAAGACATGAATATGACACAAGATGGGGCTAGATACTAAAGAAACACAAACCCTATAAAGAGAAACAGAGGATTGGGGGAACACAGACAAACACGACACCAGGGACACAACCACAACGCCTACAAAAACAAATAAAATAACCTTAAAATTAATCCAGAAACAAACTGGGAGGATTTTAAAACAGGGGTGATGTCCTCTGGTTTTCTGGTACCAATTAAAAGATGAGCAGCAGCGTTCAGAACCAGCTGAAGTCGAGTCAGCAATGACTGGCTCAGACCCACATAAAGTGCATTACAGTGGTCCAGACGAGTTGTGATGAAAGCCTGGATTAAATTATCTAAATGATTCTTTGGCCTTGGCCAGTTGTGTCAAGTGATAAAAGCTGGACTTGATCACTGATTTAATCTGTGCATCTGGTTTAAAATCATTGTCCAGCCTCACACTCAACTTAGTTACTGTCTCAGTCAGATGTTGTGTAAGGACCCAGAACCATCACTGAGCTTAAACAACAAGATCTCAGTCTTGTGCTCATTAAAGTGTAAAATAAATATGTGACATTCATGCTCTGACTTTTGCAATACATTCCAAGAGTTGGTTTACGGAGTACTGGTTTTCTTGTTTTAATGGAACACAAATTTGGCTGTCATCAGCATAAAAATGAAAAGTATCACCACGTTTCCGTAGAATATATCCTAGCGTGAGTAATGAATGGAAAACAGAAGGGGGCCAAGTATAGATCCCTGAGGTACTCCGCACGTGAGAGGCACTACAGAGGACTCAGCAGCTCCAACACTTACTTACTTACTTGAAGTAAACACACAAAACCCGGTTAGTTAAACCACAAAATTATGTAACGTTTATTTTCAGTTTAAATAACAACAATATGGAAATTTGGCAAGTGTGACATATAAATGCATAAAACCAATAGTGTTGTTTTAGAAGTGTGAATAATATAAAGATAACTTAAAACTTTGAAGAGAGATGTTATCTAAATTTAGATTGATGTTTAAAATTAGGTCAACTTTATCTTAGTTCATGGAGTAAGCTAAAAGTGTCTAAAAACTAGTTGGCACTGAAAGTTTATCTGTTTCATCAGGAAGAAGATGTTTTGTCCTACCAGGAGACGGTCTCAATACCAGGTGGATACGAGGTGAAAGGGCCGGTGTTCGTCATCCCAGGAAGTGATGATGCTCTCTAGAACGCTTCCTCGGCAAAGCAGCACCATCATTCCAGGGTGTTTGAGGGCGTTCCTTGGACTTTTTCCATTTCAATCGGCTTGGTCCCGTCCGAGATGGGGAGGATGGGGGGACCGCCTGGCTCACAGCATCTCGAAGCCAACTTTAGGGAAATAATGACAAAATAGCCTCCTCTGAGTTTCAGTTTTACCTTATTCTAAGAGTGTGTGGGGGGGGGGGGTGTCTATATAAATTGAATCCAATCAACTGGACTTTATTTGTAACTGAAGACGTTTCGCTCATCTGAGGAGCTTTCTCAGTTCAAAGAGCAGAGAGTGTGGGATTCAGGTTTTAAAAGCTGAGATAAGATACACAAATGCCTATGATGTGTACAGTTACTCTTTTATTATTATTATAAATTATGATTATTAATTTTATGATTATAAAAATTTATGATTCACTTAAGGCACACCTGCACCTGTGTTGGATGTCCATGCGACCTCCAAGTCCGACGTTCAAACATTCTACTCTATATTGACAGAGTGGACCTTGTTTGCACGTCGTTGAGACGTATTGGTCTTGACCGAGGGACTCGATATAGACGTGATCTGCACGTCCATTCAACATCTGTTTAGTGGAGAAAACCCACGCTTGCACAGAGAGAACATGCAAAGTCCACCCAGAAAGATCCCATGCCAAGGTTTGAACCAGCAACCTTGTCATTGAGAGACAACGGCTCTACCAACTGCTCCACCATGCCGCCCCGAATATAAACCATTAATTTGAAAGAAAAAAAAAACATTAAAGGAACTCACATTAAAACAAAGAAATGGTAAAAAACCACTGAAAGCTGCCTTGAGTAGACAAACCTTTTAAGTTGCTTTTAAAAACTGAACTTTTTATTACGACTCTCAACAAACTCAGAAGCCTGGAAACCTGCCATATTCCCCGATGCACACAAAGACTCATAAACCCTTGCAGTCTTCCAGAGGCACAAACGTGTTATTTAATGGGGTATTAAAAGGTCAACCTGTGTTTCTTTAGTTGCGCTGCATCCATGAACACCCTCTGCGGTGCGTCAGCTTCGTGTGCTGATGAATGAACACTGACGCACTTTTGCCTCCAAGATCATACGGAGATGAGCTCGATTTTGATTAATTCACATTCAGAGATAAAATTAGTTCCCTGTCTGCCAGATTTAAGCTTTTGCTCCCACGAACTGTCATCTATTAGCATACAATATGATCTCGCCCCAAACGTCCTCCTTTGATATGCCACTTGGTTCTTGCAGATTTTCTTTCAAAGGCTGACTTTGAAAACCTTTGAAAAAACTTGGATCAGAATTAATTTCTAATCTGTTGCCCAAGGAGGCTGCATTTTGATGTGCACTCACTACTCGTGTTCATTTACATGAATATATAAATATTTGATTTTATTTCAGGGAATAACAATCATCCAAACCTATAAATGAATACAACTGTTCATATTTTTCTTTGGTGACGTTGAGCTTTAAGGTGCTCTCATGTTGGCTTGTTAACTCTGTTAGCTCAGATTTTTCTCGCTCGGTAATTGGAACACCATTTTTGACTTGTGTATTTGGTTTTTCTTACGTGTCAAGTTTGACTCGGAAGTTAAGACACTCTAAATTGTTCCATTTCTCTGGCTGCAGGGATGCCAATTTCTGCCCATTTTAAAAGTTACTTCACTAAAAATTGACGGTCTTTCTGAAAACTTTTGATTTCGGGTCAAAGAGGAGACATGGGGAAATGGCTATGTTGGATAAAAATGTTCTCGTACTCAAATGAAAGCCACACTCGACGACAGGAGAAGATTTTTAACCGGTCTTTACTTGCAAGGTCAGATTTTCAGTACAGGTTACACAGATGTACAGGAAGTGCACGCACGAAGCACAAGAATCTTGAATCTAGCTTCCCTGCTTGGCCTTGAATAGGCAGACTATGTAAAATTTCTCCTGGAGGTTATGTGAACAAGAAGCTCTGCTCTGCTCCCCCTTCCTGAGGACATCTGTGGACCTGTATCAGAGCTGAGCCGGCTGATGGACACTGTGCCATCTTTATCAGGACTATGGAACTTTATGGCAGTGTCCACGGGCAACTCACCATCTTTGCTGGCCTCCTCATGCATAAATGTATTATTACGATGTCATCAGCATGTTTCTGCTTATGTGCAAGGTCTTTTTTTGCAACTTTCACACTGTGCCCCAACCAGGACATAGTGCGAGATACTTTTTTTTTTTTTTTTACCTAGGTGTTTCATTTGTCTCCATGTGTCTCTGTGATAGACAGGTCCAGGGTGTCCCTTGTCTCTCGCACAGGGATAGCTGGACATGGGCACCAGTGACCCCCACAATCCAAAAACCAAGATGGACGTAAAAGTAATGGATGGACGGATACGTTTAAGCAAAATAGCTATAACGCCATCATTTTTTTAACATAAAAGGATCCTGATCTCAAACACTGGCATAAAAACTGTCCTTTAAGGAATGCTAGTCTTTTAATCATGCAAGACTCCCTTTCTGTCTATTTACACTCAGAACAAATCAGTGATGGGAAAATAAAACAAGACCAAGGTTGTAATTTGACACAAGGTGACTGATGGCATGCATGCATGCATAAAAAGGAAAAAATAGAATAAAATGAGCTGAATAAGATACATGCCTGTAATCAAAGCGAGGGTGTTGGTAAAGGAGGACATTTACAGACAGTATCCAGTGTCTGTCTATGTGGCGTCATCGTATATATTAAGAAGCACAGACTCTGATCCAAACGGAGCATCAGAAGAGTTGATCTCTATTTGACTGCTTCATGTTCATCCTCCACCGCCAACCACATCACTTTCTGCTTCCCTACAATTCTATTCCTCCTCTTGTGAGGGGACTGTGGCCATGGATCTTCTTAGATCATTAGTTTTATCTATTTTTGGAATCCACGGTGAAATGAGTGTCCAAGTTTGTCCACATTTGTTTTATTGGCACATTAACAAAATTATGACTTTCATTATATTTTCTTACATAACATACCACTTAAAAAATCAAAGCCTAGCAGTCCTTGTAGGAATGCAAATTTCCCACCGGCTTTCAAGCGAGAGTTTTAAAATTAAATAATTTCACGTGGAGAAATTAAGAGTTGTAGCCATTTTGGTAAACCCTTGAAAATGACATGCTTGATTTTATGAGTGCACGACAGTGGTCCCTCACTACTTTGCGGTGTGACGTTCTCAGACTCACTCTTTCGCGGTTTTTCAAAATAAGATTGTACATGAGAAAAAAGAATTGTACTGTACACTACACATGATTGTCAACTTTAATGATACTCGTGTGATTGGGACAGTATGGGATACTGTACAGTAAAAAGTTAACCAAAAAATAAAACACTTCGGACAGGCACTGCCATTTTGTAATTTTCTCTCAATAAGCCTATACTGGTATTACAAAAAAGATCTCTTTACATCTTGTACTATCAGGAGATTATTTGAAACATCAAAAAACTCTACCAGGCCTCATTTATAAACACATTACATACCTGTATGTATTTGACATCAAGACGTTGAGATTTGTCCATGAAGCAATTCCAGATAGGCCATAGTCCTGATAAGATGTTGTTGTTGTTCAGCTGGAAGTTCTGATAAGCCTGTACAGAAGTTTTATGCAAACATCTTGCACAATGTGTCACGCTGATCTACCATCGTATCAAACTTTTGCCCAGTACCAATGAAAGTGCAGTAAACTGTAGCAGCTTCTGTAAGGCTGTGTTAGCTCAGTGGTCAGTGTCGTGGTCTCATATTCCTGAGGCTTTAGGTTTGAGCCCTGACTCAGTCAGAAAGGTCATCTGGTGTTAAACAGTTGCCAAATTTTGATCCCTGCAGAAGGGAGCAAAAAAAAAAAAATATGGGAAGACTTTAATGTTTTTTAAGTTCAGTTGACTGTGTTGACCATCGTGAACTGAACTAACTCCACGGTTAATCAGTTGCAGACGTACACTCTCTCCTTTCAGAGGTAGGCGCTAATGACCCATCTATGTATTTATCATTTATGCTAATTTAAGTCATGAAGTCTTTTTAAACAACAATCAGCAGGAAGGAAGTTGTTTACAGGCGCTCGTTAATGGGGCCATTTTGTCAAGCAATTCCAGGTTGTTTCAAGTGAGCTTTTTTTGTGTCTCTTCAAGTTGGAGGTCATGGCGGGTTGCTCACTAATTGGGTGTCAAGAGGATTCTAAATATTTTCTCACCCACACAGAAGGCATGTGCACACACACGTCAACGCACACACCAAGCCAATACATACTGGTTTAATTGGTCAAATTGGCTTCCCTGTCCTCCAGTGCAACAAAAAGAAGCCCCATAAAGACAAGCGCACACACATTGTTGTGATGTATAGTAGAAGTCTCTAATAAGGATTTGTCAGACTTGTGGATCTGCAGTGCACTGGAGGAAAGCAAGCAACTCAGCTCCAGAGGCAGACAGTTGAAATGTTTAGTCTCCAACTGTTGCAGTTGTTTCTTGGCTTTTCGAGCCAATTAAAATGCAAAACAAAGTGGGACTGACGTCCGTAGTGCTCTGCGAAGTTTTGGCGAGACATGTTTTTCTGTTGTTCCAGTAAAAGCTGCAGAGACGTAATGGATTATTTATTATCAATGTGTGAGGAATGGGCGTCGTGCCTGGAGTCGGTGTTCTGAAAGGGAAGGTAAAGATAAAGGGAACGAGGGTGGGAAAAAAAAAAAACCTGGCAGCAAACAGCAACTCCTGCCAGACAGTTTTTGACTCATTCTGTTCACGACTTTTCCCTGAGATAAACCTGAAGATATGGTCTCTATACAGCTTCAGCAATGCCCTTAATCACCAGCTGAGACATGGGGGAAATAAAAGTCCACCCTTCAAGAATTCACAGGTTTAATGTATAAAGACATAAAAAAAGTGATTCCAAGGTTCTAAAATTATCCAAACCTTTACTAACTTGTACAGAAACCCTCAACAGATTCCACAGTTTCACCATTGATTAAACACAAATGAACCCTAACCCAAAGTGAAACAGAAATCTACATCTGACCTTGTTGCTTTTGTGTGCTTTTAAAGAAAAGGAGAAGAAGCCAGAAGCTCAGATCAAATGTATTGATTAACTAATCAACAGCAGAGTGAGCACCTCTATACAGACAAGTGATTTGGTGGTTTGCTTCCAAATGACACAAAGAACATTTATTGTTGCAAACTTGATTGCCTTTTTTTTTTTGTCCTGCCAGAGGAAGTGGAAGTAACAATTCTGTCCCTCTTGAGAGCTGGGTAACAATAAGTGAGGTACTGACTTCGATTCTGGTGTTTGGCTGCATCTAGACACAAGAAAAGTTCATTTTGAAAACTGGGTTGCCACGTCAGGTTCCAAGATTGCTGCCGCCATGCGCCCCTCCCCTCATTTACACAGGTGCTGGTCATAAAATGAGAATATCCTGAAAAAGTTGATTTATTTCAGTAATTCCACTCAAAAAGTAAAACTTGTATATTATATTCATTCATTACACACAGACTGATATATTTCAAATGTTTATTTATTTTAATGTTGATGATTATAACTGACAACTAATGAAAACCACAAATTCAGCATCTCAGAAATTAGAATAATAATAATAATAATAAAGATTTTTTAGAAATATGCTGGTGAAGATTATCAGTTGTCCAGGACATGATAAAGTCAAAAAAAGTTCAATACAGAAGAATTGAATTGATAAAGCTCCTCGGATGAGGATCGGAACGTTTTCATGCTACAAATATAGTCCAGTTCTTCTGTATTGAAACTTTTTTGATTTTTTAGAAATGTTGGCCAACTGAAAAGTATGAACATGAAAAGTATGAGCATGTACAGCATCAATACTTAGTTGGGACTCCTTTTGTCTGGATTATTGCAGCAGTGTGGCGTGGCATGGAGTCGATCAGTCTGTGGCACTTCTCAAGTGTTAGGAGAGCCCAGGTTGCTCAACTAATGGCCTTCAGCTCTTCTGAATTGTTGGGTCTGGTGTATCTCATCTTCCTCTTCACAATACCTCATAGATTTTCTATGAGGTTAAGATTAGGGAAGTTTGCTGGCCAATTAAGAACAGGGATACCATGGTCCTTAAACCCAGGTACTAGTAGCTATGGCACTGTGTGCAGGTGCCAAGTACTGTTGGAAAATGAAATCTGCATCTCCATAAAGTTGGTCAGCAGCAGGAAGCATGAAGTGCTCGAAAACTTCCTGGTAGATGGCTGCATTGACATTGGACCTCAGAAAAGACAAAAGCCTTTAGTCTTGTCCAGAAAGTTGAAGAGCTTTTCAGAACAAGGACTAGTCAATATTTCATGGAACTCCCCAATGCCATGAATACTGTAGGGAGAGAAGCAAATTTATTTGAAAGCATGCAACCTTTGTGTCATGATGTGCAAAGAAAAATAACCAGAAAATTCATCAAGCTGAGACTAAGACTAGCAGCAAAACATGTCTTCCATTAAAGAAAAACAGTTCTGTCCAGTGCTGGACATCTTGGAAGTAAAGCCAGACAAAAAACATGAAGAAAAAACAAAACAGCATCGTGTACCACAACAAGCAAGCCCTCACCAAACACCTTGATTGTTGCCATGGGGTGCTGCTGTTCGACGTAGTTTTTTATGCTATTAGTGCTTAGTGTATTATTTAGTTGATGTTTTTCTTCGTTCATATCTTAGATCTTACTGTTTTTATTTTACATTTTATTGTTTGATGTAACTGGGACCCTGTGTACATAATTCTGTTCCACCCCATGTACCACATGTACAGAGCCCCGGAGGGGATATGGGAGATATTTTTTTACATTTGCGTTCCCATTGTTACGGCTGCAGTGGTCTTTGCCTCTTTTCCTGGTATGGTTCTGGCGACAGACCTTCTGCAGGTGTTTGGTCTACGAACTGTGTAGAAATAAAAAGTTCATGCTCTAAGGCTTTGGAGCAGATAACAGTGAAGTGTTGGTCACATTACCTCCCCCGGGAGTTCTCAGTGATTCTTATCACAGCTGTTTACATTTCTCCAGACGCCAACGCAAACGACACACTGCAGGAGCTACATGATTTGATCAGCTTGCTGCAGAGTGAACACCCTGAGGCTCTTCACATTGTGGCTGGAGACTTTAACCACGTGAATTTAAAAGACTGTCTCC
>JARVLU010000665.1:3297396-3313737 GCA_031762415.1 Simpsonichthys santanae
CTCAACACCTTGGCTGCACCTAGAAATTCTGTCCATAAAAGTTATGAACAGAATCGGTGACAAAGGGCAACCTTGGCAGAGTCCAACTCTCACTGGGTTTTGCATGTATTGATTGGAAATGTTGAGTTGCATTCTTTTGTTTCTCAACATTTGCACTTAGATGATTCTTAAATAAATAAAACCCTAACTCCTAAATGGTAAATGGACTGTACTTGTATAGCACCTTTCTATCTAATCAAGATACTCAAAGGTCTTTACAACACAACCATGTCCTCATTCACCCATCCATGCAGCACTCTACTAGATCTGTACAAAGCTAATCTGAATCTGTAGAAACTAATCAGAGCTTTAGATCACATTCATACACTGATGGGACACACATCTGAGGCAATGAGGGGTTCAGCGTCTTGCCCAGGGACACTTCAACATGTGACTGCTGGTGGAACTGAACTCCCAACTCTCTTATATACGTGCTCTAATCACTCAGCCACAGTTGCCCACCAACTCATCTCTTCTAGGGAAACGTGCATTGAAATAGTTTATGAGACATGCCATAAATATTTAATCATTGGTCAAGTCACTAGAGTAGATCTCCGTTTAGATTTTGGTTAAAGACAATAGTAGCAGTGCCACCATAAGTTGAACATCTGTACATCTATTCTCAATGTGTGACAAATGTTCCAAGTGCCATTTCAAATCTTTCACTTTTCTTGTCCCTACGTGCTTCCCTTGACATTTTACAGCGCGCCCGACAAATGGAGTCCGATTTGACGCCACTTTGCTTTGGGCTCAATCGGCTTTGACAACCTGCTGCACCGTCCTGGAAAATTTGACGGCCGTTTAAAACGTGTTGGGGCAAAAGAAAAAGGTTTGTGTCAAATGCTACGGCTGTGCAGTGTCGAAACAAATGATCTCGTGCTCCAAGTTGAAAACAATAGAAACAAAAGGATTTGGCACCAGCTGTCAATATATAATACTGTATACAAGTTTCACTTTCTGAATGGAATTACTGACATAAATCAACTTTTCATGATATTCTAATTTTATGACCAGCACCTGTAGTGTGAATTTTGCATCCACCATTATTAAAATATTGTTATAGCTAATTAATGTGCATGATAATATCTGAATGCAACATAGTACAACATAGCATTGTTAGTTTTAAAGTGTATATTAACATTTGATGCTTCTTGATAAATAATGTTGATCAAAAAGTTAAGTGGTCAAAATAAGTCACGCCTAGGGAATACTTTGGGCTACATAGAAGCTGGAGGTTATGCTTTGTGCTTTAAACACTGAAACCTGCTTGAGAGATCTTTCTCAAACCACCCGACTACAGTGGGTCTAAGGTGTAAATGAACAACATTTGAAAAAAAAAAAAAACTGAATTACATTTGAAAAAACACAACAACAAAATAACATTTGAAAAAACAATTACATGAAGCCAAAGTGGAAGTATTTTTTTTTACTTTATTAACAGTATAAACCAAACAACGGAACAATATGCAGTACATCCTGATGCATGCTCAATAATCCATGTACTCACACAACGGAGATACAGTTAAAGGATAGCCTGCTAATTGTATCTCTGTTGCGTGTGTACTGTATAATGTTCTGTTGCTCATTTTTATGTTAATAAAGTTAAAAAAAAAAATTCTGTTTGGCTTAATGTAATTCCGTTTTTTTCAAATGTGATTCTGTTTTTTTTTCAACTGTGATTCAGTTTTTTCAAATTTGATTTTGATTTTTTTCAAATGTGATTCAGTTTTTTTTATGTGATTCAGTTTTTTCAAATGTGATTCCGTTTTTTTTTTCAAATGTGATTCCGTTTTTTTCAAATGTGATTCCGTTTTTTTCAAATGTGATTCCGTTTTTTCAAATGTGATTCCGTTTTTTTCAAATGTGATTCCGTTTTTTTCAAATGTGATTCTGTTTTTTTTCAAATGTGATTCTGTTTTTTTTTTCAAATGTGATTCTGTTTTTTTTTTCAAATGTGATTCCGTTTTTTTCAAATGTAATTCTGTTTTTTTCAAATGTGATTCCGTTTTTTTCAAGTGTGATTCTGTTTTTTTTCAAATGTGATTCAGTTTTTTCAAATATGATTCCGTCTTTTTCAAATGTAATTCTATTTTTTTCAAATGTGATTCCGTTTTTTTTCAAGTGTGATTCTGTTTTTTTCAAATGTGATTCCGTTTTTTTCAAATGTGATTACATTTTTCTTTTTTTCTTTTTTTTTTTTCAAATGTGATTCAGACCACTTCCGCTTTGGGTTAATGTTGTTCCACTTTTTCAAATGTAATTCAGTTTTTTTAAATGTGATTTGGGCCACTTCTGCTTTGGCCACTTCCACTTTGGCTTATTGTAATTTTGTTTTTTCAAATGTTGTTCATTTACACCTTAGGGCCACCGTACCCAACTGTATGCTCTGACAGTCCAGCACAGGTAAGACTTTCCTTTAGTAAGGTCCCTGTGTTAAATTCCTTGGAAAGATCAGTGAACAGGTCAGTGAACAGGTCAGTGAACAGGTCTGCACAGTGGTGCTTGTTGTCTAGTTTAAGACCGCCAGACAAAGTGAGCTGTTCTTGAACATTTACTATTCAAGGGACTCGGTGTACATAATTCTTGATTCTACATCCTGCACCATATCTTTTTTGTCGTCTCATAGTCCCAGCCATCCACTAGTTTATTTTAATTTCATGGAATAAAGCAATGCAAATATTTTTCATGAACTTCAGTAATCAAATTATCCAAGTTTCAAGCATTCACTCGTGGTTGGTGGTCACCGAACTGAATCTCTGAATGGATGCATGATTCAGACAGCACTTGGATAACATTAAATAATCAGCCAGTGGAACAAACAGAATAGTTTGGCTGGTTCAAGGTGAAAGAACTGCAAACAGCACATTTGAACCTAATCATTTAATGACTCCTCTGATTGGCATACATAGATTTCAGGAATCTTGGTTATTCAAGAGGAATGGTTCAGCCACACGTATTTACACCTGTAGGCTGCTGTTGGCAACCAGATAAACCCACCGCTGGCTAGCTGAGCGGTACCATACCACCAGGGAGCTATAGACCAGGGTAGCTGGATAGCGATTGCAGAAAAATGTCCAAAGCATTGTTCAATCCTCGCACGCACTTGATTCCCTCAGTCCAATTCAGAAGTGACGTTAAAATAAGAGCGGCAGGCTCCAGAGTGCATCTGTTATTAGAAGGAAAAGAATGGCGTTGTAACAATGTTCCATCTTGCACCAGGCACCGCTCAGACTTGTTGCCTTTTGGTTCCAGAGGCTTAATTAGTTTGTCGCTGTGGCTTGCCAGTCAGCCAGTGCTCCCATTCAAACCCTTTCTGCCATGATCACACACTGGGGCACCAGGCGGCAGCTAGACTCTCAAAAGCAACGAGTCACTGCAGAAGAAAATGTTTCACAGACAAACAAGGGCGCACCGAGATAATGACCGACTCTGAGGCGAGAAGAGACAGAAAGTGGGAGTTTCGGTGCGCGCACGGGCCTGGATCTCCACGGCTGAGGAACGGGCCAGAGAACATCACGGTGCTGAGTTTGCTTGTCTTCTCGTTTGGGATGACATTATCCTTGTGTGTTTGGATATCTGTGTACAGTGTGCATGAGGCAAAGTCTTCTGAACAAGGAGACTTGGCATCCGGGTGCCAGAGCTTCTTTGTTCATTTGTTTATGCCGTGTACGTCTAAAGCTGAGTCGCCCACACATGTACAGCAGATACACAGAAACATTCCCAGCCCTGCTAACCCCCCTGGGTTATTTCACATGTAGAGAGCTGTGCTCTGCTTGGCATAATCATCCCTTATTTATGCTGCACCTCGGGCTAGCGGTCAGCAGACAGACTCATGTACCAACTCTTCTGCTCCAAACAGCAACACGCTGCATCGAAAGCATCACCTAAACACTCGACTGCTCTCTAAAGCAAACCCACTCTCGTCTGTCACATTCCACCTTTTTTATCCTCTTGACTGTCTCTATCTATTATCACCACCACGGCATTTTCAAATAATTTATTCCTAAATCCTTGTGTTTAAGTAAATTAATGTTAATGTTTGAAGAAGAAGCAGACACTGTTATTTATCAGTCATCATTTTCCAACATTCACTGAACACACTTTCACAAAACACGTCAAGCCAGGGTCTAAAGTACCAGGGCGGCCGTGGTTGATTAGAGCAGTCGTCTTCCAATGCAAGAGTTGGGGGTTCGATTCCACCAGCAGTCAAATGTTGAAGTGTCCCTGGGCAAGACACTGAACCCCTCATTGCCTCTGATGTGTGTCCCATCAGTGTATGAATGTGATTAAATACTGAACAGTCTCTTCAGTGCTGTACGAATGGGTAAATGAGTCACAGATTGTTGTAAAGAGCTTTGAGTGTCTTGACAAGATAGAAAGGTGTTATTTAAGTACAGTTCATATTTTCTGCCATGCACATCACACCGCCCTATAAGTCGCATCAGTCCAAATATGTCTAATAAAGTGGAAAAATCCATAAACACGTCACATCTATTACGTGTCACCACTGACAACCCGGAAATGTGGGCCGGTGTTGTGCCAAATGGCGGCCGCGGGGGCGTGCACGGAAGGACTTTAACAAGAATTTTCCAAGATCAGCACTTAAAAATAATTATTTGTTGACTCAAAATTATGGCAAAGGTGTGTCTCAGTTTAACTTTTACTCAATGAAGGCACTTTGACAGTCAAATTGGCTGCAAATACAAAGTTGATGCAAGGAAGCGAGCACGCAGAGGAACGAGTCACTGCTCATTTCTTCAAAATTTAAATGGATAAGCACCTAAAAATAATTGTTTGCTTAACTTTATAGTAAAGGTGTGTCTCAGTTGAACTTAATAAATGAACTTCGATGGTCAAATCAGGTCCATTTCGTTGAGGCGGTGAAGCGAAATGAAGCTGATTTGACGGTTGCTCCAGGCAACGAGCAGAATGAAGATTGTGTCATTAATATCCACTTTCACCTATTACATGTCACAACGGCATGCCATACTACTCTGCTGCCATCTAGTGGCTGAAAATAGTAGTGTTCAATATTTTCAGTCAGAATGAATGAAAGGGTCATATCTCAGCCAAAAATTAGTTTATAAATATGGGAAGAAGAAAAATCCATAAATACGTCGCTTTGGCCTATAAGACGCAGAGCATGCTAATTATGGAAAAAACCTGCAACTTATACAGTGACAAATACGGTAATATCTTTCTGGGCCTGTGACTCTTTATCCAGTCGGTGAACTGCATTTGAAGGAACTCTTCAACGCGTCACATTTGTGACAGTTCTACGTTTTCTCACGTAAGGTGCAGAGTCTTGGTGCATGAATTTTGAACGTGTTAAAAAAGTTGTGGAGTAAATTTTCTCTCTAAAAAAATGACTTTTCTTGAAAACCTCTCAATTTTGCTTTGGGTGATTTTAAACTGCTGTAAGACATGTAGAGCTGCATGTCGACTAATGTCCAGGTCTAAAAATGATATCAATGATCAGCAATTTCTATCGATGATGGAAGTGGAAGATCAGTTATTTCTTTTAACAGAAGAGAAGCACAATTTGGTAAAATTTGTCACCAAGAGACCACCAGTGTGTCCAACAGGCACTTGGTATGACCATTGGCATCAGAAGCATTTGTGCTGTGGGGGGTGCATTGTACTGCACTGCTCCACTTCTGTCATGCATCAATTTCAATGTTACTTATAGTTCATAATTCATTCTCTCTTCGATAGAGCAAAATGTCTGTATTTGTTAAATAACCATTTCTCCAAAACCAAGAAATGTATATTGGATATGGAAATTGTTCATGACTTTTCTCAACTTTATTTTTGATTCGTATTATCTTACATGGGAGTAATAAAAGCAAAGAAACTGTCTTTGTTGGTTGTGAAACGACAGGAGCAAGAGTTTATCCAAAACCCACTGATGTTTTCTGTCCACTAACTCTCCATCCTCGCTGGCGTTGAGATGCTAAATGAGCGCTCAGAATCCACTAAATGAAAGCTGAGAGCGTGCCTCAGATGGACACCGAGCTCATTATCTTCCCAATATCTGTTCAGACATTTACAAAATAACTGTTTTTAATTTCAGTTTAGCATTTTGTAATTGTTTTGTTAAAAGCGGTTCCTGTGGATATGTTGGTGTTTCCTCACATCTGAACACTGACAGCTTTTCTCCACCATCTGGGACCAGCAGAAACGTTGTGCTGCCTTCAGCTCCCTGGTGCAGGAGCTCACAGGAGCGTGGCAACATCTAACCTCCCCTCCTTGACATTTTGGAAGCCACCTGACTGGCTCGCCTTGAGTTGATTAATGATCTGGAGAGCCACTCCGTTCCACACAGCCACAAGCATGCACGTGTGCATGGATGTTGCTTTGTGTGACTAATGGAAGGGTTAATATGATGGCAAATGAAAACGGTGCCTTGTTTGGTGCAGTAGGTGACACTAGCAGACACGTGGGCTTTGTTGTGGTTGAGCTGTAAATAGTGTGTTACTGAAGGGTTGACAGCGCTGCAAAACAAGAACAGTTCATTTTCAGGGCACGCTTAAAAAGCTATAACTACTAAAAATAAAAACGAGGCAGGTGAACCAAACTGCTCCTAATCAACCATCACCTCTCAGACTGGTGGGTACCACACTTACAGAGCCAGCACCAGTTACCACTGGTAATGGCTGATTGTATGAAGTGTACCTCTGTGTAATTGACAAGTTTTAGTGCCATTCTATAGCACTAGCATCACATTCAAAGGCAATTTATCCACTTATTTCTTATGATGTGAACTGTGACATTACGCCACTCTGCTGGGACAACATTGCACTGGTTGTTTTCATCCATCCATATTCTACCACTTACCTGAATTCACATGAAACAAGAAAATAAAATAAACGTGTGCGGAGCAGAGAGGACCCTGAGTTGATGTTCCCTGACTTCTTTCTGTCGGGCAACAGGCTGAACGTCAGTGATGAACTGACTGCACACCTGCCAGATGATAGACACATTTACAGACAAGGTCGTATGCTCTACGGACAAGCTAACACGCTGATCCGTAAGTTTTCTACTGTGCTCTACGTCTGTTAAGATCCAACTCTTGAAGGCCTACTGCGCTCCCATGTACACCGCTCACCTGAGGAGATGTTATACTGCAAGAGGAGCCGTATGTATAGACTAAATGTGGCATATAACGATGGCATGCGGATGGTACCTCGATGGAGCAGTGCGAGCCAAATGTTTGTAGATGCAGGTGGGTCTACCTGCCCTGCGGTGCTGCTTATCCTCATGCATAGATGAATGTGTAGGTCGTCTGAATCTGAAAACTGTATCATCGCTACACTGACCAACCCTGGATTAAGCTCTGTGAGATAATTTTCTACTTGATTGACTCAGTGAGCAATGACCAAAATGACGATTACGCCACCGTCATCAGCATACAGTGATCTTGGCTCAACATCTGGCATAAAGGTGGTGGGTGATATGCATTGTTTTAAGAAAAGCTAGGCTGTAAATGGGACAGGTTCATAAGTAAAGTTATTTATTTAAGGTTTAGAGCGTAACGTTCAAGCAGCAATTTCCATATCTTTAGTTAGATCTTTTGACTCATAGCAAAATATATAAATTGTACTTTTTAGCCTTATCTTTAACTCTACCATTTTCTTTGAAGAAGCACACTTTGGATTCAACAGTTTTGTTTATTTCCAGGAAATATTGTTCTTACCAAATAAAAGTTATCAGATTAATGCAATGCTTCAAAATCCAAATGTGAAACTGGCCTTGATGACAAATATCTTGAATTGTTGCGTATTATTTTGACAGATGCAGTTGACATGTTTAGCTGTTCTGAAAATACAGATAGCTTGAACTTTTTTTTTTCTTGGTAAGTATTTGGAGCCCGGTCCTCCTCCCCAGCCTGCTGTAGACGGCTCTACCCCGGGGCCAACTAACAAACGGTCTGCTCGATGAACCAGCACAACTAAATGACTTGTTGTTGCGGCGCCGTTCTTCAAAGCCAGGTGCATTTATGGCACCGCAGATGAAGGGGGTCGAGCGGATCCAAAGAAATGCTGCTTGTTAGTGTGTGCGCAGCGGTTCAGCGGGGCGAGGAACAGAAATGCCAAGGTGAGGGGATCAAACGGCGTCGGGTAATAAAAGCGTATCAGAACGGAAGCGGTTGGAAAGGCGTCAAGGAGATAGTGACACAACGTTTTGGTTTCGAGGTAGTGCATGGTCCCATTGAAACTGTGGTGTTCCTCATTAATTTTTGGAAGCTCAGCTTATTTGTAGAGGTCTAAACGTGCATGTTAAGTCCTGGAAATTTGCTCTCACATTAAAATAGGCAAAGTGTTTCATATCTGTGGTATGGGGTTGTGGAGGTTTGCCAGAAATATTTCCAAATAGGTTTGTGTAGTTTGAAGTCACTGGAAAATGAAAACTGGTCTAAATGGTTCTGTCTGGAGACAAATAAACAGTAGCCTCATCAATTCAACTGAATCACCAGCTGCTACAATCAATTCTTCCCAGATAACATCCATGGCGCTGCATAATGAAATAATTATACGCAGACGGGCAGAGCGTCTTGTTGATTCGAAGAATTCCAGTCTAATTTCTGAAAAGGGATTAGTTTCGTCAGTGGAAACCAAAGACCGCACAAGCTCCATTCCATTGGAGTATCAGGGAAAAAAGATTTTAATTAATTCCAAAGATTAGTTATGATCTCTGAGACTGCTTGTGTTAATGGAGTCATGGCGTAGCGCTAACAATGCTCCCAGCTCTCACAGGCTGCTGATCCTCTGGAATCTTGTCTTTGTATAATCTGGACTCGTTTGATACAATCAGAACGTATAACACAGAGGAGACCCTCTTCCAGTCCAGTTTGTTTAACTTTGTCTCAATTATTTGAAATATTAGAAGAATTGTATGTATATAACTAGTGAGGCTGAGATAGTGTAGACATAGAGCAGCAGACTTGGGTCCAGAAAGTCACAGGTTCAACTCCCCACCATGCCTACGTGTCATGGTGTCCTCGAGCAACGCACCTAATCCCTAACTGTTTCCCGGGCGTTTCCATAGCTGCCCGCCGATCCACCTGGGCGTATCTCAGGTATGATGGGTTAAATGCAGAGCCTAATGTTGTCATTGTACGGGAACAAACAGTGACGACACATGTCACTTTCATGTAGAAGAGTCTGAACAGGACAGAAGTAAAGAAGGCGCCATTTAAAGTCATCTGCATCAAACAAAGCATGAATCGTTGCCCAGTTGAAATCGTCTGTTGAAAATCAGCTGTGCAGCTTTACAGCCAGAGTTATGAGACGGTTGCAATGGAGGTGGATGAGAGAAGCAAGTGTAGCAAGAAGTTATGTACAGTATTTGTTTTACTTCTATGGAAGGCTGTTAGAGACATTGCTCTGCTGTGGTTCAAATCTCATCTTCATGACTGAACTTTTTTGGTAATTTCTGGCAATAATTCCTCCAGTTCAGCTTCTCTCACCTGTGGGGTCCCCCAAGGGTCTATTCTTGGGCCACTATTATTTTCTATTTGTATGCTACCACTTTGTCAGAATATTCATAAATTCAATGTTTCTTTTCATTTTATGAAGGCTCCACTGGACAAAAATGGCAGCCACAGCTAGCACGCTCTGACAGCAGACCATGTGTGCTTTGGGTTTTAGGGATTTTTGCAACACAAGACGATCTGCCCTCAGTTTCTGATGAGTCGGTATAATCAATGGAAAACTTGTCCAGGTTTAAAATCTTCCATCTAAAGTGAAACAGTTATACAGATCTTAAATTGACCAAACAAGGGGAAGTTCTTCTTTCAAACATTTAAAACAGATGTTTCTCTGCTTTGACACACCTTGTTTGAATGAATGATTCTCCAACGGGCATCTGCTGAACGTACTGACCTGCTGAAGAGCGTGGAAACAACTGAAACTCAATAGTGGCCCACCAGGACCATGATTGAACACCTCTTGCCTAAAACATGGTCCGTCATTTACTTTACATAACTTATGCTTGTTTCTGTTAAAATACGGTGAAAGGCAGGTTGACCCTGGACATGTCTCCAGCCTGTCACTGATTAACCTAGCATGCATGTTTTTGGACCGTGGCACTGTAACATCATAATTTTGAATAATCATGACGGTGCTAGACCAGTCAGAAGTTTTTTACTGGTACAATATAGACTGGGTGACATGTTAGCATAGTTGGTGGTTTATCATTTCTCAGCTAGACGGTTGCAGGACCGAATCCTGACCTTTAACTATTTTGGGTGGGATTTCCCAGGAACTCCGGTTTCGTTCCACAGACCAAAAACTTACATGTTGGGTAGGTCGATGCATACCACTAAAGTGTCCCTGGGCATGAGTGAGCGTGTGAATGGTTGTTTGTCTTGTTTGTCTCTATGTTGCCATGTGATGGACTGGAGAGCTGTCCAGGATGTACCCCACCCTCTACACTGTGACTGCTGGACATGGGTACCACTGACCCCCTCAACATGTAAAGGAAGAAGCGGGTATGGATGGATGGATGGATGGATGGTTTGACTGAAGGTATAGTACATGTAATACACGATTGTGTTTGTTTAAATTCCCTTCACACTGATGCTGTGGGAGTTCTGCTCTAACTTCCTGCAGCCATAAGAGAGCACCAATCAGCCACACCTGTGGATCATCGCCTTGATGATCTGCAGGAGTAGAAAAGGCTGCAGAGGACATCCAGTCAGCGCTGGAGCATTGTCTGACAGTGGTAGTTGAGTTTCTGGCCTTTTGCCTGTGATTCAGATAAATTATTACTCGCCTTGTGTTCCATCGTGCTTACAGCGTTATCTCTACTGCCCATCTGTTTCCAGGATGTCCTCTGTGGACCTCGAGCTCTCCTGTGCCTCCTCAGCCGCCTCTTCGCCTTCCTACCACCTGCCTGGCTCCAACCTGGAACTCTATCCAGACGCCCTGGATCACCTGTCTCCACGACTGACTCCAACCCTACTGTAAGGAAGAGAAACACATGATCACCCCACCAGATATCATATTAACTCGACTCTTTACTCTTCGGGGTTCCAGCCGCTCCCCGTGGACATTTGATGACATTAATCACTTTGTAAATGAACATTGATAAACTTATGGAGTCTTGGAGTCTGTTCTCTTCAGGTATTCCTACAAACATCACAGATGCGAGACATCACCCAGAAGGCAGATGGTCTTAGCAGACCTTTTATCTTTAATAAATATGTTAGGCTTGTCAGTTTTAAAGAGTCAGATTTGTGCATTTCTTACTCAAGGATTTGTAACAAAAGCTCAAAAAATACATTTTAAATGTATTAATGAGCTTTAGTGGATAAAATGTGCTGTGATTTGAATTGTTCATGTTGTGACTTTTATGTGGATGTTGCTTTGACGTGCCACTTTCACCTCAACAGTGAAGTTTAGACTTAGAGATTAGTGAGAAGGCTGTAAACGGCCAGCGTCCCCCAGCAGAACAAAGCACCTGCATTCTAGGAACTGTTCAAACAATACAAACCAGAGGTAAGGCTGCTAACCTGACCTCCAAACTCCCCAGATCCCAATCCAATGAAGCGTTCAGAATATGCCAGAATATATTCTTTTACCCCGTAGGATCCATCTTGTTTGTACTTTGAAATCCTGCATCAACTGCCAGCTCTGTTTCAGTTATCGACTGCAGCTTTCATGGGATACAAACACTGGCTTTGTTCAAACGCAACCTTGTTCGAACTGCTCAACAGAAGCCAAAAAGGCTTTCAGTCAGTGTACACCCTGACCAACTTTGATCACTCCTTTCTCCCCAGAAAGCACTTTGTATCTGCCACCATTGTGTCCCCAATTAGAGAAGAGGGCAGCAAAGCAAGGTGACATCTGAGTGATGGGTAAAGTTGTTCTGCTTGGTAAAGGGATCATGTAGCTGTAGCACAAACAGATGTTTAGTCACCAGTCTACAGCATAGATGTTTTAGAGCCAAGGTAAATAAAGCATTGTGTCCAAGCTTTGTCATGTTAGAATCACAATAAGCTTTATTTTCATTGTACCGGGATACAGTGAGATTATGTTCATACAGTCGGCCGAAAGATGGTGGAGTGCACGTTGCTGCTGCTATAATAGCACGGCCCCTTATTCTTTATCAGAATACTTTTACATTGAAAAACTTCTGAGAACTTCTGTGCAGGCTTATCAGAACTGCCAGCTGAAACAACACCATCAGGACTGTGGTCTATCTGGAAGTGCTTCATGGACAAACCTCAATGTCTCAACATCAAATGCATGTGATGTGTCTATACATGTGCTGCTGGTAGAGTTTTTGTGTCTCAAATCATGTCCTGATAGGACAAGATGTGAAGACCATTGTTGAATTTTATACCTGGATTAATGAAAATGAACTTTGATGTTTTGAACCACTTTGGCACTTTGTGGGTGGGATAAGTGAAGCACCCACACCTGCCTCCACCCTAATTTGTCCCACTCTCGGCCCTTGAGCAAGGCCCTAAACCCCCATCATCTGCTCCCCCGGGCACCCCAGAGGGCAGCTGTTCTCCACACAAAGGGCTCAGTGGTCTGTGGTTGAGCAGGAAGGACTTTTGGTGTAAAAACAGTTGCCAAGTCTTCATGCGACTTAGTTCTCTGTGGCGACCCCTGAAGAAGGAGCAGCCGAAAGAAGAAGAAAAAAAGTTTCTGCCTTAAACAGCTCTTCTGTGCAGTACTTGTTTGTACTGATTCATACTTGCATTGTTGTATTTTACCATATTTACTATATTTCTTTTCAACCTTGTAGATGATGTACAATATTTCTTTGCTTTTTGCACTTTTGTTGCACGCTTTGATATTTCTTGTTTTGTTCTGGGGGGGGGGGGGGGGTGCGTTACGAGTCGAGAGGGCTCCTCTTGTTCTGAGCATGTCACTGCATTGCTGACCTTGCGTTGACCTGCACATGACAAATAAACTAAACTAAACCTCACCAGACCAGAAATCCCTGCAGGGATTGTGTCTTCTTTCATCTGGGTTTGTCTCGGGGTCCTCCAGGTGGAGCTGGATAGTGTTGCTGGGGTGAGAGATGACTGGATTTATCTCCTGGACCTGTCGTGATGCAAAGCTAAATGAATGTACCCACTTGTTTTTCATCAAATCCAACAGACACACAAACATACATTTTGGCTTTTTGTTAATGTTGATGGCTAACGTAACAAAGCACAATGCTTTTTGGTGCTTTAGCATTAGCAAACAATTGAAAGGCTAAAGGAGTAAATGACCCCAGCTGACCCATTTCCAACTCATCTGAAGAATGTCCATCCATGCAGATAATTAGATGAGTTTTGTAGTGAACGAACCCTTTCTGCATTTAGCCAATTTTAAGAGTTAGCATGATGCTACATTTTCAAATGAGGTCATAAAAAAAAGCCAACTGTCCAAACTTGAACATTTTATCTTCTGTATTGACCAAATATTTGGAAATTCCTTTGAAAGAGTAAGAAGAAGACGGTGTCTTGTCAAATTTGGACCCTTGTACAAAACAAGCAGACTGTTGGTCATCCAAGAGAGAAAAATGAGCGGGAGATTCACAGATGGCATTCAGTAGAAGACATTTTGCTTGGGGCCCATGTGTGAGCCTTCTTGTATGTTTTATTTGAAATAAGTCATTTGTCTGGTTATTCAGCAGAGCACAAAACTGACAGAACACAATGTAAAGAGTGGGTGTGGACGTCAGCCCACCCTTGATACTTGTCTTCATGCCACTCAGCTTCAAACCAAAGCAAACATCCTTGACCTACCATCATTGCTATCAACATTTCCTTTGTGACTCTGTGCGTTTGATTCTGAAAGGCCCCACAACATGTTTGATATGCTATTGTTGGATTTTAATGTTCTCCATCTACCAGACAGCTCACAGTTTGAAGTCTGCCTTCAAGCAGCCTTTTTGTTGCACTGAATACCAAATGTAAAGAGTTCAGCGGTGCAGAAGCATCAAATGGCCATTTTTCAACAATTCATTTCTTCCCTTCTGGCATAAAGCTGCTGCTTCATTCTGTCCAACAATGTTCTCTGGCACTGACCATTGAATTAAAGTTCTGAGTTTGTAACGTTTACTGAAGAAAATATTCAATGAACAAATAAGCAAGCAAAAAAAAAAAAAAGTTCAGTAATATAATCCAAAGTGTACTTTAAGCTGAAAATCTCACAACTTCACCAATGTTTATGATCAACCAGGTTATTGGTGTGGGACTACAAACATCCATCAACCCATTAACTTAACCTGCTTTTTCTTTTTTGGGACACGGGGGTCACAGGTGCCATTTAATAATAATAATAATATGGTATTTATTGTCATTATTTTATGTTTCCATACAATGGTGAAATGAACTCTCTGCATTTAACCCATCCACCACTAGGTGGAGCAGGTGGGCAGCTACTGAAAGCACCCGGAGAGCATTTTGGAGATAAGGTGTCCTGCTCAGAGACACCATGACATGTGCAGTGACTGGGGATCGAACCTGGGACTTTCGGGTCCTGAGTCGGCTGCCCTGCCCCTACCCCATCTCGACCCTCATATACACAGCCATCATTGTGTGAGAGGCAAAGGACACCCTGGACAGGTCTCCAGTCCATCACAGGGACACATTGAGACAAAGAACCATTCACTCTCTCTCTCTCACCTGGGGATAATTTAGAGTTATCATTCAAACATGCATGATTTTAGTCTGTGGGAGGAAACACACGCAGCACGGAGAGAACATGCAAACTCCACCTGAATACAAACTTAATGACCTCAACCTGCAGCACAAATCTTGAGCTTGTGAAGATTTGTGTTCCTGTATTCCATTTACCAAATGAGTCCACAGAGTGCCTATTAAGTCTTTCACTGCCATCAGTTCGTATTACTGAGAAAGTGGCTTTAAATCTGAGTCTGTGATAACCCTCGAGTGTCACAATGCCATCTTTAACCATTTAGCAATGATTGGCGAGCCAGACCTGAGGAGCAGAGCAAGACCACTGATGGAGACAGAGTATAGTTGAAATACAGGTTTGGTGGAAATGTTGAGACGGAAACTAAACAAGTAATGCAATTAACCCTTGGTGTTTTTGGTGCAAGGTATTTAATTAAGAAGGAGTTACACTGTGATTAAGAGAGAAGGTCGTTTTTTGTTGTTTGGTTGTCTGAGGCGGCACAGAATGATTGATCCTGGCAACTGAAGGGAGCAATTTTACCAACAACAAGGTGCAATGGCAGAGCCTGAAGTTAGCCACTGGTGGCCTTGGCCACCATAGAATAAGTTTCAGCCACCCCAAAGGCCACCCCGATCATTTGAGGAAGCTACACTTTTAAACAATGTAAACTCTAGAAAACATAGTTTCCTCAAATGATGGGGTAACTGGTTTACACATGTGCAAATGTGGGGGCAGCCATCTTGGATTTTGACATACTAACCCAATTTTTCATAGGGAACTTTCTTACCCCTCGATGTAGCCACACACCAAAATAGGTATTTTTCCAGTTCTCATGCACGCAACATGCATGCATGAAGGGCATGATGGATGAACAGACAGTTTTTCTAATTCCCTCTCTTTGTTTTGAGACGGAGAACAAAAAGCATGGCAAACAACTTTGTGGGTTTTGTAGTTTCATCCAGTTCTTGAAAGTTTGATGAGTAAAGTTTCAAAGGTCAGCAAAAATCAACTACTTTCAGAAGAATATTTGAATATCATCCATCCAACCATCCATTATCTTTACCCGCTTATTCTTTTCATGTTGTGGGGGTTACTGATGCCCGTGTCCAGCCGTCACTGTAGGCGAGAGACACCCTGGACAGGTCTCCAGTCCATCACAGGGACACAGAGACAAACAACCTTCCACTCTGTCTCTCACCTAGGGACAGTTCTAACATGCATGTTTCTGGTCTGTGGGAGGAAACTGGAGTACCCGGAGAAAACCCACACATGCACAGTGAGAACATGCAAACTCCACCCATGAAGGTCCCAGGCTGGGATTTGAACCTGTAACCTTCTCATTGAGAAGTGGCACCTGTACCAACTGTGCTGCCGTGAATTAATAATGGATAAATTAATGGTTAATGCTTGAAGCTAGTTGTGCTTGTGCTAGTTGCAGGGATGCATGAGAGAAGCGGAGCGTGCTCTACCCACACAGGGGGAGCTGTTGGTCAGGATGCTTCTTGTTGTGCCGAGCTCTAAAACTAATTACTGAATCAAATGTTTACTTGTGTAGTAAAACTATATGTTCAACAACCCTTTAACATTCACCATAATGCAGGAAATGGCATCTACTTCATTCAAAATTTTCTGGGGGAGGACCTCCTGGGGGGGG
>JARVLU010000665.1:3313837-3335302 GCA_031762415.1 Simpsonichthys santanae
TCTGGGGGAGGACCTCCTGGACCCCCCCACCCCCCACCCCACCCCCGCCCTGTAGGTCTCCCAACACTACATATGCTTCTGACACCAGCGGCCACCACATTGTTTAACCAAGAGCCATTGTCAGCACTGGGGGCTGAACACCTGAATACGTTTGCTAACAAAATAACTTTTTAGTTGTTTTTTGAAACATACAAATAAAGAGTTGCAGTACAATAAATAAAGGTTGAATGAACATTAAAGGAGTGTGTATTTTAATTAAAGGAAAAGGTTGTTTCACATAAATCTGTTTCATACAGATGATTTTCATAATGGGTTGTGTCACTGACTTCTATGAGAGCAATAAATAGTCAGTGACACAGTTTATAAGCCACTATTCGCCCATTAAACCAACTCTGAGACTGGCTATTATCCATGTCATGATCTTTACCGTAATAGTGCCCATTATCGTTTTAATTATAGTTACTTTCTTCATCTGTGTCCTCTGTTTTATTATGACTTTTTTTCACCGTATTATTTAGAGGGATCTGTATTTTACACTGTTTAAACCATTTCCCTCCTCGTTCAGTCAAAAACTAATGGCTGCCAGTAAATCTATGACTGATGTTGAAGATGAGCCTGTTCAAGATGGCCGCCACAGCTCCTCTGTTGGCCAACATGTAAGTGTTTATAACTTAGAGGCGTTAAGCTAAAATGTATGAGTTTGAAAGCTGGTTGACGATGTGCGGTCCTTCAAGAAGTACTTTCATTTTAACTCTTGTGGTGAAACTCAGGCGAGATCATCTGTTGAAACATCTCCCGTTTCTGTTTAAACCGGTGTAGGCGTTCATTTAGAATCAAGAAACTTGTCCAAACTTTTGACTGCTGAGGCATCAGCACATATGACAAGTGTGCAGGGTGTCCTCACACCAACCGAGCACCCGGCAGCCAACTGTGCAGCACGCCAGTGGAGCAGGCAGATGGGCACATGGAGGCAAACGTGACTGGACAAGAAGATTAAACTGACGTGTTCAAACCACCGCACTGAGTCCAACAAGGGAAATTTAAAAAAACTAAAAAATAAAACATTTGTTTGAGGACAAATGTAGGATCTTTGTTTTCTATTTGTTAAAGCTCATCCAGCAACCACATGATTTTTTAATTTTTTTATTGTTATTATTAATTTTGAATAATATATTTACCCATCAGGGGGATGGGTGTTTATGAGTTTTGGATTTTGAAGCTAAATATTTTCAGCTTCTCGTTGACCTTTTCATCATTAACTGACATTTAGCTACTTTTAGCTTTTTTAACTTTTCCTACATTAATACTGTATTTTTAGCAAACCTTTTGATATGTTTAGCGTTAACTAGCATTTTATTGCTTAACAAGCCTTTGCCGACGTTAATTTTTAGCTAACCTTTTGCTACTTTTAGCTTTTACCAAGTGTTTTGCTACATTTTGTTACTTTTATATATATTTTTTCTAGCCTAGAGTTCCTTTTAGCAAGTTTTTTGCAACTGGCCTAATTTTGGCTAGGCTTTAGCTAGTTTTAGCTTAAACAGTTTATGTTTAGCTCCTGTATCAAAACTAAGCACAATCATTCAGCACTCAAACTGCTTTTTGTTTGTTTTGTTAACAAATTTTACCCTGAAGTTTCAATATTTAACATGAAATCATGCGTCAAATTTTCCATCCGTCCATTATCATTATCTGCTTCTTCCACTGTGGACCATGAGGACACTGGTGCCCATGTCCAGCAGTCAATTTGTATGAGGTGGACACCCTGGACAGGTCTCCAGTCCATCACAGGGACACATGGAGACAAACGAGACAACCAACCATTCACTCTCTCACTCATACCTAGAGACAGTTTAGAGTCACCATCAGTCTAACGTGCATGTTTTTGGTCTGTGGGAGGAAACTGGAGAAAACCCATGCAGCATGGAGAGAACATGCAAACTACACCTAGAAAGACCCCTGGCTGGGATTTGATCCAGCAACCTTTTCACTGAGAAGTGGCAGCTCTACTTTGCCGCCTGTGTAGCAATCTGCTTTCAGGTTATTGGACCAGAACAATACAAAGAACCACATTAAAGCTCTAAAATATAGCTATTAGCTAGCTAGTTACACTGATGTTGTGTCGGGCTTGAGGGTCCAAGTGCATCCAGGGTTAAGAAAAGTAGCAGGAAACCCCCTTTAGGAGAGGACAGAGTGTGGCAGTGTCATGACTGTTTTTACTCTAAAGGTGCTTTTCCAAATTTACCACAATCCAGCTATGTCCTGGTTGGTCATTAGACAGATGACTGATTAATTTTAGAGACTTTAGCAGGGTTGGCATCCAGTATGAATGGGTCCAAAAGTCTTTAATCATTACTAATTACTATTTTAAAGAAAATGATGAGCAAAGTGTTAGCAGTATTGTTACATTTTCCATGATACTGTGGTATACCAAACAGACATGTCATTTTCCATGTAAGTGGCATTCCTTCAGGCAAGACTCGTCTCTTGGATGCCAAAGATGCTTCAGATCAAATAGCCGTCAGAGTAGAGGGAATGACTCTCAGCTGCTTCTGCTACACACGTTTAGCTGAGTATCTGTTAAACCAGACTATTATTGAAAAGCTGTGGCAGCCATTTTGAACTGGGTTCACACCAGAAGTTATTCAGCTGTAGATGTTCAGCCAGTGATTGAAGTTTCCCACTGGTTTTTAAATTAGTTTGACATCACGTATAGTAAATTACATAAAGGACGATGATGATCAACAAATGGAAATATAAAGACATGGATTTAGCTCCAACAAGCACAAGGTCAGTGCCAGGAGATGTGGCGAGTGGCGCATGTCACTCATAGTTGCAGCAGCTTTTTGCTCAAACTGATTATATGTTTAAATATTTTGTGGTTTCCATTATACATCCCAAGGTTTGCTATTGAATGAAAACCAAAGAAGGTGCAGCGACCATGTTGGCGTTTGTTCTAAAGCCATCTTAGAGAGAGCAAGTGAAGATGTGTTGAGTTTCCCTGTGGGATCGTTCAGATTCCCACCAGGAGAACATCCTTCTTCTGCTGCTTTAGGTAACTGCTGTTTTCTCTTCCTTTGCATTTTAAAGGATGTTAACAGTCTTAGGTCCAGGTAAAAGATTTCAGCTGAGGCTCCCAGTCAGGAGACCCTGGAGTCAGCTGGTCATGGCCGATCACAACAGCCTCTCGTTATTGGCGATCCTCTGTTTTTATTCGTGGCGCCATGTCACTGACAGATCTCTCAGAGTCGTCCACGTTGTTTATCTCGCCGCCCTGGTTGATTTATGCGTCCATGAATAAGTGATTCATTCAGTGTGCGGCATTGCAGCCAGTACACATTTGCTGCATCATGCCTGTCTGGCTTTTAAAGGAGCCGCCTCAGAGTGATCTCACCGATGTGACAAGCTGATCCGTTGCACAGTCTTACCCCACTGCGCCGCCACTGCTCCCTGGCTGAGTATGTGTCGTCTGTGCCGCTCAGCCACTTCCCCCATCCCTCCTCTTGTCAGAGTTACGTCATTCTCCCAAAGGTTGTTGTCACCTGGCAGAATGCCGCTGGGTGGTCTGTTCGGTTTAGTTGACGAGCCCTTGGTGCCCGGATATCTGCTCATCAAACGCCAGAACTCGCAGAGTGACTGCGCCGCCCTGACGGATCCATTCAGGTGCGCTGATTGGGAGATGTGTAGCTGCTCATGTGTAGTTGCACTAAAGCAGGGCTGTGGCAACCTGCTGCTTGGAAGAGATGGCATCTTCCCCCCCTAGCAATTACACCAAAGTCACAGCGTCTTCACAGCGTGCAGTTTCATTAGCCTCTCAGGGTGCACCAAAAAGCGGATGCGGGGTATGAAATATAAATATAGTCGAAGGGTGGAGAGCTTTGCAAACCAAAACAAATGCTGTGCTGCCTGCATATCTTACTGCGAGGCCCTTGGGGGGAGCTCAAGTGGTAAACACGCTTCTTGCGGCGCGCTATATTGCTTTTCACGATTACACGTAAACAAGGCCTTTCTTCAATGAGGTCTCGCGTATTTGCTATGATTCCTATAATCACTCTTCCCAGGTTGTTGCGTCTGACCCAGAAAGTAGCGGGGCAATAATGGGTGTAATTAACACAGCAGGCAAGCAGATATGATGTTCAAGCTGTATTTACGCTCCACCCACTCCCCCCTCTTCTGTCTCCAGTCTTTCTCCGCACTATCATTCTCCCCCAAGAAAAGAGAAAATAGGCTTCCTTGTTCTCTCTCAGCCCCCTCCACATATGCAGTTCATTTTTTTTTTTTATTTCTTTAGCTCCCTGCCTTTGCCTCTGTATCACTTTTCAGCCTCTCACTGTATCTCCTCCAGCCCTCTCTCTGCATTTCACGCTCAGGCTCTTACTTCTTGTCTTCGGAGCAACATCGCCCCCCGGTGTCAGAACCCCAGCATGACTTATTTTACGTAACCATTGTTGATGAGCTTTTCATTTTGAACATCTGTTCATATCTCATTTTTTCCTCCTCCTCTCAACTCATTAAGCCTGTTATACTTTATTGATGTCAGCTTTGCCTATTAATGATTCATATGTGTGCTTACCGTAACAAGTTTGATTAAATGAACCAGGTTTCCTTGTTTGAGGTGGCGTCTGAGCTGCAACAGATGACTTTTCTTTTTCTAATAACGCTAAAGTGGAGGAAAATGTTGTTTCCTGTTAGGACAGTTTGCTTTGGGTGTAAAAGTCCAAGAAGAACCAAACACTTCAGGACTGAAAGAATATGAATAGTGTTGCCCAGTAAGGTAATAACTTCATACAGGTGCTGGTCATAAAATTAAAAAAAAAATCGTGAAAAGCTTGATTTATTTCAGTAATTCCACTCAAAAAGTGAAACTTGTGTATTATATTCATTCATTACACACAAACTGATGGACTCCATGTCACGATGCATTGATGCAGTCATCCAGACAAAAAGGAGCAACAACTAAGTATTGATGCAGAACATGTTCATACTTTTCATGTTCATACTTTTCAGTTGGACAACATTTTCTAAAAATCATTTTTTTATTGGTCTTAAGTAATATTCTAATTTTATGAGATATTGAATTTGGGGTTTTCATTAGTTGTCAGTTATAATCATCAACATTAAAATAAATAAACATCTGAAATATATTAGTCTGTGTGTAATGAATAAATATAATATACAAGTTTCACTTTTTGAATGGAATTACTGAAATAAATCAATTTTTTCATGATGTTTTAATTTTACACCCTGCACCTTTTATATATCTGTTCTTTGCAGTTGTTACTCTTTGAAACCTCGAGATATGCAGCAGATATAAATGTTCATTTGCACTGTTTTCACAACAGCTGTGCAAACTCTGCATATGCTGCACATAATAAAGAAATTTAATTGTTCGTATCAAAATGTTTCTGTTTAACTCTCTGCAGTGAACGCCAACATTCTTACTTCTACGTGTTTATTAAAAGAGCTGATCTGTGAGAAAGTGCATGCGACTGACACACACACGGGTAAATAATTAAAATGTTAGGCTGCTGAAGTTTAGTTAAAGCCGGCAGATCTTTAGCTACACATCAGCTGAAACAACGCGCTGCAATTTGAGCAGTGACACTTCAAGACCTTGGAACAGGGCGGCACCGGACAGGACTTGAGTCCTGTGCTCAGTGGACTGTCTGGTTGGGTCCAGGTGCTGACAGTGCCACAGGCCAGCAGGCTGAGCACACTGACCTTGTTCATGTGTTGGACACAGGTGAGGCAGAGTTCCAACCACGTGGAGGTTTCCAGAGATGCACAAGGGACAGGTACTTCCAAGACGCCCACGAGGAAGCTGAGGGCAACAGTACCATTAGAATCAGGGCGCTCTGCAAGCGCAGGGGCTGTCAGTAGATCACAGGAGTCCAGCAACGTGTCAGTGGTTTAGTCTGAAGTAGTGAGGTCATCAGCTGACACAACCTGCGCCGCCCACCGATCAGCACCTGCAGAACAGGAACGTGAGATGGAGGGGGTCAGGACCACAGAAACAAAAGCTGAAACGTGTTGAGTTCTTGCCAAAGTTTGTCCAAAACAGCTCAAATTGACCTCAAACATCTAGCTAGCTTACAATAGACATTTTAAATTGTGTTGGATTTATTTTTACACCCATCAGCTGGATCAACATTTAGGTTTGCAAACAATCTGACCAACTTCTGGTATAAATGTACCACTGCCATGGTTTTGCACGTGTTTTATGTGTGCACAGAAAGAACAGTGTCTTGCTTCAGAAAACATTCCAACACACCGACCCTCGAAAGAAACAGATAGAGAAAAGGAAACTTTCCATTTTCTCTGTGTAATAAGCTGTATCCATCATCAGAGGGCCCTTGAGGCTTTTCTTGATAAGGTGCTGGAATGCAATTTATGCTGGGCCCAGTTTTTCTCAGCTTGCATCGTGTGTTTTTAATTGCACTTAAGAATTTCATACATTTGCAACAAGAGCGCCTTTCATTTCCACAGTAGGTCAAATGAAGCAAACGTGAACTTGTGTCTTTTGTCAAAAAACGCTAAGTCTGGTCCTCTGGACATTCATTATGTCCAGAGGACCAGACTTAGCTTTTTTAGATTTTTCTACCTGGATTATTGAGCATGCATCAGGGTATTGTGTCTTTTGTGTTCCTCACAGCATCAGTCTGCATCCATCCAGTTTACATCTACAACGTCACTTATACACATTTCTTCAAGTCTTAAAGTGCTACGACATCCTTTTTTTTAAAACTTGGCAATGTTTTCTATTTTTAAGCATTTTTAACTGACAGTGAACCTCAAATACTTATTGACCTAAAGTCAAGAACGTCTTTCATCTTTTTTCATTCAACCTTTATTTAGGCAGGTTGATCCCATCGAGCCTCGAGGACTCATTTACAAGAGAGACCTGAGGAGAGATAACTTTTGTATCTTATAAACACACAGTCGAGTGCTACAGATGATTTATGGTTTTTATAGACGTGCTCAACGACCAGCAAGACCACGACAAAGAGGAAGTCAGAGAGGAAGACGACGCAGAAGATGGGGGTCGTGCACATCAGAGGTCCAGAAGCAAAAGTCCAAAGGGGCAATCTGTAATTCGAGGATCGTGTTCAGAAGGAGGAATCAGCAACAGAAGTCAGAACGGCGAGACGAGAGCAGACAGGAAGTGGGCAGAGCAACAAATCCACAAGGCAGGTGTGAGGTCGAAATCCAAATAACAAGCCGTGAGCGTGAACAAGAGCACGATGGCTGGATGTCATAACCCAAGAATGGTACGATAATCTGGTGGTGTAAAGTGGTGATGGGAGTTCTTAAACATGGGCGTGAACAGGTGCGGTGTGAACAGGTGCGGTGTGAACAGGTGTGGTGTGAACAGGTGCGGTGTGAACAGGTGCGGTGTGAACAGGTGCGGTGTGAACAGGTGCGGTGTGAACAGGTGTGGTGTGAACAGGTGCGGTGTGAACAGGTGCAGTGTGAACAGGTGCTGTGAATGAGTGCTGATGATCAGAGGGTGAACGACAGAGGACGTGATCATGACATAATCTCAGCGTTACACACTACCTGTGCAACAACCTGTCACACAACTTGTGTAATTTATGTTAGTTATGTGCAAATATCATGTGCATTTAAGCGTATACAGTATTTCTACCTGTGAAATACTTGTTCATACAAATTCATACGACTTGCACCGTTGTATTCTACCACGTTGTTTACTATATTTCTTTTGGACCTTGTAAATATTATACTTCTCTTTTTCATTTTTGGTACTTTATTTTGTAACGTTATCGAGTCAAATCGGTTCTTCTCATCCTGAACATTTTATGGCATTGTTGACCTTCTCTTGACTTGCACGACCAATAAACAACACGCAGGTCCATCACAGGACAGACAGGGCTGCTCATGGGTTTCATCAGGCCTTGTCCAGCACTGCATTACCATCAAGTACGTTATCAGAATCAGCTTTATTATCAATGCCACAACTGTTAGTTTCTTCAGACAGACTGTTTTTTTTTTTTTTATCAGCCTTGAGTCCTGCTGGTACTTCAGACCCAAAATGGCCAGATTATTGGACATTGCACTGGTCCGTGCTATGAGCCTCCTTCAAGGTCGTCCCCAACATGCTGGCGAGTCCCAGAATCCGCAGGTGGTCTGCGATTCTCACAAATCACTTCCATCTTACAGTTTAGCTTGTAAATCAGCTGATTTTGAACACTCGTAGCACGAACCAAACCGTCACGGCCGGCAGCCTGACGAGAGCCAAATTAGCTGCAGCCGTCTTCTCTGTATGTTGATAAACCAGGAACCAGCCAGTTCCAAAAAGCAGGAAACCTGTTATCATACATCCAATTACAGTGTATGTCTTTGGTGTCCTCCTGAGACAAAACGGAAAGACACATCATCTCCCACATCCATGACGTGTCCTGCAGCGTGAGTCTCAGCAGGACATGAGGGTTCGCTTTGTTGAAAAGATTTTGTCGACTGCACTGAAAGTCCAGCTGACCAGATCCATAATAGTATTTTTCATTCGAGACGTGTACCAGGAGCTCTAAGGAGTGCTTTGTTTTCTTACAGGAGTGAGTGAGTCACTAAAGACTTTCAGGCATTTGGGATTTCAGCTCAAAGAATGATGCTTAACGTCTGTTTGCAGCGGTGGTTAGATACATGTAGCCTTAAAACCACAATATGAGGCAAACTATTGATGTTTGAAAACCTCTGTCTGGAATGGAAGATGTCAGAAAGGGAACAGGCGTCCAGGGTCCAAGCCTGAAGGAGACGAAAAGTTTGGCTTTTTCACGTGGTCTCTGGAACATTTGTAAAACATGTTGCTTTGTGCAGTTTTACCACATTCTCTAAACTGTAAACCCATTTTTTTTTAACTACATCCTCTGCAGAGGCTCACTGAGCACGTCTGCAGGGCGGTGGGCTGACCCTGAACAGGGAACAGGTCCATCACAGAGTCAGCTGAACCAAGAGGAGATGTTCCAGATCCGGGGCCAGAAGGAGAAAGAAAAGGGCTCGTCCGGGATTTGAACCCGGGACCTCTCGCACCCAAAGCGAGAATCATACCCCTAGACCAACGAGCCACAAGATTTGCAGTTCCACTCGTGTGCTTTGTTCCAAACATCTGTGCTGATGTGGCAGGATGTTCTGTCACCTGGTCCAACAGCACCACCTGCTGGTCACAGGTGAACTCAACAGGCTTGTTGGTCTTGGGAAGATCCTCGCTTTGGGTGGGAGAGGTCTAAGGTTCAAATCCCAGACGAGCCCATCAACAACAGCAGATCCCAGATGACCATCTGATGGGATGAAGATGTTTCTCTACAATAAGTCACTGCACTCACTTGAATGATATTATGAAGGTGGAGGAAAGAGGTCCTGCCAACTTTTTTTATTGTGGACGTTAAAAGATCAAAAATAACACCGTGATTTTTTTTTTTTTTTTTAAATTACAGCTGGACGCCAAAATAATGTCGACCAAGTGAAACGCTGCAAAGTTTACTCCACAGACGCTCAGGGCCACAAACCACAGCCTCGCTCTCGTCTGAGTTTACGGGTCATCCAGAATAAGACATGCTTCTAATCGAAGTACCGTATTTTCCAGAGTATAAGTTGCATCAGACAAGAAAAGCATCATGAAGAGGAAAAAACATATATAAGTCACTTGGGCGTATAAATCACTTGTATTATGCGTCACCACTGACCCGTCGTGTCTATTATGCGTATAAATAGATTTTCTATAGGGTTTAGGTCTGGAGACTGGCTAGGCCAGTCCAGAATCTGGACCTGCTCCTTCTGGAGACACTCCTTGGTTCTCCTAACTGTGTGCTTCAGGTCATTGTCATGTTGAAGACCCAGCCATGACTCATCTTCAATGCTCCAACTGAGGGAAGGAGGTTGTTCTCCAAAATCTCATAATACATGACCCTGGTCATCCTCTCCTTTTACATTTTTAAGAGAGAATTTTAAAGTATTATTTCAATATATTTTTTTAATCCCTTATTGGGACTCATTTTGCCAGATTGGGTCACATTAGGTCCAAACTCTGGCAAAGACGTTAAATAAAAAATATATATTTTCCTTAAAGTGAAATCAGCCTTTTTGATGATTTGGTTGTATCATTTTTTAAATAAATCTAATTCCATCCCTTCATCTTTTCTTTGACCCCAGTTCCAGCTGACAAAAACAACCCCACACTACGATGCTGCCACCACCGTGCTTCATCATGGGGATTTGGGTTTTTGTTCTGGACCGAACGTTCCTTTCAGAATTGTAGTTTAAACGTGAGACTCTGGATTAAAGCAGACACATTTTCCCACATCTTTTAGCCTGGATGTGTTTCTTCTTAAGAACGTTCTCTCTCTTGCTCACCGTCAGAACGTCTGCAGAACTCATCGGAACCTCCTGCAGCTCCTCGTGGGTCTGCAGCCTCCCTGAACTCATTTCCTCTCGTCTTTTCTTCGTCTCCTCTCAGTAATGCCACTGTTGTTCCAGATGTTCTCCACCTCTGTCCTTGGATTTTTTTTTGTTCCGAGAATACCGAAGGCAGTAAATGCATCGACATCTTTAATTACCGTTAAACACCCAAAGAGCATACCAGTAATCTGTATTTATTTTCCATTTGCTTGAACAATTTTAGAGTCTCTCCTTCCAGTTTTTTTAACTACATTCTTCGCTCTTCCTTCTGCTTTTAAATGAAAGGGTTTTTGTTGTTGTTTTTGAGCAAAGACCACCCCCATCAGTTACAAATAATCCATTTATTTATCTTTTTTTTAAGCAGATCAATCTTGTAAAGTGAATTATGAAGGTCAGAGGCTCTAACAGACAGATACAGTTGCATATTATAACCACAATCATTAAAAAAAGTTTAACTTTTTTGTCTTTCGATTAGAAAAGAACTGATACCAAGAACTGAACCCTGTGGGACTCCTTGCACCAGAGAACTAAATCTAGCAATTAGGATCATGAGCTCTTTAAAACTAGTTAGTTATAAACGTATTGATGGTATTTGGATGTTTTTACTGGTTCGGTCTTTAAAGAAGTTTATTCTGTCTGTGACTGAATCAAATCAACCGCAGGTGGAATTCAGCTCTAGAACTTGGACTCACACAAAATTCTGAGGCAGGTTAACAATAATATCTTAATTTAAAAAAAATAATCTAAAGATAGATATATTTTAAAACAATAGTTCAGGTGTGAAGTTTGGAAAAGGAGCAAACTTTTGAAGACAAAATCTTTTTTTAATGTTAAATTTAACTCCTACGTGTTTTATGTGCGTTACACAGAATTAGATGTGACAGTTTGAATCTTCGTTCTTGTCTTTTGAGGAGCATTTTCTTTGGAAAGCTAAAACAGGTTTTGGGCCACAGGTTCAAACAGGTTTTGTAAGACGGTAAATAGATGTTTCTCTGCAGAGAACAAGTTTTAATTAAAGGAAGTGAAGCAGATTTATGCTTCGTTTGGTCACAAAAACATGGAGACCACAGGCCCTTTCCATGTTTTTGTGTTTTTATTTGTGTTTTGCTTCTCTGTTAGCGAAACGGCTCAGTGTGAGGCAAACAGAGCGCTACCTCTGTAGCTTTTAGCTAGCTTAGCGCTACGTCAGTGCCGGCAGTTGTCGACAGTGAGGAGTTTTGTAGCAGAGCGCTCGGTTCTGTTGACAGGGCGGGGCGCCCTGCATGTATAATGGTCGGGGCAACACTGATTACCTTTTGATTCAAGATGGCCGCCACAATGAAGCAATCTTAACAAGCATAAAGATGGCAACAGCTTCACAGGCACAGCTAAGGTTTGATGTGGTCGTAGCTGATAATCATCCACACCCAGTTGACCACGACACTGTCTGTTAGCAAAATAGTGACAGTTTTTAAAGAAACTCTTATATAACTGGTTGTTTGAGGCTCTGGTTCACTGTCGTTTCACTTAAACGACGCCGACCTTCAGCAGAGACAGACTGAGTTTGTTCCTCCGACTCAAAGTATTTTGGACAAAAGACAAAACGTTTCAACAAAGAAGAACTCGTCCAGAGGACCTGACTCGGCCTCGTTGGTTGTCTTGTTGCCACTGTCTGCAGAAAATAAAAATGTCAAACCAGTTTTCAGTTCGGTAAAGACGCACGTCGTTCGTGCAATCGAGGGACTTTCACACATCTCAATTTCTTTTTGGCAGAGGAAACGTATCCCCTGCGAGCGCTCGAGCTACTCCCCACTGAACGCGGCACACCTCAGAACTGCAAATACAGGTCGACGGTGAAGTTACAGGGTACGCTGGCATCGCTCCACACAGGCGGGGTCGACTTCCTGCACATGTAACACGTCTTTTTCCTCTGGAGGGGAGGACACTGTAAAAAGGCTCAGCTGCTGCAGCCTTCACTCAGCCTTCCTGTCATTACCTGCACAGTCCAGGTGAGTACTTTGCACTGCATCTTCATCTCCAGCTCAGTTTGTGTGCAGGTGCAATGATCATTTATAGCCTTTTATGATCATTTTCATATAATCTACTGTTTGTAGTGACTGTCAGTGTTTGCTGTATCTCACTGGTTCCAGATGTTTTAGTCTCAGAGGATAAGCTCAATCTTTTCATTGCTGTTGATGGGAAAGTGTTTTAGATTAAAATATTAGTTGTGGGGTGTTTGTAGATGTGGCTGAAAACATCCACAAAGTGTAATGGAGTCCAACACACACTCTTTTTTACTTTTTATTCATGGTTGTCAGTGCAAAACCTCAAAACACAAAATCAACTTTTATATATTAAGAACTACTATTTTCATTTCAAACGGTATATTTTTGGAGACGATAACAAAAAAAAAATCAAGTCATATCTAAATTAAACAATTTAAATACAAATGTGGGCACTTTCAGCATCTTGTGTGAAACGCTGGATTCAGAAAACAATGTTTTGTTTTTTTACTTGAATAAAAGTTTCTGTTTAGCTCGAATGCTGAAAAACCAGTTCATGTTTAGAAACTTTTATTTTCTTAACCGTTCAAACCCCGTCCCAAACATTTTACTGTACGGAGCGCGTCTACCAGTAATTTGTAAGGGAATGTGTTTTGGGGTGTGTTGAAAAACCCCGGGGGTTATGAGCTGCCTCGGATGTTCAAATGTAACAAAACAAAATTCCTTTTAGTTTCTACATCTCGTGTCAGTGGGAGGAGACGATGATATTCCAGACTAACATGTTCGGAACAAAGAGGCAAGAGGAGCCAAATGTTTTTCTGGAACTGTGCCAGAGTTATTAAATTTCTTGTTTTCTTGTCTGAACTTCTGAAGACGAGCAGCGTTCCTGTTCAGTCTCTTAAGGACTCTGTGAATCGGAGAACTTGACCTTTGTTTGGCGTCTTATGAAACTCTGGAGCTAGTGGTATATGACACTGCTCGATACTTACCGCACTCGGTGTGTACACCCCTGGAAGGTGCAAGGTATGTATCATGTTTGGTGAAGATCCAAACCCAAATGCAAAACCCAAAAACTCAAAATGCTCAAAGGTAAAATAAAAAAACTTATTTACAAAGGAAAGCGAAGATCTGCACAGCAGCAACAAAAAAAAAAAAAAAACGTGGGGCAAATGAGGGTGTTTCACTAATCCCACCCACATTTTGATGTTGTCAGTACCAGGAGTTGAACCAGCAACCTTCTGCTCATAGGCTCACCTTCTCTAACCTTTGTGCCACTACTGCCATCACTAAAACTATTTTAAATCTTTATGCACATGGGAGCAGCTGATTTAAGGTTCAAAGAGCCAAAAACTGCTCAGAGTAAGACGTTAAATCTTCCAGAGATGAAACGGTTGGAAAGGCGGATCAGAAGAAACCCGTCCATGGTCGTCATGGAAACGCTGAAATATCTCTCCAATAAAAACAAGAGCCTCTGAGGGTACGCTTCTCAAAATGTAGCTGCAGGAAAACTTCCCCAACTCTAAATTTTATGGCAGATACTGTTTTTGCACACATGATTACATGCACATAGTTGATTTCTACAAATATCCTTTGACGTACGATCAAGTTTTTGGGATTTCTCTAAGCCAGTTTGATGTTTTAAAACCTTAGTTCTAAAGTTGACTTCCTGGTTGCGTAGGATGAAGAAGAAGCTGATCCTTGATGTGGACACGGGTGTTGATGATGCTCAGGCCATCATGATCGCCCTCTCCTCCCCAGACGTGGAGGTTTTGGCGATCACCTGCTGCCATGGCAACACACCTTTGAAGAACGTGGTCAAGAACACCCTGCGTGTCCTGAAAGTTTGCAAAAGGCTGGACGTAAGAGCCCTGGGGTTCTTTTTTAGTGGAACTTTCACTGCGTGGCCGGTACGTGAGCGCTGTTTTGTCCTGTCTGTCCAACAGATTCCGGTCTACAGGGGTTTCTCGCAGCCCCTGCTGGACAACAAGCGGCACGCTGGGGATTACCACGGGATTGACGGACTGGGGGACGTCCCGGATCCAGATGCTCCAGGCACAGAGTTGCTGCAGAAGGAAGAAGCTGTGCATGCCATGATCAAGATCGCAAAGCAACATCCCGAAGAGGTGAGGTGAACCGGAAAAGGTTGATCACACAAATATATTCACCAGAGCAGGTCGACACACACAGTTAGTCTTCTTTTTGAAAGTCGTGGACACATTTTCTTTGTTTGGCGGGACAGATCAGTGTCATGCTCTTGTAGTCTCAGTCCCTGACACAGCAGAAACCTGGACTCTGAATGTCGAGATAGAGATTTGAAATGGTGCACAAGTCCTCTTAGAGGCTCACAGTCTGTGCCGTAGTGTCCATGTCTTCATTGGAGACCACTTCCTTTGTGACGCAGATCAAGAGGAGAAATAACCAAACATACTAGGTATGTGCTCAGTAGGTGCATACCAGGTCAATACTGGAGATGTACCAGGTACCAAGAGGAAGAAACTGAAGTGGCTTGTAGAGAGAGTCAAGGGAACTAAGTGTGAAAGGTAAAAATGGCAGATGACAACCGCACCTGGACAGGAATTCCTGTCCACATCTTCCTAAAGATCAGTCAAGGTGGAGTTGGTTGGTGAAAAATGTTGCCTCTGTGTCAACAGGCTATGATGATGATAATGAAACCAACAAAGCAGGGAATCTCTTGACAGCTCTCTTCTTCAGGGCTCGCCACAGCGACTGAAGCTGTTTTACACCGGATGCCACTCCTGACGCGACCTGGGCTCAAACATGCAACCTCAAGATCAAGAGACCGCGACATTGACTTCCATGCAACCACAGCTGTCTTCTTCTCAAAGACCCTGAGAATTAAACTAATCTGTTTATTCTTCTGCTGCTGTCCGCAGGTGATCCTTGTGGCCACCGGACCCCTCACCAACCTGGCGGTGGCCGTGCAACTGGACCCCTCTTTCCCCAAGAGACTGAAGGCGCTCTACCTCATGGGTGGAAACACCGACTGTGGGTTTTAGACAGCTGCAGGTCTACAGCCTGCTGAGGTTTTCCTTCACTTCACTCTCCTTCCTTTCCTTCAGCCAGGGGGAACACCACGGTGTGCGGGGAGTTCAACTTCGTGGCTGACCCCGAGGCGGCTTACGCAGTGTTGGAGCGCTTCAACTGCCCCACCTACATCGCCACGTGGGAGTTCAGCTGCAGGTGCAGCCTTCCATGGGTGAGGCTGATGGCTTCAATCTGGACAGGGAACTGCAGCGCGTGCGGTTATGCAAAACAAGACTTGATCCACGTTTACCTTCTTTTTCTAGTCGTTCTGCGACGAGTTGTTCTCCCAAAAGTCAGAGAAAGCTGCCTTCATGAAAAAGATATCAGCCCTTTCAATGGCGGTGAGAAGAGTTCACGTCAAAAAGAGATCGTCTGCTGCTACTGTCTCGAAACGTTCAAACAAATCCTGCTTCACTGTTCGCAGAAAGCTAAATCAGCTGATTACCAAAAGGAGGTCATCGCAGGAGGCGGCTTCAATCCCTGCGACGTCTTCGCTTTGGCGGCTGCGGTCGACGACTCATTCATCACAAAGAAAGAAGAGGTGAGCGTCCACCTTTTTGTTTTTTACTCACCCGACGTTGACTCAAAGCGTTAAAACAGGCTCCGCCCTCAGGTGGCGGTGACGGTGGAGCTGGACGGGAGGCACACCCGGGGCATGATGGTCCTGGACTACATGGAGCTGCTGAAGAAGAAGCACAAGGTCTTCATCATGAAGACTGTGGACTTGGAGAAACTGAAGAAGATGCTGATCAACGCCGTAAAGTAGAGAACGTGTGACAAACATGAATTGAATCAATCCACAAAAAATAAAGGGAAAAAAACAAAAAGATTAAATTTGTGTCAAATCTTATTTTGTATGTTATATATAATTCCAACAATAAATTCCTGATTGTGTAAATTATGTTTAAATTTAAATTTATAAAGAAATAAGGTATTTAAAGAGAAAGTTTACTTTGAAACTAAATAATCAGAATAATTTTTAAAGTTAGCTCCACCTTGGAAGTGATTGACTAAACTTCTCATGAACAAAAAGCTCATATTTTACAATATTTATCAAGTATTTTAGTTACATTCTCATCTGTGGAAAATATTTACTTAAATTGAGTCACTTTAATGCATTTCTTTGAATCAAGTATATATTAAATAAAAGTTTTCACGCGTATTTGGAATAACGAGAAACAAAATATTTAGTTTATCACCTGGCACAGGCATTCTTCTGTTAGCAAAATATCTCATGAACCAGTGGATGAAAAGCAACCAGTCATGATTTTTAGAGTCAAACACATTCAAGATGGCCGCCTAAAAACAATAAAATTGACAACTCGGCCAATATTAGATTTTGTCCTACAGTTTGGTAGCAGCTGAACCAGTGGTTGGATTTTAGTGAAACTTTCAGGAAACTGTGCCCCTACAGTTCAAATCAAGATGGCCGCCACAGCAACACCAACTCTGATTAGGAGGCTGGAGTCATTTCCAACATCAACACACACGTGTTGTTTGGTGAAGGCAGAATGTTTGAACACTCATCACTGATGAAAACGTCTCACACATGAAGAGTTATGACGTCATCAGCAGCAGAATAAGTGCACAAGGAATTTATCTTTATTCTTTTATCTTGCATCAAGAGCTCAAAACCTCACAAATCTCTCAAACCTCATGACTCCCTCCAGGTCTCACTTTCTCCATGAGACGTCTTCTTCCTGTAGATTTGATGGTGCTTGACAAATAACTTGGCACCTCCGTCAGAAAGGAGGGGGTGGAGGTGAAAGTGGAAGGTGATGGGGATGTTTCGTCCCTGAGACTGACCGTCTTTGCTGCAACGTCTCGCTCTAAAGCGCTTTAGATGTGACAATGTTTCAGAAGAAAAAAAAAGGCGTAATTATCAGAACTCTGGTTTTAAAAACTAGTGTGAAGCTTAAAGTCTGTACTTTTGACCCAAATTAAAATGGAGTCTGTGAGAAGCCGTCTTTCCAGCTATAGAAACTGAAATGGGTCAATGAAGCCTGTTATTGAGAAGTATGGACATTTCTTGAGATCCTCCAAAAAATGTTACTTGATCAAAAACAAACGCAACTCTGGCATGAAGAGTGGCGGGCAATAAGCATCCCTTCAAGAAACGATTGGCCTTTTAATCATTTTGTTTACTTCTGAAAAAAACGCAACCTCTGCTATAAAAGCGTCCCTTTTTTTTTAACCTTTCCAACAATTTAGATAAAAATGTGAAAAACATTTTACAGAAACACAGAAATCTGCTGCCGGGAGTTTTACTCTGAAACTGATGCAAGCAAGAGGAAAAGACGTGCGTTTGAACTTACGAACGTCCAAACTGAGGTCATTTAAGTTCATCGAAGCCTTTATTGGAGGTGAACACCCATCAGCCTTTTTCTCCTCAACAAGCAGGTTCAGTCTTTTCTGTCTCAACAAAAACAAACAAATTCAAGTTGTCCTCAGAAAAAAAGTATTTACAAAAAGAATATTGGATAAAAGTCCCGTCCGTCTCCTTGCTTCTGCAGCTGGACCAAACACGTCACAGTTTATGGACCGGGGATCCGGTTCAACAGCAGAGTCCACCAGATCAGCGTCAGTCCGGTCCCGGTCCACCGACAGGAGCTGGATTCTTTATCACTTCTACGTCGAGCCAGAAACAAGTTTCACGTCGGCTCAGGGCCGATTCGCGTCCAACACACAAAACCCAAACCGCTTCTACTGGACTCTGTATTTATAAAACCAGCAGAGACCCCGGGTGAAGTTCCAGCCCAGCGAGACGGACAGCACGTAGAGGAGGCCGAGCAGAGCGAAGGGGTAGAGCAGCACGGCGGTGTTCGTCAGGAAGGGCAGAGCTGCGAGGACGGAAACGGAAAACTCAAAGACGTGCGCTCAAACTCAACCGACGCGGAGCAGGAATGTGCGACACCTACTGTTGTAGCCCAAGAAGGTGATGTAGAGATAATAACCGATGGCGATGAGCCACAAAGTGTTCCCCACAAAGTAACCCAGGAACCAGTTTGAATTTATCACCACCACATCTGGAACAGAAACACACACACTGGACTTATCTGCACCAGCAACGGTGTCATGAAACGGGCTCAGCCACGACGAACTCACGGTTAATGAAGAAAAGCTGCAGGAAGTGCAGGATGACCAGAAGGGGGTAGAAAGCGTTGAGGTGGACATCAAAGGCGTAGCCCCACTCCACGTCAAAGTTTCTGCTGGGATGCTTCAGCAGATATCTGTTGCTGATGAACCTGGGAGAGAGCGGAGGGAGATGAGCCTGGACTTTACTGGGAGGCGCTCAGCCATCAGAGGAAACCTCCAACTCACCACATGAGGGTTGATATGAGCAGACCGACCCCTATGCAGTCCACGAAGACCACCCACAGCAGCAGCTTCAGGGTCTCCACTGCCCCCATGTCCAACACGAGACCAAAACCCACCGTGGACACTGCACAAAACAAAGACGCCATGAGCACAAACGGACAAACGCTTGCACACAAACGATTCCGTTACGTAATGAGATTACCACAGAGCCAGATGCTGAGCAGGACCAGGAAGGCCGGATCGTCCCGGGCCCACTGGTCCTTGGTTTGCTTCCTGTACTGGAAGTTGCGGTAGACCCTCTGCGGCGACGTGAAGAGGTAAAACATCTGCCACAAGGCGAAGTCAAAGTCCATCTGCCTGAAGTGGAGCAGCCGCCGCAGGTACTTGTAGCGCTTGGCGCCGGCCGTGTGGCGAGCAGCGTCCCTGGCACCGAGGGCGCCGTTGCTGCGCTGCGACGTGGTCGGCAGCATGGCGCTGGAAACCAAACAAACGTCGAACATCCGATGCAACGATGTGACTTTGAACCGTCACCTCACAAAGCCTCGTGTTCAGAGCCCATGGCGGGAATTCACATGTCCAATGATTTGCTAAATGAACTTAAAGCGTCTACGACCTTAAATGTGACGCCTTCGGTTTTTAAAAGTGCTGCTAATTATAAAACTGTCACTGCTGTCAATGTGCTCATATGTAAAACACGTTTGGTTTAAAGACAATAACTCCATAAGACAAACAAAAGATGTAAACAAAACAGATCACGCCCATGTTGTGGTAGTACTACCAACCAGTTCACTAGTTATTTCTAATTTAAAATAGAACAATTTGAACGCGTTGAACACTTGTTCTCTAAACATTACTGCTAAAAAATATATTAAAAACAGGACAAAACATGAACAATACAGCTAAATATAAACCTAGAAATCAACCAGTAAATACATAAACACTAATAAAACGTTTTAAATATAACTATAACAGCATTACTCTTTTCATACAGTAAATATTTACACATTTATTGTTTTTATATTTGACGCTGTTGTTTCAACACTTAGCTTGATGCTAACGGCTGCGATATAAAAACTTTGGACTTGTTTGTCAACAACAAACGGAACATAAACGCCGCCATTGACGTTTTACTGGATGAAAAACCCACTAATTTAAAAAAAGTTTACCTGTTTTTTTACTTGTTTATTCCTTCACGGGAAAGAGCAACAACCTACTCTGCTCTATAGCAAACACTTCCTGAACCGTCGCGAATGTGTACACGTAGATGCTTCCGGTAAACGCCCCGATGCATGATGGGATATGTAGTTAATGCGCTCCAGACGCCAAACCCGCAAAATTAGATAAACAAAATACACTGTAATAAAACGCGTTTAACTAATGCATGCATTATTCATTATAAGTGTCTCAAATGTTTTACTACATTCGCGTCTGATGACGTGCTGTGCTGTATTTAAAGTGAGTTTTATTTTTGTGGAGGACGGAACAACGCCTTATTTTGAAGGGAAGTGTGACGTCGCGGTATTTCCGCTAACGCCAGCTACTAGCTGTTTCGTGTCGTAGTTACCAAACATCACCGCTGTTCTGGTCGAGAAGGCCAAATAGCTCAAGGTAGGAATCAGCTACACGTTTTTCAGGCATGCTTTTGCATCAGTTTATGTTTTATAAGTTTAAACTTTATGATAAAATAAAAGTGCGTGAGCGCGTGACTTTGTTTACAGTCTGCCCGTGCCCTTGACTGTTAGCTAACGTTAGCTCGCAGGGATATGACGCTTCTTCCACTAATTTATATTAAACAAAAATCATATAAAACCTTAACGAACATTTAGTCTGTTTGTATTTTTACTAAAGTCTTATTTTGTTTTTACAGATGTTTTTAAATTATTAATAATTTGCTAAAAAGAGGCTGTTTATTATTGCTGACAACAACCATCATGGCTTTGTTTATAAAATGATTTTACTCCCAAATTAATTCTAAATCCCAGAACATCACATCTGTTATTAAATATATCAGTTTTACTTTGTTTACAGTTTGAGGATGTCTGTTTTTGTCTTAAATACTTTAGTAAATCTCTACAAATGTGTATTTGTCATCGCAAAGTGAAACATAGTTTGATTTGCTGCTAGCATGTTTTGGCTTTTTTAAAATGTTCCTGCTTGTTGAAATTAATGTTTAAATCACAAGACGATTTTTTTTTAACAAAATTGGGACGTCGTGTGTTAAATGTAAATAAAACTAGAGAATTTGCATTTCCTGCGAAAATGCAAGTGTGAATGCCTCTTGCTTACGAGTGTCAAGAAAACGGTTGAAAAGTAGCTTAAAACAGCAGAAAGTAGCTTAAAATATCAGAAGGAAGCAGAACGTGCACAGTTGTTCCTAATGTAATGGACTGGCAGGCTGCTGTCAATATAAAGTGTTGACATGACAGTACTGTGTGTTTGCTCTCAGCTACCACTATAACAACTTTCAGCTAAATAGCTCTAAAATGCTTGAGTTATTGAAAACATTGTCAGCTATAACTACACCAACTTTCAGCTAAATATGACTAAATTTGACTGATTTGGAGTATTTTCCCTTTTTTGATAAGGCGGCCATCTTGGATTTTTGATTTTCAATCAGAGTCTATTAGGGATCTTTGTCATCAGAGTCAGAGAATCTTTATTGTCATTTGCACCACATGTGGTACATGTGATGAAACGAAATTATGTACACAGG
>JARVLU010000665.1:3342012-3352941 GCA_031762415.1 Simpsonichthys santanae
ACAAGAACATGTCTGCATTGGTTTCTGCCAGGATTCCAACAGACTCTCAAAACCATTTAGAGAAGTCAAGGTCGAGATCTTCAGATCTTTTTGTAAGACATTCCAGGAAACAGGAGCGGAGTAGGAGAAGGCCCTTTGGCCAAGTTCAGTTCTCACTGATGGAACACTGCTGGTAATAATGTCCTGAGAGCGCACACTGTAGCTGCACTCACGCAGAGTTGACTTGTCCAAGTGATAGGACTTGTTCAAGCCAAATACTGGACTTGTCCATGTGACATTGGTCATTTTAGGTGATATTTTTATTCCATTAAACAGGAAGTAAATCTGGTTGTTTAGTCAAGATTATGCTTAAATAACATTTTCTCCAACTGAATATTAAATTCCTGTAAAAGCCAACCCGTAATATACAAAACTCCAGTTTAATTTCCTTAAATTTCTGTTCATTTGCATAGACAGTTTCTAACTCTTCTTAAGTTTTGTTTTCCTAATTGTCAGCAAAGGGTGTTGGGCACTTCATACATTTCCTGTCTTGGTTAATTCAATCAAGACTTCCATGGGTAGAAAAGAGAGCCAGCTTCAGAAAACTAAAATACTGTAAAGTTAAATACATTTTTTGTCTTTTGATATCTTTTTATATAGTCAACTAAAATCTGTTCAGGGAACACTGTAAGTAGAGAACGTTCCTTAATCTAAACAAGGAGTTGTTAAAGAAATATGTTATTTATTTATTTATTGTATTACAGGTTTTATCATGGAGGGAACTTCCAAAAGTGATGCTGTGGGTGAAGCAACCGTTGCTGCTCAGGTTCCTTTCCTTCACTTGTGTACCACTTTAGAGAAAATTCAGAGGTCCAAACTGCGTCCAGATAAGTCCAAGATTCTTGGGGAGTTCCTTGAGTCGTGGCGTAAATTTCATTCCGCCCTCCACAAAGACAATCTCAAAACTACAGACTCGTTCTATCCCGCCATGCGTCTTATTGTCCCCCCTTTTGAGCGAGAGCGAATGGCGTACGGCATCAAAGAAAGCATGCTCGCTAAGCTCTACATAGATGTTTTAGGCCTGCCGAAAAACGGTCCGGAGGCCAATAAACTGCTAAACTACCGTGCTCCGACCACATCCCAAGGAGAGGCAGGAGACTTTGCCAGCATGGCGTACTTTGTGCTGAAGAAGCGATGCACAAGCCAAGGAAACCTCAGCATCAAAGAGGTCAACGACTTTCTGGACTCAGTCGCAATCAACAACGCTAGCAAGCAAAAGGATCAAGTGAAAAAGAGCCTGCTCCACCTTATCACTCAGAGCTCTGCTCTTGAGCAAAAGTGGCTCATTAGAATGATTCTGAAGGACATGAAACTTGGCATCAGCAAGGAAACCGTCCTTCAAGTCTTCCACCCGGATGCTGCAGATCTATATAACGTCAACACAGACTTGAACAAGGTCTGCCAGAAACTACACAACCCTTCTGTGTCTCTAAGTGAAGTCTCCATCGAACTCTTCTCTGCTTTCAAGCCAATGTTGGCAGCGGTGGCTAACATTCGCAACGTGGAGAAGCAGATGGGCAACAACCCTTTTTACATCGAGACAAAGTTGGACGGGGAGCGGATTCAGCTGCACAAAGACGGGGATGTGTACAAGTACTTCAGCCGGAACGCTTTCGAATACACGCAACAGTTTGGAGGCTCGCCCCTGGAGGGATCGCTGACTCCCCACATTCACAACGTCTTCAAAAGCCACGTCGTAAGCTGCATCCTGGACGGCGAGATGATGACGTACAACCCGAAGGCGGACACGTTCATGCAGAAAGGGAGCAAATTTGACATCAAGAGGCTGATGGATGATTCGGAGCTGCAGACGTGCTTCTGCGTGTTTGACGTCTTGTTGGTGAACAACCAGAAGCTCGGCAAAGAATCGCTGAAAAAGCGATACGAGACTCTACAGACCATTTTCACACCCGTTAAGGGACGGATACATCTGGTGCCAAAGACTGAAAGCAGAAGCATGCAACAGGTGGTCAGTGCTCTTAACGATGCCATTGACAACAGGGAGGAAGGGATCATGGTCAAGGATCCTTTGTCCATATACAAACCAGATAAACGGGGGGAGGGCTGGCTGAAAATAAAGCCAGAATATGTGGATGGCTTGATGGACGAGCTCGATCTGGTGATTGTTGGTGGCTACTGGGGGAAAGGGAGACGAGGGGGTATGATGTCACATTTCTTATGTGCAGTAGCTGAAGCTCCAAAGCCTGGCGAGAAACCATCCGTATTCCACACCCTCTGTCGCATTGGCTCAGGATACACTATGAAAGAATTGTACGACCTCGGTTTGAAACTCGCCAAGCACTGGAAGGTCTATCGCAAAAACGACCCACCAGCGTCCATCCTGTGCGGGACGGAGAAACCAGAGGTCTACATTGAACCCTGCAACTCTGTCATCATTCAGGTCAAGGCGGCAGAGATCGTTGGAAGCGACATGTACAAAACCAACTGCACTCTGCGCTTCCCCAGAATTGAGAAGATCCGCGACGACAAGGAGTGGCACCAGTGCATGACTCTCGCCGAGCTGGATCAGTTCCGCAGCAAAGCGTCAGGGAAACTGGCCTCGCGGCACCTTGACATCAACGCCGACGAACCGCAGAAGAAGAAGAGGAAGCATCTGGCCAAACCCAAGAAGGTGGTCGGCATCATCGACCACTTTAAGCCGCAAGACCTGTCTGGCGTTTCCAAGGAGACTGATATGTTTGAGGATGTGGAATTCTGTATCCTGAATGGCACTGAAGAGAATCCCAAGGCTGAGCTGGAAAAAGGCGTGGCCAGGTAAAAGTCAAAACATTTATTTATGCTCTAGTTAACAGCAAAAACAATCCAATAAAAGATGTAAACAAAGGGTGAAACACGCAAACTACAAAATTAAAAAATAATATTTTAAATCTTTTGGAGTATAGTTTTGTGAAAAAGCACCTGAATTACATTTTAAACAGTTAAATTTTGACCAGACTGATGAGCAGACAGGTCGTTTGAGTTCATGATAACTTGATGATTTTGGTGTGGGGCTACATCTTGGTGTAAGGAAGGTTTCTTTTGAACGCTGGGTTGCCACATCAAAATCCAAGATGGCCACCGCTCTTTATAAATGTAAACTGACCACCACCTATCAATTGAAGAAACGTCTTTCTAGTTTTTACATTACTTAAATGTTCAATTTTCTCAAATGATTGGGGTGGCCGAAGACTAAACTATGGTGGTCAAGGCCACCATTGGCCACCCCCTGGTTCTGCCATTGCACCTGGTGATGAATAAAATTAGCCACTTGCCAGGATCTGTTATTCCCCCAAGGTGGAGGAGGAGGATGTGACCGAGTCACATCTGTGTTGCCCACCTGCTAGCTTAACGCAACGTTGCTGTAGGTTTATGTGTGTGTGTTTGTGGGGGGTTACAGAGTCACGTCTGTTTTGCCTGTCTGCTAGCTTAGCGCAACGTTGTTGTTGGTTTTTGTCGACAACGGAGGGATGGGAGAGAAACAGGAAGGAGTCACATCTGTGTTGCCTACCTGCTAGCTTAGCTCTACGTTGCTGTAGGTTTTTGTGTGTGTGTGTGTGTGTGGGGGGGGGGGGTTACAGAGTCACGTCTGTTTTGCCCGTCTGCTAGCTTAGCGCTACGTTGTTGCTGGTTTTTATCAATGACAGGGGTTAGGGGGATGGGATGAAGTCATCAGTGTCGCCTGCCTGCTAGCTTAGTGCTACGTCGCTTTTGGTTTTTATCAATGATGGAGGGGAGACGGGACGTAGCCATGTTTGTGTTGCCCGTCTGCTAGCTTAGCGCTACGTTGTTGCTGGTTTTTATCAACGACAGGGGTTAGGGGGATGGGATGAAGTCACATCAGTGCTGCCTGCCTGTTAGCTTAGCGCTACGTTACTGTTAGTTTTTATCAATGACGGCGCGGTATGTTAGTAGCATTTTTGCTAGCTCGTTTGTATAGTTCCCCGCGCTACATTAATGCAGACAGTTGTTGGGGGGGAGTTTAGTAGGTAGGGCTCTCAGTTATGTTTATGAGGTGGGGCGTCCCACTTTTATAATGGTAGTGGAAACACTGGTGTAATTCCTACCCACTTTAATATTTTGCACCAGAAACAGTAAGTTTTACTTGTAGTCCAGAAAAACACTCGTCTCCAAAACGGCAAACGTTCACTCTTCAAATCCCCTTAGCGACAGGGGACTTTGTCGTACAGCTTGTTTCAAATTCAAAGGTTATCCTGCCACAAGTGTCCCGGGCTGCACTGGAAGTGCTAACGCTAGCTGCTGCTGCCGATACTTGGGTTTTCAAAATAACCACAGAATGACATTAGAATAACCTTGATGTTAACGTAAAGGTTTATTAAACTGTTTGCATGAGTCTTGGTGGATTCTTTCATATGAGAGATGCTTTAAGATGGCGGCAGTCTACTGTGGTCTTGTCCGCATTTCGACTAACCGTTAGCTCATCAGTCTGGTTAGAAATGTTGGTTATAAGTTGCTCATAAAACTGTCACTTTAAAAACACTTCATTGTTCCTTCGTGTGTTTCGGAAGAAGTCATTAACGAGTGCTTGATTTCACTTTAGGTGTGGGGGTATTGTGGTTCAGAACCCCGGGCAGGACACTTACTGCGTGATTGCCGGTATGGAGAACATGCGTGTGAAGAACCTGATCTCATCTAATCGGTATGATGTGGTTTGGGCCTCCTGGCTGCTGGAGTGCCTGAACCAGAAGGAAGTGGTGCCGTGGCAACCCCGCCACATGATCCACATGTCTCCGTCGACCAGGGAACACTTCGCCAAGGAGTACGACGCCTACGGCGACAGCTACTTCGCCGACGTGGACGAACGGCAGCTGCGCGAGGTGTTCGGCCGAATCGACAGCACAGAGGGGGCGGCGGTGAATGTGGCGCAGGTGGAAGAGCGCTATGGGTGGGAAGACCTCCCCACAAGCATGTTCAGACCCTTTACGGTTTACGTGGACATTTTTGCCGACATTAGTGATCCGACAAGCGTCGTACCTGCTTCCTGTTTGGACATTCGAGCGCTGGAGGTTCGCTACCACGGGGGGACGGTGGTGCGGACGTTGGAGGAAGGCGTTTCCCACGTGATTGTCGAGGAGGAGACGAGACTTCTGGATCTGAGGACTCTGCGGCGCCGCTTTACGAAGAAGTTTAAGATCGTTAGGGACTCCTGGGTCACTGACTCAATCAAAGCAGGGAATCTGTTGGATGATGCCAACTACTTGGTTTGACTTGTCCTCGTGATAAACACAAGGTTTTAGATGATGCTGGAAAAAACTTTTCTTTGTAAATTTACAAATAAAGGTAGAAATTTTAAATATTTTAACGTCATATCTTTGAGCTTTTACGCAATATGAGTAAATAAATGATTTACAGTTTTAAATAAACTTCATACTGTAAACCTTTTGTCAGTTTTGTCTTGCGTGATGTCAGAATCACTTCCTGCTTTAGCTGGGGGCTTTTCGCAAGAAGTATTCGGCTCGAAGGACCACGAAAAGGAGACGCTGAGTTGTCTCCAAACGTTTCTGGTTTAGAGCGGCAAGTTGTTCAAGTTAAAGAACAGATGATGCAGATTCCAGATTGTACGGGTTTAAGTTATCCAGTTATGATTTACCGATTGAGTTATCATGTTGTAATTTGAGTTTATCCTTTGTATGAAAGGTTTGGGTTTATCAATGGTATACATAGTTCTTGTTGACTTTATTAAGACTAGACATCTGACAAGGATCTTAACAGTTGAAGCAGGGAGGGGACGAGTGCCCCAGTAGACTGGTCCCATTACAAATTTTAGGTCCCGCCTGCTCATGGAAATGTCATTGCCCTTTGTAAAAAAAAATAAAAGCAACTTAAATATTTTTCTTATGTACAGTAATCTCTCGTTTATCATGATGTTTACATTGTGGACCCCACACACACACACACTCAATAAGTGAAAATCCACCAAGTAGGAATGCTCTATTTATTTCAGTATGTATATATGTATTCTAAGGTTTAGAAACCCTTCCCACACTCTTGCAATGTTCTAAACTCTTAAACCTGTGTAACTGTATCAACATACATAGATTTACTGTACACTACAAGCAAAACCACACAAGTTCACATCAGGATGAAGATAGTCCCGGTGAGCTCCGGAGAAAACACTGGACCTCCCCGCTCGAGAAGCCTCACGGGCCAGTAAGCAGCTCTCAGACGAACCGATGACGCTGGAAGTCCGGTTCTGGTCCAATTCCTGGTCGGTTCCGTTCGGCTCTCTCCATCCACTGAGCGCCGAAGTCACTATGAATAAGGACCGAACATTTTCGGATCAAAACGTTCCCTCCATTTCAGCAAAAAGTAATGGCGAGCAGTGTTGGCTCCTGGGTAATGCAGTCCTTTCGACAGGCGATAGTGTAGGAGAGAAAACTACAAAATGGCGGCGCCTGTCCAAAGTTTTTTTTTTTGGTTAACTTTTTACTGTGTCCTGTACTGTCCCGATCACGTGTACAATCTTAGAAAAAAACGTCAACAGAGCAAGTCTGAAAAAGATGAATCGCAACGTAATGTTGCTATAATTAGCCCTTGCTCCTTTATATTCAAATATTTATTTTTATTTCACGCTTTGAAAAAAAAAAAAGGCCGTGTGACACCATGTTTGTGTATGAGGTGAGTTGGCTGGGCTTAAAGCCAAACATCCCTCGTGAGCAGACCCTGGTTCCAAAAATACAACGTAGCTCCTGCTGACATCTAGTCCCATCAGGGTCAGGGGACATGGCATCAGGTATATTTAATATAAAGTCTATGAGATCTGTTTATCAGTGAAACTTGTTACTCAGGCCTGTCGCGAGAACAAATTTCGCCGGGCGGTTAATGGATGTAATGTTACGTTTCCCTACTTCTCTGTTACGTGACGCCAATTAAAATTTTCTATAAAATAAAGACCACATGAATAGAATCGGGCTCGCCTCAGCACTCAGGCAGAGGTCTGCAGACTCCATGAGGAGAGAAGCTGGAGGCCCTTCTCTGAAGGTGCACGTCCACGTTCTGCCTTCAGAAACGCGTGTCACCTTCCCTGGAGCGTTTCCGCCAACAGAACTTACTGGATGTGCAGCTGCGACTAATTACATTTCAGAGGCAGCCCTGTCCAAGATGGCTGCCACAGCTAAGCAACCTTAAATTAATAAAAACTGACTACAACTCAGCATGTTGAGTTAATATCTGCTACGGTAGCTGAGGGTGATCCTCATCTTAGACCCTGAGTGCTTATTTGATTGTGCAATATCTGTTTTTAAAACTTTTGCCCTGACTTCTGGAGTTAACATTGTCTGTTAGCAAAATATCTCATGAACCACAGGATGGGTTTCAATCAAACTTTCAGGAAATAGTCACTGAATGTTCAGCTACAGCTGTTTGACGTTTGGAGTCAGTCCAATTCAAGATGGCCGCCAGCGCTAGGCAACTTTAGAAAACGCATAAATGGCTGTAACTCAGCCGATTCTAAAGTTATCGGGTTAAGATTTGTTGTGGTAGTAGCTGAGAGTCGATCGCAACATGTACTTCAAGTGTTCCTCATAGAGTAAGAACTTTGTACAAATGTTAGCATTAAATGTTGGAGTCAACCCTGTTTGTCTGTTAGCAAAATATCTCAAGAATCACTGGATGGATTTTAATGACACCGTTAAAAATTAATCACTGAATGGACAGTTACAAGTCTTTAACTTTTAAAGTTACCCCAATTCAAGATGGCCGCCACAGCCAGTCGACTTTATCCAGCACAAAAATGGTTGTAACTCGGCCAGTTTTTACAGAAATCAAGCCAAAAGTTGGAGCGGTAGTAGCCGAGAGTGACCCCGACACACACGTGGAGCACTGACGCATCACGTTTATTTCCACACCACCACCTAAGATTACATGTAAAGTTATTTACAAGGTCAGAGTAAACCAGCTGTAGCTCCGCCCCTTTTATCATAAACTGATTGACATGGTAAGTGTCCCATCAAAGCACATAACCTTAAAGTTTGTAGGCGTCTGAAAGGAAAAGCATATTTATAAAACTTCTCGCGCCTCTAACCCGTCGCCCACTCTGGATTATTTCTAGGTGATGGAGAGCGTTGGAGTGGCAGGCGTTAATTAGGGCCACTCAGTCCTGCCTGCACTGTTGTGAGTGTGAAGTCTTGACAAGCTGAACTGTTGGGCCCCCCTGAAAGGACTCCAAGGAGCCCCTTGTCAGTTTCGAGGACGTGGCCGTGGAACGCCGGCGTTCCAGTAACACCGTCCCCCTTCTTCTTTCGGCTGCTCCCTTCTTCAGGGGTCACCTCAGAGAACTAACTCTTACAAAGACTTGGCGATAGTCCTTTCGATACAGTGACGAAGACGTTAAAGAGACACGTAGTTCACAAGTTAAAGTAGGGTTCCATGCCAAAAATGAACAGTTAATATCTTACCTGTTTTAGATCCAATTAAATGTCCTAAATTTGGAGAATTAGAAGTAAAGTTTCACGTTAAATTAGTTAACATTTGCTAAATTGTGGCTTTTAGCTACTTTTTCCTATTTTTAGCTGCCATTTTTAATTTTGATTATTAGTTTGTTTAGATAATTTTCGCATTTATTTTACAAATTGTAGTTATTGTTTAGCAAATTAATCTTTTGCCTATATTTTGCTACTATTATTCTACTTCTAGCTTCTAGTTACCATTCTGCTCCTTGAAGATTTCAGCTACCAATCTGCTACTTTAATTACCATTCAGCTCTTTTAAAATCTCGGCTAACATTCTATTACTTTTAGCTTCTAGCTACCATTCTGCTCCCTGAAGATTTTAGCTACCATTCTGCTACTTTTAGCTTCTAGTTACTATTCTGCTCCCTGAAGATTTTAGCTACCTTTCTGCTACTTTTAGCTTCTAGCTATCATTCTGCTCTTTAAAGGTTTTAGCTACCATTCTGCTACTTTTAGCTTCTAATTAACATTTTGCTCTTTTTACATTTCAGCTAACATTTTAGCTTCTAGCTACAATCTGCTCCTTGAAGATTTTAGCTAACATACCAGTACTGCTACTTTTAGCTTTTAGCTACTATTTTGCTCCTTGAAGACTTCAGCTACCATTCTGCTAATTTTAGCTTCTAATTACATTCTGCTCATTTTAAATCTAGGCTAACATTCTACTACTTTTAACTTCTAGCTAATCTTCCATTCTGCTCTCTGAAGATTTTAGCTACCATTCAGCTACTTGAAGATTTCAGCTGCCATTATGCTACTTTTATCTTCTAGCTAACATTCCACTCCTTGAAGATTTCAGCTACCATTCTGCTACTTTTAGCTTCTGACTACCATTCAGCTCTTTTTAAATCTCAGCTATTATTCTACGTTTAGCTTCTAGCTACCATTCTGCTCCCTGAAGATGTTAGCTACATTCTGCTACTTTTAGCTTCTAGATACCATTCTATTTGAAGATTTCAGCTACCATTCTGCTACTTTTAGCTTCTAATTACCATTCAGCTCTTTTTAAATCTCAGATAACATTCTACTACTTTTAGCTTCTAATTGACATTCTACTATTTTTAAATTTCAGCGAACAATCTGCTAATTTTAGCCTCTAGCTATAATCTAGCTCCTTTTTGTTTTCAACCATCATTCTGCTACTTTTAGCTTCTAATTATAATTTTGCTCTTTAAAAATTTCAGCTAACCTTCTGCTACGTTTAGCTTCTAGCTACCATTTTGCTTCTTTTAGATTTCAACTACCATTCTACTACTTTTAGCTTCTAAATACTATTCTGCTCTTTTGAAGTTTCAGCTAACATTCTGTTACTTTAGCTTCTAGCTACAATTCTACTGCTTAAAGCTAAAATTCTGCTCATTTTAGCTTTTAATAACTGTTTTGCTAATTTAAGCATTACATCTGTTTAGTTGAGTTTAGCATATAGTTATTGTTTTGTTAATTTTATCTTTAGCGCATATTTTGCTACTAAGCATTCCTACCTTTAGCTTTCAGCTATCATTCTGCTTGTGTTTAGTTACCAATGTTTTATTTTGAACTTTTCACTCCATTTTAGCTTATTTGCTAATTGTAGCTACTGCTTTACTTTCATCTTTAGCATGTTTTGAGATTTTAGCTACTGTTCTGCTTTTAGCTCTGAGCTATTGTTCTACTGGTGTTAATAGTTTTTAGCTTGTACAGTGCTCCTTTAGCGTTTTTTCTACTCCTTTTAGCTTTTTTCTGCTTCCTTAACTTTTGCCCTCCCAGTTTTACCTTTTAGCAACTCAGATTTTAGCTTCTTCAGCTGTTTCAGCCAGGCAGCTTTTAGCTGACTAAACCTTGTAGTGTTTTAGTTAGAATAGTTACTTAAACAGTGAAATAGAGAATAAATAAAAAGTTTAAAGGCAGAATAATAAAAAATTAACAGCCTGTTCGAGTCAAGACAGCCACCATAAAACTGATACTGCTGGGAGAACATTACAAAATAAAGGCATTGAATTACAAAATAAAGCTCCTCTAAACACATTAAATGTATTTGTTTTGTTAAAAGTATTTTACACATATTTAAATTTTACATTACACAGTCCCTTTTATAAATTTAAATCCTGGACATGCAAGTTTTACTATAAATTTTTATTTTTATTAAAATATCCCGGAAGTTGATTCTTTTATTGTGAAGTTCCCAATGCCGCGCTTTGCGCCGATGTCTTCTCAGTCTCTCTGACTTGACGCGCCCTTGAACAACTGGATGCGGTGTCTGCGGTGCGCGCGCATAACGTCAGAGTCCGAGAAGTTTCGTCAGGTTGAAGACAATGGCGGAGGAAGAAACCGGAAGTTAGGCGGCATGACCTACAAAATAAAACAACTTATGCAATTAAATTTCAACTTATCGTGTACTGTATATATAAATACAGTATAGAGTATACTGTATGTATGTATGTAT
>JARVLU010000665.1:3359491-3373514 GCA_031762415.1 Simpsonichthys santanae
AAACTCTACCAAACATTTGTGGCGCCTCGAAACTTGCCCGCGCGAGCGGCGGGACAGCGCGCCCGGCGACTGCTTCGCCTTCGTGGATGCGGACGAGCTGTGCGCGGGCCTCTCCGAGCGCGAGGAGGGGACGGCGCGCGCCGCGGGCAACATGAGCGACCTGCGACTGGCCTTCTGCGACTCCTACTCCCTGCTGGACCTGTTCCGCGGCTCCACGAGCCCGGACAACCTGAACTGCAGCCTGGACGCGCTCGCGCGGGGCGACGCCGCCGCCCGGTGCAGCGACTGCGTGGAGGCGTACCGGCGTTACGACCAGCACGCGCAGGAGAAGTACGACGACTTCGAGCTCCTCACGCTGAAATACGAGCCGGGGGAATATTCAGTGAGGACGTGCATGGAGCAGTGCAAGGTAGGCTGAAGAGGGGAGGTGGGGGGGGGGGGTGGTGGCCATCTGTTGATCTGGGCCCGATAGATGCCAGTTTTGGTCCTGTCGCCATGGAGACGGGTGACAGATCCAAGGAGACTCCCAGCTCATTCATCTCCTCTCTGTTTAGGCCCCATGCTAATGTGCACATGAAGGCCCTGTGTGTGTGCACGGTAGTACAAGTACTATACAGTATATTGTACCATTGGATGTTTTATGCCATACATGACTAAATTGATTCTAACCCATTGCACCTGGGGTGCACCCAGGTGGAGCAGTGGGCAGCTATTGAACGCCGAGGAGCAATTGGGGATTGGGTGTCTTGCTCAGAGACGCCACGACATGTGGCTTGGAGTCGAACCGCGACCTTCTGGTCCCAAGTCGGCTGCCCTACCTCTTCCCCATCTCGGCCCCCATTTAGGGTCTTTCCTGGTAAAATCCACTCCAACTTATCAGGACCCTTAGTCCTCATAGACATGGTCCAAATCTCATCTGTTGGATCCCATAGAAGATAAAGCCAACTTTGACTATTCATACGGTTCATTTCCACATTCTTGAACCGGTCCAGTTTGTTCTCCCCGAATACTTCTACTCCTCCATGTCCTCACTAGCCCCTTGCCCTGGTCCTCCTCAGGTCCTCGCCACTGTGTCTTTGTCACGTTGAGCTGTCGACACAGTTGTCCACAACTGTCCTGTCATGTAGACAGTAGAACGCCCTTAAAAGTAGGGCGTTCTACTGTCTACGATTGTTCTACGATTGTTACCTTTTTAGAGCCTTTTCTGGTATACAGTAGTCCCTCGATAATCGTGGTGGGGGGGCGGGGGTACGTTCAAGACAGCCCCGCGATAGGTGAAAAACTACAACATAGAAATTCCCACACATTTATTTTAGTAGGCTATAATAAACCATTCCCACACTCTTGCAATGTTCTAAACTCTTAAACCTACGTCGTTTTAACAATGTACGTATATGTACTGTACAGTACTACAAACTGTCCGGTTTGGTAGACCTACCCTGCAGCGACGAAGCCCACTGCCCCATCCAGGTTGATGTGCCGTGGATAATTGAGCTTCAGGAAGCTTCCGGATTAGTTGCGACTTTCCTGCCAGTTCTGTGATCTTAATAGATAGATAGCGTAGAATTGCGTTGCAAAACTTTCCCTCCATTTTGGCAGAAAGCAGCGTCCGGAAGCACTGTTGGCCTCTGGGTTGTGTAGTTCTTTTGACTGGTGTTGCAGTGTAGGCTTATGGAAAGAAAACTACAAAATGGCAGCGCCTGTACGAAGTATATTTTGTTAACTTTTTATCCCATACCGTCCCAATCACGTGAGTAATATTAAAGTTGACAATCATTGAAAGACCGTGAAAGTCTGAACCGTGAAGTAGCAAGGGACTGCTGTAGTCCCATACTTTTTTCGGACCAGTAGTCCTGATGGGTACCAAAGCCCAGTCCTGATATGATGGGATCTTGTTCGTTGGCGACTAAGGGAACCGAAACAGACTCTGGCCCTTCTTGCAGGTCATTTCCACATTTTTGAACTAAAGTTTGCTCTTTTTGTTTCGGGGGAGTGGTGGCGCAGAGGTTAGAGAAGGCGGTCCCTTTGATCAGAAGGTTGCCAGTTCAACTCCCCAGACCATCAACATGAAAATGTGGGTGGGAAAGGTGAAACACCCACATCTGCCTACACCCTCATTTGCCCCACTCTGAGAAAGACCCTCAACCCCCACCATCTGCTCCCCCGGGCGTCCTAGATATCAGCACTCTGCTCCACACTGAGGGCTGTGGTAGCTCAGTGGTTCTGTGATTGTGTCAGGAAAGACATCCAGTGTAAAAACAATTTCCAATTCTTTGTGCGATTTAGTTCGCTGTGGCGGCCCCTGACGAAGGGAGCTGCCAAAAGAAGAAGTCTCATTTAGTCACAAAGACTCATTGCCAAGAGAGAAACTTCTACACTGACCCCCTTGTCCTGGTCCTCCACCATTGGTTCTTTTGTCTTTGTCATTGTCGCGTCAAACAGTAGACACAGCCATATTTGTCCACAACTGTCCTGTCCTGCTGTGGACAAGAACAAAAGTCGGTACAATGTTCTAATAAGGATGCATACATAGTTTATTAATTTAACTTTTGTAGCACCTTTTCTGGTACCTACATTGCCAGAACCAGTAGTCTTTATGGGGTCTAGAGCCTGGTTCTTATTGGGTGGAACCTCATTTTTGGATTAGTGGATTTGCTAAAGGCTAATGTGCAGCAGTTTAAATTAGCTTTAGGTGGCAGAAATGAATGGAAGTCCTAATAAGGGTAGAAATACAAACGTGTGAGTACTGGTATATTTGCTACACCTTTTTAGGACATTTTGGGACTCGATTATTGCGGGGTTTTCGTTCCAGACATCCCCGTGATAGGTGAAAGTCCGCAAAGTAGGGACGCTCTATTAAGGCTTTATAAACCCTTCCCACACTCTTGCAATGTTCTAAACTCTTTAAGCTACATAATTTTAACCACATACGTATATGTACTGTACAGTACTGCAAAATTTTATATGGGTACTCGCCAGTGAAGATACTACAACTTGAAGGTTGAGTTCAACTTCAGGATTATTTGTTTCTCCGCCCTCCATTAATGTTCTTTCAATTTCGGCAGAAAGCAGAGGCTGGAAGCCCTGTTGGCTTCTGGGCCGTGTAGTTCTTTTGGGGGAGGACTACAAACTGGCGATGCCTGTCCAGAGTATTTATTTTTTGTCCCAGTCGTTGGTTCTCGCTCTCATTCGCTCCCGTTAACTTTTTATCCTGTACGTCCCAGTCACGTGAGAAATATTAAAGTCGACAATCCTGCGAAAGTGGAACCGCGAAGTATTGTGCACTGTAATCACTTGTCAGGACTGGAAGTCCTTACAGGCACCAGAGTTTGGTCTTAATTCAATGGAACCGTACTTTTGAATTGGGATTAGAGCTGAAGTGTGAATTGAGTTTTGGTGAGGGTCAGAGTTCGACTATAGGAGGGAACAAAAGTCAACAAAATGTACCAATAAGAACAGAAAGATCAACTTGTTGTTATGTTTACCTTCTTTAATTCTATTGGCTTAAATAAAACATTTTTTTAAGCTCATAATTCACAGCCGATTGCCTCCGTGAGGCACTTGGAATTACCCCAGTCCTGCTTTATAACACCGCCTTTACAATCAGGTTGATGGCTTCTGCAAACAAGTCCTGGAGCCCTCCCCACCCCCTCCCCGTGTGTGCGTTGTCGCAGCCCGACAGGTGTTCACCGTGGCCACTCAACTCCACATGGAGAGCCGTTTCATTAAAGTCAAGAGGTGGTTTCCCTGCCTAATGTGCCGGAAGTGTTTTTTTTTTTTTTTTTCTACCAGGCTCCTGATGTGGGCCTCGTCTCACGTAGGGGCCTCTCCTGAATGTCCAGTTTGGGTGTAGTGATGCGTTTGAAAACAGGGGCAGCGTCAGGCTCCAGGGTAGAGCTGTCCATGGTGCTGAATGGTTTTCTCTCCATTCACAGAAGAACCGGCCAATCCCAGATGGCCTCCATTCACTTCACCCAACCGGGGGAGAGGCACACGGAGGGAGGTGTGTGGGGGGTTCAACAAGACCATCTGCCTGATTATATAATCCCTCAGCCTTTTAGTTTACGGTATTTCATTATCATTGCCAAAAGGCGGGCGTCAATGTTTTTACCTCTGTTGTTTGTCTGTTAGCAAAATCTCTTACGGATGCCTTGACAGATTTGAATTAATCCCTCAGTACATAATCCCTGGATGGATATCAAGGTCCTTTATTGTCATTCGTCTCACGTGGTACATGAGGTGGAAAGAAATTGTGTACTCAGGGTCCCAGTTAGACCCCAAAATAGCAGAAGTATAAAGTATAAAAATAAACAGTAAATAAAAATTTAAGATTATACAATAAGATATACGCTAAACACTAATAATGTAAAATGACGCGGTATATTAAACAGCAGCCCGAACATGAGTCTGTAGTGAGAAAGATGGGTGTGAATTAGAGCTGTCGTTTCTTTAACCCGGACCATAATAATGTGCTGGGTGGGCAGGCCGGTTCGGTGTCGGGCGTTTGATTGCTTCAGCGGACATGCACGGCTGACGATCAAGTTATATGGCAACATGGCTTGCCATACAATCAAATTATAAGGTAACATGGCTTGCCGTACGATCCAATTGTACATTCCAATTATATGGTAATATGGATTGCCATACAATCCAATTACCGTAATTTCTAGACTATAAGCCAATTCTTTTTTCACATGCTTTGAACATCGCAGCTTGCGGCTACTGATTTTTTTTTAATGGGCTAACGAGCTTCTTGTCACCAAAACAATTAAGCTTCATCACACCCAGGCTCTCGCATAGCTCCCCAATACACATCTCTCTTGGTGGTGGTGGTGGTGGTGGTGGTGGGGGGGGGGGTGGTAGTGATCAATGACTTCCTGGTAGACTACTGTGTTTATTTTTTTATCAGCCAGGTTACAGGCACTGTTAAAAAAAAAAACATTTACTGTATTTGTGTGTTACATGTATTTAATTAAAAGTAACATAATATATATTTCTATGTAAATATCTCATGTTACAACGTGAACAGCAGCGTCTTATGGACAAGTGCGGCCTATATTCAGGTGCACGTTTAGACCACACCGGCTGGACAATGCTTGTCCCGCATCAGTGACTGGCTCGCCAGTAACTTCTTGGTTTTAAACACCAGTAAGACAGAGACCTTGATTACTGCTCCCAGTCACCTTCACTCAAACATCAATCAGAAAATTACCTCTTTCTGCCCAGTGAAAAAATCCAGGAGTCACATTTGACTCATCATTAGGCTTTGAGTCTCACATTAGGACTATTTCTTTCATTTAAGAAAAATTTCTAAAATACGACCTTTGGTCTCCAGAGTTGACCTAGAGAAAATTATTCTCACTTTTGTGTCATCACGTCTGGACTACTGTAATGTCCTTTTCACCTGCCTGGACAAGTCTTCTGCTTCACGTCTACAAGTGATACAGAACTTCTCACTAAATCCTGCCACATCACTCTGGTTCTACGTTCACTTCACTGGTTCCCAGTGGAGTTTAGAATCCGTTTTAAAGTTCTTGTGCTCACGTGCAGAGCTTTAACTGGCTCCTGTGCATCTTTGTCAGCTTTTAACTAAATACTCTGCTGCTCGTGACCTTCGTTCCCACACTCAGAACCTCTTGGATGTTCCACGTACGTGGCTGAAAACTAAAGGGGGGACAGGGTCTTTCAGTCTGTGGCCCCCAGGCTGTGGAACAGTTTGCCCCTGCAGCTTCGTTCTGCTGAATCTGTGGAGGTTTTTAAAAAGCAACTGAAAGCGTTGGTTTTTATTGTACAACACTTTGTCTGTGATGAGACAAAAAATGTGGAAATGACCTGCAAGAAGGGCCAGAGTCTGCTTCGTTTCCCGTCATATCAGGACTGGGTGATTTATTGCTTTTGGTTGAGACGCTTCAACCTTCATCCAAAGGACTTCATCAGTCTGAGGAGCCAAAACAAACTCAGTCTCAAAAGCTGCACGTTCATATAGTGGACCAACCAGTTTGCTGGTGATAAGATGGTTTCTAGGGCCCGACCTCTCCCCCGGCGACTCCTCTAACCATCTTACCAGGTTAAAAATTTCAGTTCCAAACAGGCAGTGCTGACTGCGACTAGTCAACGTGAAATTTTAAAACGCAAGATGTCTTACAATTGACTAGTCAATTCGACCCCTAGTTCGTTATAATCTTTTAGTCTGACACACAGATGGGCCATTCTGGTCACATGGATGAAATTCCTGGTAGGTGTGGAAATGACTGGATGTCAGGCCTAAAGCTGCTTTACAACTTTTTGAAAGTTGAAATCTCAGACCTCCTCTGTCCAAAGATGGTTTCTTTCGAATGGCCTCCTTCACCCCCATCTCAAACCATCTGTCTTCTCGCTTTTCTTCAGTGGTTTGGTACTTCTGCTTGAATCCCATTAAAAAATTAAAATAAACCGACACAAACAGCCGATCTGATCAAAAGATCAACCATGGCCGGTGCAGGTGGGAGATTTTTTTTTGTGGCCGCATTTCGATCGTCGTTCGGCTCTTCGTCGGTCGTTGTGGTGTGCCCTCGAAGCTTTCACTGGTGTCATTTTTAGGCCTCTCTTCAGTTCGCAGCCATCATGCCACTGGTTGTAAGGACATAATGGGAGCATTTGGATATAGAGACATTTTGAAAGTTTTATTTAGTTTTATATATTCTTTTAAGGAATACCGTACATGTTTTTCCTGTCATTGTCAGATAAATGGATGAAGAGTGTGTCGTGTAAATTACAAACAAATGAAACCTTTCGACTTGTTCCGTCACTTTCCCCCTTCTTATCCTTGAAATTGACGCAAAGACATCCGTTTGTGATGTTCCAGAACTGGCTCAATTGTTTGGTCGGCCGATTTATTCTTGGAGTCGCCGTTGTTGTACTTTTTGTGCATTTGTTTGTTTGCACACACCGGCGGTGGAAGAGGCTCCATCCCGATGGACAAGACGGATAAAAACGCCGATAACGCCACGTCTCTTCTCCGGGTTGCAACTCCCAACGTGCGTTATCTTTCAGGACAAATCCGCGATGATCGTCAATCCCTTTTTTAGTCTTTAATTTACAGCTCGCACGCCTGTCTGGGCCGAGCCTTCTGTGCATCAACGGATGACGGGCTGTTGCAGGTTTACAAGAGGCGTGCAGTGATGCACTAACGCCACTTCCTGCGGCGGTTCAGGATGCTGACCTTGGGGAGGGTTTTGTCCCTCCTGCGAGGCCGGCCCCACTTTCACAACAGCCACATTTATGAATGAATGTGCTGCCTGAGCAGAATGTTAACAAGGCAGGAAGGAGGGGGAGGCCGCTGCTGCAGTGCACAGCTTCGCTTCCATATTGTCAGAACCGGGAAGTGCTGTCCAGGGGCGAGGGGGTAGCGGGTCAAATCGTAGGAGAGGAGAGAGATCTCTTTCGGCGGCAATTGAAGCCAAAGTAAATGGGGTTAACGTGGGTAACCTTGTTAACAGGCCTCGTTTGCCTCAGTGGCATTTTAGCCACAGATGAGTCATCTCCCTGACATGGAGATACGTTGTCGATCAAGGCAGGGGAATAATAGGAATCACTGCTAAAGTGCAACACCACTTACTTAAGTGGAAAGATGTTTCTGTGCTTCCGTGACACCATCACAAACACCAGTTATGTGAGGAAAAAGAGAAGCATGACGTAGCGTAAAACCAGCCTACAGAGCCAAGCATCAGTTTATTCAGCTCAGTGCAATATTTTAAGGTGGTAATACAGTAATACTGTAACTAGGGCGGCAAAGGGGCGAAATATTTTTGGTAAAATTTCAGGAACTTTTTAGGGCAAATGAGCTGGAGACGTTTGGAAATATTCAAATGGAAACTTTCCATTGGACTTTGTAGGAATTACCTGGAAGTTATGGTTTATTTTAAAAGACTGTATCATGTCCCAACTAAACTAGAGAAATTGCATTTCCTGCGAAAATGCAGATGCTTATTGCAGAAGACCTTGCTGAAAAAGAGCTGAAATTAGCTACAAAGCATTCTGAAATGTAGCTAGAATAGAAGAACAAGCCTAAATTAGCAAAAGAAAGCAGAAAGAACACGTTTGCTGAATTAGGTTTAAATAAGCTGAAATGAGCACAGAAAATGGGAAATTGGCTAAAAAAGACTGAAATTAGCAACAAAAAAACAGCTGAAAGGCAGCTAAAAGACTGAAAGAAGCTTAAACTACCAGATGGAAGCAGGCAGAACTGAAATGAGACATAAAAAAAGGAATTACTGTAGTTGAAAAACTAAATTAGCATCAAAAGTGCTAAATGTTAGCTGAAAGAGCAGAAAAAGCTGAAACTTGCTGAAAAAAGCTGAAAGGAGCATAACAAGCTGAAATTAGCATAAAGAAGTTAGACAAAGTAGTATAAAGTACCATGAAAAACTTAAATTAATCTGAAAACAACTGAAATTAGCTAAAAAAATGCAAAAAAGCTGAAACGTTAGAACAAGCTTAGATTAGCAGAACAAAGCAGAAAGAACACATTTGCCCATTTGGGCTGAAAGAAGCACACATGAGCATAAAAAAGGTAGAAATTATCTGGAGGAAAAAGCTGAAATTAACAACAACAACAAAAACAGCTGAAAAGTAGCTAAAGGGTAGAAATAAGCTTAAGTTACACAGAGTAAGTGGAGAACATTTTTGCTGAATTAAGCTGAAAAAAGTTCAATTTATTGCAAAAAAAAAAAAAAAAAAGTGGAATTAGCCATAAAAGGTAAAAATTGACACAAAACAGCTGGATCATAGCTGAAATAGCATAGCAAGTTTGAATTTGCATAACAAGCTGAAATTAGCAGAAATAATTTAGAAGCACAAAAATGTTATGGTTAGGGCTGGGTATCGTTTGACTTTGAGCGATTCCGATTCTTCGTTTCTATTCTGGTTCCTATCGATTCCCGCTTCCGATTCGTTTTAGAGGCGTGGTTAAAAAAAAAGACCTGTCGATTTAATTCAATTCAGTTTATTTATATTGTACAGTAATCTATTTCTAAATTCATGCACACAGTTCTGAACTACTCCTGTTGTGGAGTACAAAAACACTGGCCACCAAAGTATAGATTCCTAAAATGATTGGGGTGGCCAAAGATTAATCTGTTGTGGTCAAGACTTGGCCAACCCCTGGCTCCGTCATTGCACATAAGATTGGATAAGTCAGTCTGCGCTGTGGAAAAGAAAAACACCTACAGTGTCCCACCCACTTGAATATCTTGCACCAAAAACATTCATGTGTACTTGCATTCTCTTTTAATTTCCAGTCCAGAAAAAATACTCATCTCAAAAACTACAAACATTCACTATACAAATCCCTCAGTTATTGGGGGCATTGCTTGATCACATTACTATTTCAATCTGCTTCAATCTTTTTCAAATAGGACACCGGGAAACAACTTTAGGGGGCCCCCTTTCTAAGTAGTCCACGATAAAAAATAAAGTAAGAAACTGGTGTTTGGGGAAGGGGGTTTAGAGGAGGAAAAGGGTACTATAGTAAAAAAAAAAACCATCACACTGTCGCTGGCATTTGATTGTACAGGACAAACATCACCCTCAATCATCCTAATGGGGCGACAGAGCTTAGCGGCGAATCCAAAGGTAACCTTTTACCTAGTTTACGGCTTTGAACATATGCACAGACCTGGTTGGATAGAGGTTTTAAAGGGGGGCGGAATGGATAGAGAACATCGGTTTGATCGTGGAAGTGCCAAGAGGAAGAGGGTGTACCCACAAACGCCGAGACAGCTGAGCGCCCTATGAGCCGAGGAGCACCCAAAACCGCTTCGTTAGCTAAACCCCGGCCGTATAACATAGTAAAGTGGGCACAAAGCAACTGGGATATGCATGCTCATATCTGCCCCAGTAAAAACAATCCAGCTAAACACGTATGCAGACAATAGGACCGTTAGACTAATTGACGCCGTGCACTAAACGAATGAAGGTATTACCGTCGTCTGACCCGTTTTTCCACGGGTAAATAAAAAGAACATCCTGCTCGAAACATCTTGGTTTTCTCACGCAGTTTATGAAGCCAAACTAATGAGTGTTTTTACTCTAATTAAATTTTGGTTGTTCCATTATTGCCCAAACAGAAGAACAGCTTGGGCAAGTAAATGCGACTCCTCTCCGGGGAGGGGTTCTGAGAGAATTAGTCGCTAAGACACATCTGTCTGTTTTCTTCAGGACAGCATAAAAAAAAATGAGCAGCGTGTGTGTTCAGAGTTTAAATTAACACATTTTAGAAAACATCAAATGTTTAAAGTGGGGGGGAAGAGACGTGGATGTTCTTAATTATAGTTTATCCATCTAATCAAGAATGGGCAGCTTTAATCAAATCTGAAGGCGTATAAATCAATTAAATCAACTGGTGACACTTTCTGCCCACAGGTGGGCCACTTTCGGCTCATGTGGAGGTGGGGAGGTCAGGGCAAGGGTCACACCATCAGCTCTAAAGAAAGTCTAGACATATTGATGAGAATTCTGGAAGTTGAAGCCAAAACTGCATCAACAACCCAGTAGACTGTTTCCAGTAGGAGTTTTAAGCCACGCCCACGCCATTTAAATGAGTGGGACATTACCCTCAATTAAAAAATGACACCTCATATATATTTTTTTTAATTCTTGCAGCGTTGTAGAAACTTGCATGCTCCATTGGTCATTTCCATGAAACTCAGTGGAAATGACAATTAACAGGACTCTGAGAATAAACTTGATTTTTTAATATACTTTAAGTTGGTCATTAACAAGGAATTTGAACAGTTGAGAAAATGTAATATATTTTAGCATATTCTTGACTAAAACAACCTGATTTCTATGATGTACAGTAGTCCTTCGATACTTGGCGGTTCGACTTTCGCGGACTCACTCTTTTGCGGGTTTTCAACGCAAGGTTGTGCAGGTTCTTGCTGTTATGTTGCTCTTGCTCTTATATTATGCATCCCTAATCCAAACTAAAGATTCTTGATTTGTTTTGGTGTGTTCCTTTTCTTCTGTGGCAGTTAGCAAAAAGCTTCTTCTAGGTTTGTGGTGATCATCTGTGACAAACTTGTTCATTAGATCTAGGGATGCACAATATTATCGGCATGGTGTCAGTTTTGGATGATATTAGCGTAAAAAAAAAAGTCCCCCTTTTTTCTTTATCTTTTCTTTTTCCCCTTCTCTCCCACCCCCACCCCCCTTATTTTTCTTTCCCCCATTCCAAAGAGAGAGAAAAAAAGAAAGAAAGAAGGAAAAGACCACCACCCCACCCCCACGTAAAATTTCAATATCGGACAGCGGCCATTCCCTTGAAATAAGTCCGATATAAAAGACACTGTTTTTGCCTGCAGCGACAGCGCAACGCAATGATGTCACGTGCTCCATGCCTGAATTCAAAATGTCTGCGGTGTGGAAGTTTTATTTTTCGTTGGTGAGGATGCTGAATTCCGAAGATTTATGGACTACGTTGACTCACTACATTGTCAGCAGTTGGAGATGTTTTTCCGACGTAACGTTACTTGGGTTACAAGCCGTCATTTCCAACGTCATTAAGAAGCTAATATCCGATAGCATGACTTGTTGGTTGGGTTTTACCACAGACATTTGTATGTCGTGTTAGCCCCGTTAGCATGATTAGTCTTACGGCACAATGATAGACAAAAACTTTGAGCTTCAAAAGTCTGTCCTTCATGCACAGGAGTGCAGAGGATCCACACTGCAGCTAGGAACCTGGAACTTAAGCCTCCACAAGTGAGACAGCATCACAGGTAACTAATGCTAATAAATAACATTTAACACTTCATCTATACATATCATATGTCTGTTACTGGATATATGTCACCAGCTCTTACAGCTGTTGCACAATTTTTGTAGCAAATACACCTAAATAAGAGGGCTATGTTCTGACAAAGGAACATAGATAAAATATTGGTATCGGCTTTGGTTATCGGCCAAATGAGTTTTAAGATATCGGCCAAAAATCCAATGTCGTGCATCCCTAAGTAGCACCATTTCCCCTCACACTGACTCATCCCCGCGCTCGAAATATAATGCAAGATAGATGTGTCTCTGTCTCTCTCTACCTCCACCTCTAGCCCCCACTTCCAAAAATCACGAAAGATATGAGGGCCCTGCCAAGGCAAGTACCGTAAACTAGAAGAAACACTGAACGAATGGTATTTTTTTGTTTTACGAAAAGTAAATGTGTATTTTAAATTTAAGGGAAACTTTCAACGCATCTTTGAATATAAAGGGACTAGAATGCAGAAAGAACCGAGGCACACTTAAATTACACCTGTCAGTACCAATTTAAATATAGACAAGACTCACCAATTTTGTGTAAAAAAAAAAAAAAGAAGGCGAATTAAATTAATTGTCCACTTCGCGGTACCGTGGGAAAGCAAAGCCACAGAAGGAGTGCGTCCCTGTTTCTATACCTCACCAATCAAGAGCCAAGCGAAGCGTACGTGTTGACTTAAGCTCCCCTGGTTTGTAAAAACTTTAACAGACAGCATGCTGTGAAGTATCAACACTTCGGTTCCCTCCCAGCAGGATGGTCTCGTCGCACACATAAACACACACGGCTGCCATAAAGTGGAATGACAAGAGCGACGGCTATAAAAAGCATGTGAGTCAGCTGCAGAGTGAGATCCCAGTTAGACGCTGAATGACACAGATCATTACCGCACGCACAAATCACTGCTCTGTTAGAACAGGGAGCGTCGCTCACACTACCTGGGCTATTCTCAACCGAGTTGCTTTGTTTGATAATAGGGACTTTTCTTTCTTCAGTGTAATGTACTGAGTGTGCTAAACACCAGAGTGACGATCCCACAATGGAAAACCTCCCATTAGGGCAATTTTGACGTTAAGAGGAGTCACCTGACCTATTTTATCGGACTACATGGTCCAGAAATGAAACGGGGTTTTCATACCACAAAACATGACACAATAAACCCTGACAATATGTTAGAGACAGGACTTTGATGCTCTTACAACACAGTCCCGGTGTCTGCCTGTGGTCACTGATGCAACCATCGGATAATCCGGCAGAAAAGGCAAACAGACGGGCGTCTGTCCCCCCTGCATTGATGTCCGGACCTGTTACGTCCCATTCTCTGATGACGTAACGTACTGTATATGGAAGATGGATTCTCATTGAGTTAGATAGCATGAAGTTTCAATGAAATCCTTAATACTGTAATTGTCTACAAAAACAGGGTCAACAAGAGGTATGCCGATGTCCCCTGTTGCTATGGGACTTGAATAGTGAATGTTTGTAGTTTTTTAATCAAGAGTGTTTTTCTGGACTAGATGTTGACCTGGTAACCCAATTGTTCATAGGGAACTTTGTTGCGTTCAGATGCAGCCACACATCTAAATGGAAGTCGGCACGTTGCTTACTTTTCAAGTTACCCAACACAGTACATATGTACATATTTAGTGGACTTTGACCTGGCAACTTAATTTTCAAAAGGAACATTTCTTAAGCCTAGATGTAGCCACACATCAAAATGGAAGTCTGTATCCTGCTTGTTTCACAGATGGATGGAGGGTATTTGCATTTCAGACTCGCAAGGTTTCCAAATGTCTTCTTCTGGACTTTGCTCTACAGTAGCATCGCTGTAATTCTGAAAATTAAAAAAAAAAGTCAAACTTAAAATCAATAAGTTGTCGCAGACATCTTATAATCCGTCCCAAACCCTTTTCAATTCAGTTTCCGTGGGTCAGAAAGTGAAAGAAATTTGAGAATTTTGGGAGACGTTGCCATTTGGAAATTACACCAGACAGGCGTAAACTAAATAAAACAGTTTTTACTACTACATAGTAACTTATTGTAAAGTTTACAATTTTGAACTGTTTTAGACATGATATACTAGTTGAACGAGGCCAGTTTTTGAGACTGGCTACAATTCAGTCACAGTCAGAGATTCTTTATTGTTGTTCGCGCCACAGTGGTACATGTGGTGGAACGAGATTATGTACACAGGGTCCCAGTTACATCCAACAATAAAATGTAAAAGAAAAACAG
>JARVLU010000665.1:3375805-3394203 GCA_031762415.1 Simpsonichthys santanae
AGTTCAATGATACAAGATATTTATGTTGTGCCACTTTCTGCAAAGTTCATAAATCATGTCACACGACCTTTAAACATGTTTTAATTGTGTAAGAAATATTTCATAAAAACTCTAATTTGACTTAAAGTCCTGTGCTTATTTTTTACAAATTTATAACTCAGGGTGTGTTTTAGGATTTTATTAAGTTTTCTGGAGCTGGCAGTTAAGTGTGCAGCATTTGCAAAGGTCAAATATGTGCTTTTACAGAAATTACATAAAATATCATGGCCTTCTAATGTTTGGCAAAAGATGTGTTTCCACAAACGGTAAACATGACACCAGTACAACAAATTGAATTCTAATGAAGACTTCCCAGCCTTCTGCTGTTTCTGTATGAAGTCAATAACCCAGTCTGAGTCGGTTTGGCTCAGCAGGTGCTGCCCAGGCCAGGAGGACACGATAGTTTGCTCTTATTCACGCTTCACTTCTTCTAAATCAAAACACAGTGGAATCTGGCTGCCGACAGCTGCTGGCACGGAAGGCCATGGACTGGGGAGTGATAAGTCCAGGAAAGTTTTGTTTCTCTTCTGCAAGCGGCAGTCTTACAGATGACCTGGGAAGCTGTTTGAGGTTAAAGCAAAACATATGTTTGACCAGAAATACTTTTTAAAAGGAAAGCGTGGTCGTAGTGATATAAACCTGTGATGTGTGATAGTGTTGAACAATTCAGACTATGCATGATTTGGATAAATGGGCTGGCCTATATACAGTAGATCTTCATTATCCTTTCAGTGCTGTGAAGTCTTAAGAGCTTTTGAACAGCATTTCTGTCTGTGTGGAGCGCGATGAAGGGAGGGGTTTCCCTCCGAACTGCTGTGTCGCATTTATTCACTTCTAATTAAACCTTTTAATCTTCTATCTTGTGAGGTTTGCTGCTCACATTTTAAAGCCCACAGGGAAGAATAAGATGAAGCCCTTTAAAGGCTGAATCACTCAGTACTGATTTCTGCTGCTTTTAATTACACATCTGATAAAGAACTGGTTATATTTATATTTTCTGCTTCACTTGATTTTTTTTGGCGGCAAAAGCACATGCACAGTAAATTAGAAAATTTTCAAGATGACATGAATACTAAAAATATCTATACTCTTATTTTCTTTTTTTTTCATTTATAATTGCATATTTTTCCCAATATATTAACATAAATGTCACAACTACAAGAAAAGGCAGGAAAAATCTTGTGATTTAGGAATGTTGCAAATTTTACGTATGTTTCTGCTGATAAAATGATCGTGTTTCCTCAATAAATTAAAGTTTACGCATCTTGAGCCCTTAAAGTGAAAAACACTTTATGAAACAGGCTTTGGGTCCAAAGACCAGTGCACTGGATTAACGTGGAGGTGGGGATGCCCACATTCTGACAGTAAAGCTGAACTTATTCACCACCATAGTTTCCATTTTATAGTTCAAGGTTCAAGCTTCTTTATTGTCATTCACATCACATGGGTACATGAGTTGGAATGAAATTGTGTACTCAAGGTCCCAGTTACGCCCAAAAATTGCAAAATATAAAGTATAAAAAGAAACAGTAAATAAGGATCCCAAGATATACAGTACGCTAAACATTAAAAATGTAAAATAATACAGTATATTAAACAGCAGCCTGAACATATTCCATCCATCCAAACGTTATCTTTACTGGGGTCCCTGGTGCCCATGTCCAGCTATCACTGTGCGAGAGGAGTGGGACACCCCGGTCATGTCCAAGTCCATCACAGGGCCACATAGAGAAACGAGACAAACAACCATTCACTCTCTCTCTCACACCTCGGGACTATTTAGAGTTACCAATCAGCCTAACATGCTGGTCGGGATTTGAACCGGGGCGACCAGCTCGCTGAGAGGCGGCAGCTCTACCAACTGCGCCACAGTGCTGGCCCATTTTATAGTCCTTCCATAATAAACTGATGGCAGAAAACGGTTGCTGGTACTTTATTTTCTCTTGGGGGTGGGGGGGTGGGGTGTTCAGGAGGGACTAGCAGTAGGTGTTGTCTTAAAAAAAAAAAAACACACAACAGACTGGAAAAGCAACATTAGGAAACATGCATTTTACTACAAAGTGATGGAGTAAATAAATGACCACAATTGTTGAGTTATTTCTTTATATTTCCTCATTTTAAGCTAAACTTCAAATCTTTGAAATTCACTGCCCAGGATCAGGACTGATAAACTGACCTGCTACGTACATGCACTTAAATCTACCTGTTAAGGTTGATGTTTTTTTTTTTGTTTGTTTTTTTACAAGTCCTGATTGCTACCATCTGCACACAAACTCAAACATGCGCACAGTGGGTGCCATCACTCTTCAAGGTCAAGTGTCACCTGTTTTACACTTTTACGCCTTACATGAGGAGGCCATTGATGCTTCAGACTGTCTCTTTCTTTCATATGCCTTCAACTCTTTGATGTCTCCCCGAGACAAGCTTCCCCGCCAACCACCAGGTCTTAAACATTCTGCAAAGTGTGCTATCATCTTTTCTCTTAAAAAATTAAGATCCCTTTAAAAGTGGAAAATGAGATGTCTTTCTCTGCATGTAGCGCACACAGCCCAAGGCCAACGTTTGATGTGCATCTTTGATGAACTGGGAATTCTCCTGTGCAGCCTCACAGCTGAGGACTGTGTGCGCAAATAGGCTGTCATGGAGAGCGACGCCAATCTCTCTTTACTCCATTTCACTTTTTTTCTACCGAGAGCTGCTTTGGGAGACACGAGCTTAATGTGTCACACCTGTAGGAAACAGTTTTTGTTTTCTGTTGCTCTTCCATCTCCATAAGTATCATAACAGGTAAAAAATATTCATTTTATTCAGCAAATTGTATTTTTGTTACTTAATGTGCCAAACTCGTGCAGTTCTTTGAAGCGAAGAAACCAAAGTTGTGTGCCACGCTACTTATAAATAGTGGTCTAATTGTAAGCGGATTTGGAGCAAAGCTGTTTGCAGGCAGTGAGATGGGTGCTCGCAGTGGTGCACACGAGGGGGGTGGAGACTGTTGTGCTCGTACACCATTCTCTTCATCGCTTACCCTCCCTCCTGTGCCTCTTTTCCTTCGTCCTGTACTCTGGCTCTCTCTCTCTTTCATTCTCCCTCCCTGCTCCTCTTTGTTTCTTGACTCTGATTGGCTAGCAGAGCAGCCAGGCATCTTTTCTCCCTTCCCCCCCAGCTTCCAGAAAAATCGACGTCACATCGGAGAATCCCAACTGTATTACCTCCATAACTTTTATCATCTTTGGAGACATGAGCAAAACATTTTTTTTTTTTTTTGCGTATTTGTGGAAGGAATCCCCTCTTAAATCAGACGAGCTGGACTAAGAATGGCTGCCTCCATCTGCTGTTCTTAATACAACAATAACAAGAGGATAATAGTAGATCACCGCACATGAAGGTGAACCTGAGAGGTGAGCACAGGAAGGAGAGACAACATGTAGAGAGACCCTCCTCTCTGTTTGCTGAGCTGCAGGGGGAGGCAGACGCACACATACAGGCTGTGGCTCGAACAGTGGCTGTGCAGAAAATAAAATATAAATAAAATAACACCACAGAAATGTAGGATTCCCTGCATACACCTTCACTACACTCACACATGAGAAGAAAATAGGGAAAGCATGTATAATAGAACATGTCTGTGTTTAGGACCGTGTGACTTCATGTTCTGCAATCCTGCCCTCTCCCCTCAGCGTGGGCCTCAACATTACATAACTCTTTGTTTTTGTATGTGGCGCGCTGGCTGCATGTGCGCAACTTATTCACTGCTCCACTGCACACACTCGGGATGCGAGCCAATGGCAAAGCAGTGTTCTTTGTAACTTATTTAGACCACAGAAGGATTTTCTTTTGGTTGCCGGCTTTACAAGCCCGCCACCCCCTGCTAGAGCTCCACTACCATTTTAGCCCAGTGCACATTATGTCCAATCAGCTGATGTTTGGGTGTGCTTGAGTACAGTCTGTGTAAATTTTAAGCACATTTTTTGCATCCTGTTTACATCGGTCTACCGGCTTATTCTGTTATGTAATGAAATACTCTTGAGGCGATTATCCAGCATCTTTCATGTCCTGTAATGAATCTCATCCAGGCCCAGCTCGAACACCGAGCTGATGCTTGGAAATATTTAATCAAGACCTTTAACCTTTTAGGTACACATTATTCTATTGTATATTATCCTGTGCAGGATTTTGAACAAGGCCCATTGCTTTTAATAGCTTTCTGGTGTTTTATTTCACCCCCAGTGCTCAGAGTAGAATTGGAGCTTTGCTTTTAAAGTAGCTAAATTCAGTTAATATATTTTTATATAAATTTCAGTTAATAACATTAATTAATATGAAACTTTGTGATTAAAAACTACAAAGAGTGATGACGTTTTTGCTTCTCCTCTAAATTGTCAAAGCTTTAAAGGGAATATAGCTCATTGTTTAGTTTTCCAGTGGTCTCTTTCTTGCTTAACACCAAATAACAGACTGACAGTGTTTGACTAGTGGAGCATTTAGCAGAAAAAAGGACCCTATTCCTCTCAGAAATCATTAGTAAACGGTTTGTGATCTTGCTCGATGACACCATCAACATTAATAAAGATGGAAGTGTCTTTGCTTTCTTGTGTTGTTAAAAAAAATCTGTTTTGTGTCACCATGTTTTTATTTTCATGCCAGCATCTGAATACTCTGTGGGGATGTACACTTAATGCTGCATTTGTGTAAGTCTTGCCTAAATCCCCCCCAACTCGCTAACAAAAGCCTTAAATAACCAAATTTAACAAAATTATACATATAGTTTGTACAGCAGAAAGGTGGCCATTTAAATTAACAAAAAGGTGAATACACTGAGGTGTATTTTTATTTTTTAGTAAGGCAAATGAGTGGGACTTAAACATTGTACTGCAGGCAGTCACTAGGGGGCGCTCGTCCAGCTCCCAGTCCTCTCTCCGGGTATAGTTTGACTGCATGTGTGGCACTAATATAATTTTTCAGTAACTTTTTGAGAGTTCTCTTTTCTAAAATCATCTAGTGATGCTTAAAACTAATGAAATTAATTAAAGTTAATAATACCTTCATATTGTTAGTGAGTTATTATACATTTACAAATTACCTGCTAAGGTTGTTCTGTTTATAGTCTGATGTAAACGACTGGACAGAGCTGACGGAGACTCACACTGTTGCCACGGGTAACCAATGCTAGTGGGACATGAGCACTCGCCTTCAGCAGCTGTACCAACAGTTGATAACTAACAGCTTTGGCCAAGTGCAGAGAGGAAATCATTTCAGGGGCTATAACCTGCCACAAAGTATGAATAGCTTACGTTGATGGGGCTGGACACCCGTTACAGCACTGTCCTGGTGGAAACAAAAGCCCACAATAATGAAGCGGGCAGGTCTAAGTCCATTATCTGGTACTTGACTTCTTTATCACTTTTAATCTGTGAACAGGCACCCCCAGTTGACCGTGAGAGAGCTGTGTGTGTGTTGGCCATCCCTGAAGGCAGTGTTGAGATTATTACACTCCTGTGGTTCTCCAAAGAAAAGCCACATGCTTCAGGCTCCCACAAAAGGCAGCACATTTTGTGCAGTTGTCATTTTCTTGTTTACCTTTCTGACTTAACTTGTGAAAAAGTTTTCAAAATGTGAGTAGACCCCAATAGATTTTTAGTAGGGATGCATGATATTGGATTTTCGGCCGATATGTTAAAACTTATTTGGCCGATAACCGATACCGATATTTTGTAAACTTTCCTTTGTCAGAACATTGCCCTCTTATTTAGGCTTATTTGCTACAAAAATTGTGTAACAGCTGTAAGAGCTGATGACATATATTCAGTAACAGTCATATGATGCACATAACACTTTAACTTATATTAAATAAAAAGTGTTAAATGTTATTTATTAGCATTAGTCATCTGCGATGCTGTCTCTTGTGGAGGCTTGTTCCAGCTGCAGTGTGGGATCCTCTGCACTGTTGTGCATGAAGGACAGACTTTTTAAGTTCAAAGTTTTTGTCTATCATTGTGCCATAAGACTAATCATGCTAACGGGGCTAACACGACGTCCAAATGTCTGTGGTAAAACTCACCCAACAAGTCGTTCTATTGACTACTGTATTAGCTTCTCAATGACGTCAGCAATGTAATTTGGGTAACGTTACATTGGAAGAAAATCTCCCGACTGGGGACGATGTCGTGAGGCTCAACGTAGTCCAAAAATCTTCTGAATTCGGCATCCTCACCAACGAAAAATAAAACTTCCACGCCACCGACATTTTTGAATTTTCCTCTCTGCCGTGATCAGACGTCTTGTGTCTTGTCGTCTTTCATGCCAGAGTTCCAAACAATTTTCATCTTACGTTGGGAAATGGTGGAATTCTAGTTGTTTTGGTCAAAGCTTAAAAATTCTGCGACGGTTTGCTAGATCTCATTTCTCAGAGTGTGTCAGTTGTCTGCTACTACCACATCAAATTTTAGCTCTATGTGTCAAATTGCTGGAATTATTGCCATTTATGTGTTTGTTAAGCTCAATTAGCTGTGGCAGCCATGTTTATTTAAATTGACTCATTGGTTAATTCCTGGAAGTTTCGTTGAAATTTGTCCAGTGGTTCATTCAATATTTTGCTAACAGACAGACATGGCTGTCTCCAAAAGGCATTGCAAAACATCTAGTCAAAGGTCTTTCACACTGAGTAGCCCTCAGAGTATGTGTTGAGGATGACTCTCAGCTACAGCCATATTTAGCTCAAAATCAGAAAAATTGGCTGAGTTTTAGCCACTTTCTTAATTTCTAAGTTCAGTCAGCTGTGGTGGCCATCTTGTCGTAGTTTAGCCTCAAAGGTTAATCAGTTTTAGATTTACAGTGAATGATTACTTTCTGATGGGCACAATAAAATCCATCCAGTGGTTTAGATATTTTGCTAACAGGCAGAGTTGACTGAAATATTAATGGTATTAGACAGGCTTTCATGAGATTACTGTAGTTTGCGATCAAATTTTGGGTTGGCAATCAGCTTCAGCTACTACCTAGGCCTGTCACCATAAAAAATTTTGCTGGGCGATTAATTGTCTCAGAAATTATTGCGATAAACTATAATATCGTTTGAAATTTGACAAATTTTAGTAGTTATCAAATTTAAGAAGAAATGTTGGTTAATTTTATTTTGAGTCTAGTATCTGTTTTGACCACCAGATGGCAGTATAAGACTGTTTGAACCGAAGGATGGATAGTGAGGGAGCGAGCAGCGTGTCTCATTAAGAAAAATGGGAGGGAGGCCCCTTGACGTGACATGGGCTGTCTCTCTTTCCTTTTCTTCGGTTCTCAAAATGGCGGACGCTCAGTGTGGTTTGAGCTCTTTAGCGTTGCATTTTTTCACACAAGGCTTTTGATAGTCATTAAATAAGTTTTCAGCTTCTTTTTGCAGAGAAAACCAACATTTTAGACAAAGGCACGGTTTTCAACTGTGAATTTTGGAGCTTCGACAAGACAGAGGGTTTTTTTCCGAGGTCGGCCTGTTAGCTTAGCTCATAGCTTAGCTTCTCAGCTTAGCTGCTTTTAACAATCCAAAACCTGATTTTGGACGATTAAAACAGATTTTAAAGAGAAAAGAGAAAGGGAGGGGTCAGTGAAAAGCACCAGAGTTTAGCTTTTTTTCATCCAGTGTCTTCAGTAGAATGAGAGAGAGAGACATGAAGAAACGATAAAGCAGATAAATGAAAATGAGGTAGATTATTTTAATTTATCATGTGATTTATTGATTTATTGTTTTTTGCGACAGGCCTACTACTACCACACCAAATATCTGTAAAATGGACTAAGATATCACCATTTTGGGGTTTTCAAAGTATGATTAGTTGTGGCAGTCCTCTAGAATTGGGTTGATCAGTTGTAGCTGTATCTCTGTTGTCAAAGTCCATGCTCAATAATCCAGGTTAAAAAAAAAAAAAATCCAACAAAGTTAAGTCAGGTCTCTTTATCTCCAATGATTAATTTCCAAGAGTTTCATTAGAATATGTCCACTGGATCACGAGAGATTTTGCTAACAGACAGACACAGGCATAAACATTGTTGCCCCTCCTGTCGATGGCAAGAAATGCAATGACCCCCCAACCACAAAGTCGCATAGCTGTGGCAGCCATCTTGAATTGTATTGACTTTAGTGTGTAATCAGTTGAAGAGGTTCACGCACTGACTACCTTCTAAGAGTTTTTTATTAAAATCCATCCAGTGGTTCATGAGATATTTTTCTAACAGACAGCAACATTATTGACATCAACGGCTAATACCAAAGTTTTAAACAAAGATCTTATGCAAAGCTTGGAGTATGTGTTTAGGATGATGCTCAGCTACTACTGGACCAAAGCTTACTGGTAGCTCAGTTTCTGTAGAACTGGCTGAGTCATAGAACATGTATTGGTAAAGGTTAATTAGCTGAAGTGGCCGTATTGATTTGAGTTGACTCCAAACTCCAATTGTTGATGTACATCCAATGATTAGTTCATGAAAGTTGTATTAAAATCTGTCAAGTTCTTAATTTGAGATATTTTGCTAACAGACACGGAGTTTACTTCAACTGGTGCCATTTAAAAAGGATAAAAAAACGATCTCTCAGGTAATTCCAGGAGTATACCTCTTGGTGTCAGCTTGAGGGAGACAGAGTGCTACCTCCATAATCAGCTTTCAAGCTAGCGCATCTGAATTATGCGCTGCTAGCTTAGCCGTACATCAGTGCCGGCAGTTGTTGGCGGTGGGTGGGGAATTGGGTAGGCAAGGCGCCCTGCTTGTGTAATGGAAGGGAAAACACTGGGATGACTCTCAGCAGATTTTAGCTCCGTATTGTATCGTATCATTCTTTTGTCTCCTAATTTTGCTTAGTTGTGGTAGCCATCTTGAATTGGATTGAGTCCAGAAGGCCATCGGTTGCAGATGTCCATCTAGTGATTAGTGTCTGGGAGTTTCACTAAAGTCCGTCCAGTGGTTCATGAAATATTGTGCTAACAGACAAATGAACGCTCAAAGGCAAAAACATTATCATACAGAAGCAACCCCACATCAGCCCCTGCAAACAAACCCCTTGTGAGTAGAAGTGTATCTTTCACAGATATAATGTTCGGGTAGTCTCGTCAAACTGGTGCAAAGAATACGTCTTGAAAACAGAACACGAGATTATTATCTTTGATGCTCGCAGGCTAAAATTAACTTTACCTTCCCAAGAGGTTTCACATTTCTACTGGTAACATTCACACTCTGAAGTTGCATTTCAGTTCTAATTAAAGACGCAGTTCTAAATAAATTTAAACGTGTTTCACAAGAAATGGAACTGAAATACAATGTGTTTTGTAAGAAAATGTGGGAGGGTGGTGGCGTCTTGAAATACATTTTAATTTGACTAAAGTGGGAAATGGATAACACTCTGGCATAATGGTATAAAAAGGCCTGTAAATTAAACTAGAGAAACTGCATTTCCTGCAAAAATGCAGAAGAACTTGCTGAAAAACCTACTGAAATTGGCTTAAAAAAACTTTCTGAAATGTAGCTGCAATGAAAGAAAAGCCTAAATTATCAGAAGAAAGCAGGAAAAAATGTAAGCTGAATGAAGTTTAGAGACATGAGCACAACATTAGGAAATCAACTGAAATTAAAAACAGCTGAAAAGGCAGAAAGAAACTTAACCTACCAGAAGAAAATTGAAATGAACTCAAGTAATGTGAATGCTGAAAAAGCTAAAATCATCACAAAAAAAAAGCTAAATAGCAGCTAAAATAGCAGGAAAAAGCTGATACTAGCAGAAAAAACCCGAAAGGAGCACAACAAGCTGAAATTAGCAAAAATGTTTTACAGTAATTAGCCTGAAAGTAGCAGAAATCACCAAGAAAAACTTGAATTTATCTGAAAACAGCTGAAATTACAAAGCTAAAAATGCTAAAAGGGTAGCTGAATACCGGTAGTTACAATAAGCTTAAATTACCAGAAGAAAGTAGACCAAACATGTTTGCTCACTTAACCTGAAAGAAGCAGAAATTATCAAAAAAAAGTGGAAATTATCTGGGGGGGGAAAAAAGGCTGAAATATGCAAAAACAGCTGAAAAGTAGTTAAAAAGCAGAAAGAAGCTTAAATTACCAGAGGAAAGTGGAGGGAGCACATTTTGCTGAATTAGGCTGAAAAAAGCTGAAATGAGTGCAAAATATGTGGAATTAGCTGAAAAAGATAAAATTAGCATAAAAAAGTTAAATAGTAGCTAAAATAGCAGGAAGATGCTAGCAGAAAGAACCTGAAAGGAATGCAACAATAAGTTACAGTAATTAGCCTGAAAGTAGCAGAAATTACCAAGAAAAACTTGAATTTATCTGAAAACAGCTGAAATTAGCTAAAAATGCTAAAAGTGTAGCTGAATAGTTAGAACAAGCAGGGGAGAGCAGACACAATGTTTGCTCAATTAGTCTGAAAGGATTAGAAATTATCAGAAAAAAAGTGGAAATTATCTGAAAAAAGCTGAAATGTAACTAAAAAGCAGAAAGAAGCTTAAACTAACAGTGGAGAGAGCACATTTTTTGCTGAATTAGGCTGAAAAACTTTTGAGTGCCAAAAATGTGGAATTAGCCAAAAAGGATAAAATTAGTATAAAACAGCTACCGGTAAATAGTAGCTAAAATAGCAGGAAAAAGCTGATACTAGCAGGAAAAAACACTGAAAGGAGCACAACAAGCTGAAATGAGCTAAAAATAAGTTACAGTAATTTGCCTGAAAGTAGCAGAAATTACCAAGAAAATCTTGAATTTATCTGAAAAACGGCTGAAATTAACTAAAATGCTAAAAGGGTAGCTGAACAGTTAGAACAAACTTAAATTAGCAGAAGAAAGCAGAAAAAACACTTTGCCTACTTAGTCTGAAAGAAGCAGAAATTGTCAGAAAAAGGAAATTAGCAAGAAAAAAAAAAACAGCTGAAAAGTAGCTAAAAAGCAGAAAGAAGCATAAATTACCAGAATAAAGTGGAGGGGGCACATTTTTGCTGAATTATGCTGAAAAAAGTTGAAATGAGTGCAAAAAATGTAGAAAAGGGTAAAATTGGCATAAAAGAGCTGAATAGTTGCTGAAATAGCAGAAAATGTTGAAACTTGTACCATAAAAGTGGGGCGCCCCTCCCCGTCAACTAAACCGTGTACCCCGCCTATCGAACGCCCCCCTGTCGACAACAGTCTGTATTGATGTAGCACGGGGCGCAATAAAAACGTGCTAGCAAAAATGCTACTGACGTACCACTGCGCACCCCCTCCCCCCACGATAAAACCTGGCAGCAACGTAGCGCTAAGCTAGCAGGCGGGCAACACAGACGTGACTCTTTCACGTCCTCCACTGTCTATAAAAATAAAATGCGACGAGCCAAGGGAACTGCCAGTTCAGTTCCCTTGCCCCGCCAAAGGAACTGACTGGGGGGGAACACGGAACAGCATGACTTTATAGTGAAGACTGTGCTGAACTGTCCGGCCTTTTTGTAGTTAACGCTGACCAAGCCCCCCAGGACTGTTGAATAACGGGTCCCCATCAGTTCCTAGACATTTACAGACTGTTGTTGAAGAGGAGGGGATGCTTCGTGGTGGCACTCTGATCTTTTCCTGCAGGAATGTGAGCATTTTCAAACCAGTTGGCATCACAGAACCATAGGTTTCTGTGGAGTACCACACAGGAATGGTCGGACATCTCCCCGTCTAAAAGCATGTTGCACAACTGAGCCGAAACTCCGACGTAGCCTCTCATATAGCAGCCGTTTCGGCTCTGTGCTACCTGTCTTGGAGGCTCAGATGCGTAACAGCAGTGGTTGACTTCCTCCTCAGTCCGTTCGTAAATCACACACAGATGGGAAGAGGCTCTCTCAAACTTAGCTCCAAGTGTTTTGTGAAAGAGACAAATAACAATACCCGCATCATGTGTTCTTGCATCAGCAGAGTTTGGTAAAAACATTTGAACAAACCGGAAATCTCACATCCAACGCCTACGCGCGTACACATAACTGGACAGAAGGCAACAGACGTGCACTGATTCTTCCATAAAAGAAACAGAAAACCACAGATTTTATTTTGTTTTTTAAAGGAACACTGTTTTTCTGTGATGTCAAACAGAACCGGTCTAATTCATTGTAACAAGTTTTCCTTTACTCCACTGAACAGCCAGTGATGTCTCTGACTTGTCTTTTTTCAGTCTAACCATAAAAAAAATGATGTGATCTCAAGTTGAAGCAAACTTTATTGTCAATACCATCACATGTGGTACGTGAGGTGGAATGAAACTATGAACACAGAGTCCCGGTTACACCCCAAAATTGCAACATTTAAAGTATAAAAATGAACGGTTGGTAAGAATCTTAAGGCTGGGGTGTACTCTGGCATCCTGTCAGCTATGCGGAGACTGCGCACCGTCCGCAGAGCGTTCAGACTTCATACTCAAACGTCCACCCTGAGCGGCTGTGAATGGACCGAGACCGAGAGGTCTGCTGGGTCTGGGTGGATGGATCGGCATCTGCAGCCACTTTCTTTGGATCCACTGTGGGACGGACTGCTACAAGAGATCCTTCCAGCCCACAGCCATCAGTATCCACAACTGAAACCCAGATGATGAGCTGCAACAAAAATTAATTTCCCTTTGGGATTAATAAAGTATTTTTGAATTGAATTGAATTTTAGAATGGGAAAGATTTGTTCAGAAGCTGTAAAGGCCCAACACGGGCTTCAAAGCCCGTTCATGTTGAGGTGCAACTACCGCCACGTCAAAACCAAGCTTGAGTGTGTTGAGGTGGAGGTTGAAGTCCAGGTAACACCGCCGTCTGAAGCTGCGTGGCGATGGAGGCTTCCTGAACGCCAGCTTCCCATTCACACTGATCACACATTAGGCCTGATCAAATCAGAGTCCAGGCCTGCTTCCTGACTAACTCGATTTGCCCCCGCACACTTCCCTTTTCACGCTGAGTGCACGCGCGCTCGCCACACAGCACATCGACACGCGGCTGCGCCGTTTTTTTTTTTTTTTTTCAAACGCGCCGACGGAAAGCCGGCGGCGAGCGGGGCAGTACCCATTGAGCTTTAATAAAAAGCAGAGAAAGCGTTACCGTGGCAACTGCCGGCACACATCTTCAGGAGGACCCAGATTCCCTGTCTCGCTGCAGTCGTATTGTTTTGGCTCCCTTTTGACAGCCGCGGCATCCCTCGAGTGGAATATCTGAGAATTTATGCAGAATCATCCCGAATTACATGGGGAACCATTTGGGAAGCCCCCACCCCTCTAAAATAAAAAAATAAATAAAAACGCCACCCCTGCTCAAAATTCTAAATCATACATTTAATACCACAGACTCTTAAAAATACTACTGGAAGAAGGACAGTAATACAACTGCAGTTAATCATAATACACTATACGTATACCATATGTGTCAAACTCAAGGCCCGGGGGCCAAATGTGGCCCTTGTTCACCTCTTATCTGACACCCCCCCCCCACAATGTTATTTTAAATGTAAAATACTCATCACTTTAATTATTTCAGTAATCTTTGATTAGGATGTCAAACGTGCAACAGAGAACGTCAAATGAGATCAATCAATCTCTTGTTGAGGAACCTGCAACCAAGAAAAGATGTTGGGTATCTAACTTGAGTTAACGTAGATTCTGAAACCAGCCCTTAGTTTGATAAAGGTTTTAATTTTGGCTCCTTTTAGTAAGTGGGTTTGACACCCCTGATGTTTACTATACTTCCTATTTGTTGAAACAAATGTTTTGTTAGAAAAAGTTACAATAGCAAATAAATATGCCTATTTGTGACAAAACTAGACATTATGCATTGTACACATCAAACTTTTCATAAGATGTAGGTATTTACATACATTTTGAGTCCCCACCACCACCTCAAGAACCACTCATGGTGCATTGGGAGTTTTCTATCCAATATATAAGTTTTTGTGACCATTATAGCCACGTGGGCTCTGGAGCATCATGGAAAATCATTGTTAGACCTGTTGCAATAAACAATAAATCAATCAATCGCATGATAAATGAAAAGTATCCACCTCATTTTCATTTATCAGCTTTATTGTTTCTTCGTGTCTCTCTCTTTCTACTGAAGACATGCCCCCGCCCCCCTTTCTCTTTCTTTAAAATCAGTTTTAACCGTCCAAAATCGTGTTTTTTAGATCGATAAAAGCAGCTAAGCTACGAGCTAAGCTAACAGGCCGACCTCAGGAAAAAGCCTCCGTCTTGCCAAAGCTCCAATAGTCACGGTTGAAACCCGTGCCTTCGTGTAAAAAGTTGTTTTTCTCTGCAAAAAGAAGCTGAGAACTTGTTTACTGATTTTTTAAATTTTATTAAAGGCTTTGTGTTTAAAATGCTATGCTAAAGAGCTCAAACCACACCGCGCATCCGCCAATTTGAAAACTGAAAAACAGGAACAAGAGACAGCCCATGTCACGTCAAGGGGCCTCCTTCCCATTTCTCTTAAAGAGACACGCTGCTCTCACTCTCTCACTGTCCATCCTTCAGTTCAAACAGTCTTATACTGCCATCCAGTGGTCAATAAAGGTACTACACACAAAATAAATTAACCAACATTTCTTCTTTAATTTCACAATAATTACTAATTGTTGTCAAGTTTCAAACAATATTATCGTCTATCAATAATTCCTGAAACAATTAATCGCCCAGCAAAATTTATCGTGATAGGTCTATATCATTTTAACACATTTCACCACTGCTAAGTTTTCAAACTCTCAATTTAATATCATATTGGAGTTCCCTAACCCCTGGATGTGCAAAACTGGTACAATTAAATAAAATATGTTTTGTTTTAAATTATAAGATGTTAATTTGAATGGTGTACCACAAGGCACAGTCTTAGGACCCACTCTCTTTACAATCTGCATAAATAATGTATGTCAGATCATTCCTGGCACATCCTTACACTTCTATGCTGATGATACAGTTGTTTATTGTCGAGCTAAAACAGTTGCTAAGGTTTTCCATCTTTTACAGTCTGCATTCAACATCATCCAGTCAGATTTGTTCCGTCTTAACCTGGTGCTAAATGCTGATAAAACTAAAGAGATGTTGTTTTCAAACAAGAAGTTGGTACCAACAGTACTTCCATCTATCTTATCTACGAATGGTGTTCCTATTGAGTTTGTTGATTCTTACAAATACTTGGGAATCTTGGTCGATGCACCTCTTTTAAGCCTCATGTCGAAAACTTGATAAAGAACTCCCCAAAACTCTGAAAAGGGTGAAATTGATCCGAGTGATTTTCACATCTTTGGCCTCTCCTTTGTGCATTCAGCTTCAACAAGCCCGCAGCTACCAAAAACAGAGGATCATGGGAATTAATCTGGTGTGATTCATCCAAATAGCCAGTTTACAACCTAACAACCTCGTCTCTTGTTTTTTTTTTTCTTCTTCTTCTTCCGAAGTCTGAAGCATAAATCCCTAAAACTGCACAAGTCCAACATGTAGGGATAGATGGATTTGATTGTGCCAAACAAACTGCTGTCTCATTATCATTCTCATCACCATCACCCTAATCAGATTACACTAATTATTATAATTGTCTGTGCAGTGTTTATCTTTGTTTGCTGGAATAAACAGGAAACGCATCAGAAACCCACATGGGAGTTTGGTGGAAGAGTTGAAAAAATTACATGGGTGTAATTTACCCAAACATTATGTATATATATATATACAGTATATATATATATATATATATATATATAATTTTTTTTTTTTTTTTTTTAAATTATTATTATTATTTTTTACTGAAATTTCGTTGAACTCTCCCACCTTTAAATTATAGATGCTCCTTGGTGGTTAAAAAATGGGTGATAATTCACAGTTTGCAACTTGTTTTTTGGCATCACATCCTTCGCTTTTTGTGTAGACGTTTCTGTTTTTGGTCATGTTGGTCGTCACCATAAAGAACAAGATCCTGGATACAAGCAGACAGAATGGGCTTCTTTTGCAAAGCGGCTGGGCTTAGACTTAGAGATAGGATGAGGAGCTCCGTCATCCGGAGGGAGCTTGGAGTAGAGCTGCTGCTCCTCCGCATTGAAAGGAGTCAGTTGAGGTGGTTTGGATGTCTGACTAGGATGACTCCTGGATGTCTCCCTTTAGAGGTTCTCCAGGCACATCCCACTGGTAGGAGGCCCCAGAAGACGCTGGAGGGATAATGTATCTTCTCTAGCCTGGGAATGCCTCGGGGTCCCCAGAACAAGCTGAGAAGTGTCGCTGGGGAGGTAGATATCTGGGTTTCTCTCTTGAACCTGTTTCCTCCATGACTTAATTATGAATAAGCAGTAGAAGATTGATAGATGGTATGGATCTATCTATAGAAAGAGGTCTAACGGGACTTGGCCTATGTGTGTTGAGGCCAAGACCAGAACGTACAGATTGATATTTGTGATCTTTGGACCATAAGCAGTAAAGCTTTAAGTTTTTGTGACCGTGTCCACATGGGTTGTGGAGTATCACGGAAAATAATTGTAACAAATTTCACAACTGCCAAGTTTTCAAACTCAATTTAATATGATGTTGGAGTTCCCTAACCCCTGGATGTGTAAAACTGCTACAATTTATTAAAATATGTTTTATTTTCCATTATAAGATATTAATTTAAATGGTGTACCTCAAGGCTCAGTCTTAGGAACACTCTCTTTACAATCTACATAAGTAATGTAGGTCAGATCATTCCTTGTGCATCCTTACATTTCTACGCTGAAGATACAGTTGTTTATTGTCCAGCTAAATCAGTTGCTAAGGCTTTTCTGCTTTTACAGTCTGCATTTGACATCATTCAGTCAGATTTGTTCCGTCTCAGACTGGTGCTAAATACTGATACAACCAAAAGGATAATGTTTTCAAACAGAAAGTTGGTACCAGCAGCCCTTTTATCTTATTTACGAATAATGTTCCTAGTAGTCCTCTAGACTACTACTAAACAATCCATGCCTCTCACTCTGGTATCTGTCTCACTGCAGCTCCCACAGCAGCAATGGGGAAAGACAGACTCCACCCCCTCTTCTCTTTCTGAGGCTTTCTCTTTATGAGGCTGTCTGTCACAGCAAAGCAGAGACACACAGCAGGTTTGTGTCTCTGCTTTGCTGTGACAGCCTCAGAAGGAGAAAGAAGGGGGGCCCTCGGCGATCACTGAGCAGGCCAGGCCACCGGGAAATGTCCCGGTGCTCCCGATGGCCAGTCTGCCCCGCCCCTCAGCACAATGCTCTGGTCGGTCGCCTTCCATCAATCAGCCAATCCTGTGTCGTGTACAATCTAATGCTGAAAACCCACAAAAGAGCGAGTCCGCGAAAGTCTAACTGCGAAGCATCTAATGGCTTGTGTACCTGTTAAACATCAACATGTTTATTGTAAACAATATTTCTGGTGTTAGCTTTTAGCTTAGCTGTAGTGTTAAGAATTATCATACATCTCTGCAAACATTAGCTAAACATGGTCATTTTAACCGTAAACATATTCAGCTGGTAATTCGTGCTAGCTGTTGAGTGCATTTTTTTTCTCATCTATACACACCGTAAACATTGCATTACTATTGATTATATTTATGGAATCTATCTTGTGTAGGTAAATTCGTCAAACACTAGTATGATTATTTTTTGTTTGTTTTAAAAACAAGTGTTTGTTGACTCATATGGCAGCAGCGCTGAGTTATAATAAAAACAGTTATCGTTTACAATCGAACCATGTTGTGCAGCTGAACATTAAAAAGCGCAGAAAGAAACAGCTAAAATTCAGGGTAATTCCAGACTTTGATTTGGCCTTCATTTGAGTTTCGCTAAGCTTTCTGATCCCGAGGCTTTGATGATTACATGTCACCATCTGTCTCCGTACACAGATAAGTCTCTGCATTCGTTTGGACTTCCTGTCTCACAAGCTTTTACAGCAAACTTTACTTAGAAGAAGGCACAAGTTTGGTAAACTTGGCTTTGAATGGCACTGATGTACCACAGACAAACAGATGAGGAAGAAAACTCGCATTAGATAAGCAAAGCATTTAGCTTTTTTTAAATTTCATAAAGGGACAATACATATTAGTCAACATGAATACATCACCTATATATATTGCCAGATTTATCCAGAGAGGCTATGTTCATCTGTAGTCCCCTAGCAGGTTGATGTAAAAGATTTAAAAAAAATTACAATTAACATTAGGGGTGCACCGATAAATTGGCCGGCCGATTTATCGGCCCCGATTTCCTTAAATTGGGGAAATCGGAAATCGGCCATTGCTTGCATGAGAAACCGATTTTACCGATTTTTTTTAGTTTTAACATTTGTCTAAACTTCATTTATATTTCAGAGCACTACCTTGTGACCAGTTAAAACAAATTTGTATTGTTTCTAGAATATT
>JARVLU010000665.1:3404924-3425396 GCA_031762415.1 Simpsonichthys santanae
CAATAATCCAGGTAGAAAAATCTAAAAAAGCTAAGTCTGGTCCTCTGGACCAGAGGACCAGACTTAGCTTTTTTAGAAGTCAGAGATCCCTTTAAGAAAGTTTGTGAAGCTTCACAAGGCAAGGTGAAGTCCTCTGACAGTTCAGACCCATTTCCGCTCGTCGAGTGCAGGAACGTCAAATCTTTCTGTTCTCTGGAGAAAAGTCTTGATGAATGAGGCTCCTGGACGCTTGAGTACCTCTCAGGTGAGGTAGATACTGGCAATATAGCAATATGGGACAGATAAAAGTCCTGGGTTAGTCACTACGATGGCTTTGTGTGTCACTGAGTTGCAAGTGACCAGCCAATCAATCAAACCACTGACACTTCAGTCATCAACAAGCTGATCAGTTACTATCTTTCATGGACCAGCGAAGAGTCGGTGTGTGAGGAGGTTGAGGAGTTTTTAAGGGCTTATTCATTGGATTTGTATTTCCCCCACTTCTTTTTGGTTTTCTTTCACAGGTCCCGTTAGGTCATTTCTGCTTCAGCGCCACTCCCCGTATTTCTAAAACGATTTTCGCCTCAAAACGAGCTAACGAGTTTCCAAAAGTCGGAGTGCTCCAACCCTTCCTAATGAGGCTGCGGGTTAGTTCCACTTTCTAACGACGAACGAAAGACAGTTGGAAGCGGTGTGTTTTTGGAGCATATCGGCACCCTGTACTCCCGTTAACATCTCAACCTTACCTTGCATCCCGGTTTTTAATTTGCTCCGCATTTACACATCAAAGTGGGAAGTCGCATGAAAGTTGAGTCCGCCGTTTGCCTCGCAGTCCAAAATTTATCCCCGTTCTTGTTTTCCATTTTTTATCCCAATTACAGCGACAACTATGTTCCCACCATAGAAGGCAGCAAACGTTAGGCCCACACTTCTTGCGAAGTCCCTACGATTGAGTTATTTTTCTTTTTTTACTGATTGCGTTCTGTGGATCTATGCAGATGAACCCCGCCTCAAACTCTCACTTTTCCTCAGCCGCCTTTGCCGCCGCCCTCGTCACCCCTCGTCATTTCTGTTGTAAATATGTCCTGAGGACGTGAGAGCCCCACCATGACCCCCCACTCCACCCCTTCCCGACTTTCCCAATCAACCTGTACCCCCCAGTCCACCCCCTGTTGGAATCTCATTGTGTTTTCTGTTTGCCTCTTTTGTTTTTGTCCGTTTCTTGAGATTTTTGCCACATTTTCGTTGTCTAAAGCAGTGTTGTGAGTTGATGAGTAGGACTAAGTTGGATTTTAAAGGGGATGACATAAAGAGGTCTTTAAAATATATACGTAAATATATAAAAGACAAAGCTTGAAATGAGGAGAAAGGTTCAAATATAGAGAAAAAATACTATAAAGTTGTCATATTGTCATACTAGAGATGCTTTAGTTTGCTAATTTCCTTTCTTTTTTTTCTACAAAAGACTTGGATGAAATTATTTATAAAATGCGTCCCACGAGTCATGATCTTTTTTTGGACGTGAAACAAATACATTTATTAACATTTTGTTCAAAAGAAAATAAATATAAATTATGTTAAACATTACTCGTGTTTGTACTTTTTCCCCCCCCAGTACTCCCAACCAGGAGTATGTTTAAAATACTGGTGATGAAATGCACGTAAATAGAAAAATGAAGACGTCAAGCTGTGAGTGCGGTTTCAAAATGTAAAAATAATTTAATATATCATGTTTGCCTTTTGACCACCAGAGAGAGCCCAACATGGCAAATCTGCTCTGAGCTCCAAGAGAGACCAAGACAGAAGCTTTTTGACTGGAGCGATTTTTCATTGTGATCCTGTTTGTATTTATTATTCTTCTGACTACTTTATTTATTCCGTAAGTTTTTATGTATCTTATCTTGTTCCACAATTTTTGTGCCATTTCAACAAATAAATCAAGATGTTCAGCTCTTTCAGGACAATCCTGCTATGACTTTCAATATTGGTGCAACTTTAATTCTAATTTCAGCTGTTTCTTAGCCATTTTGTGCTCCTTTCAGATTATTTTTGTTAACTACAACATTTTTGTGCTTCTTTCTGCTAATTTCAGCTTGTTAGACTATTTCTGCAAGTTTGCTATACCATTTAGCTGTTATGATACTAATTTTAGCTTTTTCAGCTAATTCCACGTTTTTGTTGCACTCATTTAATCTTTTTTCAGCCTCATTCAGCCAAAATGGGCTCTCTCCACTTGTAATTAAGCTTTCTGGGTTTTATTTATTTTTTAGCTGCAATTAGCTGTTTTTTTTTTTTTTTTGCAAATGTCTTTTTTTCCCCTACAATTTCCACTTTTTTTAATGCTAATTTCGGCTTCATTATTTGTTCTCTTTTCACTTCCTTCTGGTAATCAAGGCCTTTTTTTTAGATACTATTAAGCTGTTTTCTTTTAGCAAATTTTAGCCTTTTTCAGATCATTTCCACGTTTTCTGCTCATTTGGGCAGTTGTGCTCTCTCCACTTCCTTCTGGCAATTTAAGCTTCTTTCCGACTTTTTAGCTACTTTTGCGCTATTTCTTTTGCTAATCTCAGTTTTTTCAGCTAATCAACTAATTTTTGTGCTCATTTCTGCCATTTTTAACCAAATTCATGTTCTTTCTGCTTCTGTTAGGTTTGTTCTTCCATTTCAGCTACTTCCAGCTGATTTTTTTTAGCTGTTTTGTGCTCCTTTCAGATTCTTTCTAACTACATTTTTGTGCTTCTTCTAAGTTCTTTCTGCTAATTTCAGTTTGTTATGCTCCTTTCAGCTAATTTCTGCAAGTCTGTTTAGCTGTTTTGATGCTAATTTTAGCTTCTTCTGCTAATTGCACATTTTTTGTTGCACTGTATTTTTTCAGCCTCATTCAGCAAAAATGTGCTCTCTCCACTTCTTGTAATCTAAGCTTTTTTTTAGCCACTATTCAGCTGTTTTTTGCAAAGGTCAGCTTTTTTCCCCCCTACAATTTCCACCTTGTGCTAATTTCTGCTTCTTTCTTTGTATTCTTTCCACTTCCTTCTGGTAAGTTAGACCTGTTTTTTTTTTACTAATCTGTTTTCTTTTTTCCAAATTTGTTTTTTTTTTATTCCACCATTTCTTTCAGCTTAATTGGGCACAATTGTGCTCTCTTCACCTCCTGGTAATGTAAGCTTCTTTCTGACTTTTTAGCTACTTTTCAGCTGTTTATTTTGCTAATATAAGCTTTTTCAGCTAATTTTCCATTTTTTGTGCTTATTTCTGCCGTTTTAAACTAAATTCAATGTTCTTTCTGCTCCTGCTAACTTAGGTTAGTTCTTCCATTTCAGTTACAATTCAGCATGTTTTAGCTAATTTCAGCTGTTCTTCTGCAATAAGCATTCACACTGAGCGGCTGTGGCTGAATGGTTAGAGCAGTCGTCATGGTTAGAGCAGATTGTGTTGTAAAGAGCTTTGAGTATCTTGAAAAGATAAAGACACTATATAAGTACAGTTCAGTCCATTTACTGCATTTTTGCAGGAAATGCAATTTCACTAGTTTAAATTTGTCACCATTAGCGTACAGACGTGGCTGACTTGCGCACATGATGAAATTTTTGCTAGCAGAGATCCTAACTCTTGACTCCCCACAGAATAATTGCTGGAATAAATAAAAATATGAAATACTGTTTTTACTGTGACAATATTTAAACTGATAAACAATTATTTTAAAAACCCAGCTGAGATGGATTAGTTGTAAAATAACCACAAGGTTTTAGTCGGCCAACACGAATGCCTGAAGAAAATCACCAAAGCTGCGTACGTATTTTTTAAAAACTGTTTTATTTTCACTTCAGTGACTACATTTGACACAAAAATGAAAAAAAATAACCAGTTATATTTATAGTGTATCCTGCTAAAACCACCTTGCTACATTCATATGTAAACAAGCTAGCAAACAAGCTAAGCTGTGCTAGATTAGAGTTTGGGTTTCTCACTTGTTGGCATGTCTCACATCCTATTAAATTGAACCAGAGTAGGAATTATCCATGTGTGGTGAGCACAACATTTTTTGTTTTACACTTTGCAGAGGAAGCGTTTTTTTTTTTTTTTTTTTTTACTTCATATTAACGTCTCTGTGTGGACAGAAATATTTTTAAAAACGACAACGTAGCAGCCTATTTCAAACATGCCAACAATTACAACCCCAGGTTTTTGTTTAGACTCATGGAACATCTTCTTTTGAGCTGTGCAGACTTACAACTAGTAGTGATGACTTCATTAATTTTTCATAAATAAAATTAATTGACAAAATTCACACCATCCTTCCTACTCGTGCCTCTGATCAAATGAATTGGCTTTAGAAGTGTCACTAGAACCTGACTGTTTGGACTGTTTTCATCTTGTTCAAACCATCAACATGTCCGCTAGATCCAGTCTCAACCAGACTGCTTAGAGAGGTATTTCCTGTGATTCCCCATTTTGGATCTGCTTAATCTGTTGATGAGCGGTGGTGTACCACAGGGTTTTGTTTAAGAGGCTTTAATGTGGTATTTGTACAGGAACGTCTCTAAAGTGGTTTAAATCATACTTATTTGATATATCTCAGTTTGTCCATGTTAATATTAAACCATGGAGTTCCTCAGGGTTCAGTGCTTGGAACAATACTCTTTAATTTGTTTTCATTAGGAAAAGTTATTAAACAGCATGGGATACATGTTTATTGTTATGCTGATGATACTCCGTTATATTTGTCCATGAAACCCAATGAATCCAATCAGTTACTTAGACTACACGCTTGTCTTAAAGACATAAAAACCTGGAAGACCCTAAATTTTCTGCTTTTAAACTCAGACAAGACTGAGGTTGTGGTTTTTGAACCTGAGCATCTTAGGAATGAACTTGTCTCTTTCCTGTCCTCTCTAACCCCAGTCGATCAAGGCCGATGGCTGCTCATCCTGAGCCTGGTTCTACTGGAAATTTCTTCCTGCTAATGTTTCTTTTCCACAGTCAGTGTGTTTGATCAGGAGATTACCAGTACAATTTAGGGAAGATCCAACACAATCTGCTGGCTTCCTTAGATAGATAATTTTTACTAATTGGCATTTGATAATGTAAGTATGCAAATATTTTTGTACAGTGCCTTGAGATTATGTTTGTTGCAATTTATATAAATAAACTGAATTTTGAGCCTTAGAAACCCAAAGGACTGTAAAGCTGTTCTTACATACGTTTCATTATCGTAGTTCTTGAGAAACTTTGATTGTGCACTGAAATGGTTAATGACGAAGCAGAAACTAAACGATAATAAAAATAAACAAGTTTCTGGAGGCATCCTAGCCAAGCTTAGGATGTACTTCCAATATGTCGTGGACATTCTTACCACCTAGTGTTAAAGTCATGGTCGTTACAGTAGTTTAGTAAAAATGTGTGGAGAAAAATATAAAAATATACATGTACTGTATTATATAAATACTCTTTGTGACTTAGTTATAACTGTTATATAGTAGTTGTGTAAATACAGTATATCTGAACTTTTTAAGTGCAACAATAATTGTATGAATGATTATGAAGCGTTCACACTATTGTGATCCATTTTTCCTTCAGATCTTTAGATGTGTTCAACCTTTTACTGCTCCTTTCACATTTTTGTTCTGCTTCAATTTCAGCTTCCTTGTGCAAATTTAAACTTTTTTTCAGCTACTTTCAGTTGCTTTTTATTCAGCAGTTTTGCACGGCTTTCAGCTTCTTTCTGCTAATTATAGCTTGTTATGCTCCTTTCAGCTTATTTCTACAAGTTTCAGCTATTTCGGCTTCTATTTAACTGTTTTTATGTTAATTTGAGCTTTTTCAGCTAATTCCACTTTTTTTTTGCACTAATTTCACATTTTTTTCAGCCTAATTCGGCAAAAAATGTGTTCTCTCCACTTCCTTCTGCTAATTAAAGCTTCTTTCTACTTTTTTAGGAACTTTTCAGCTGTTTTATTGGTGTGCTAATTTAAACTTTTTTCAGATCATTTCCACTTTTTCTGCCCATTTCTGCTTCTTTCAGTCTAAGTGGACAAACAAGTGTTCTGAATGCTTCTGCTAATTTAAGCTTGTTCTACTTTTGCAGCTAGCATTTTTAAGCATTTTTAGCTACTTTCAGCTGTTTTCAGATAAATTCAATTTTCCTTTCAGCCTAATTAACTTGTTTATGCTCCTTTCAGATTTTTTTCAGGTAGTGTCAGTTTTTTCTGCAATTTCGACTAAATTGCAAAAGGTTTTCATGCTAATTTTAGCTTTTTCAGCTAATTCCACATTTTTATAGCTTATTTCAGTTTTTTTCCACTTCTTTCTAGTAGTTGAAGCTTCTCTCTGCCTTTTCAGCTATTTTTGCTAATGTCACTGAATTATTTTGTGCTAATTTAAGCTTCTTATTTTTTTGTTGCTAATTTCCTAATGATTGTGCTAATTTCTGCTTATTTAAACCAAATTCAGCAAATATGTGTTTTTTTTGTTTTGTTTTGTTTCTTTTTTCTACTAACTTAGGCTTGTTCTTCCATTTCAGCTGCATTTCAGCATGTTTTTAGCTAATTTCAGCTGTTTTTCTGCAATAAGCTTTCATACCTCATTCATACTTTCCAGGTCTCTTGTAAAATGAGTCCTAGAGGCTCAATGAGATTAACCTGCCTAAATAAAGGTTGAAACAAGAAATGCAATTTCTCTAGTTAAAATAAACAATGACTGAATTATATAAATTAAGTCAAGATGCCTTGAACTTGGCATCCTGAAAAGAGGATTTTTGTTTAAAATAAAGAAATGATTTGTAGATTCTTCAACGGAATATGTCTCTTGAATTAAATGCTCGACCTTCTGTTGCTCAGCTGGTTTATCACGTTAACGATGGCAATGGCTCTCGTTTCAGTCACAACAGCTGAGGCAACATTTGGTATGTGTCAGACAGGAAGGGACTCAGCACAGAGTGACGGAAGAACCCGCCCAGAATCCAAATCCAGGGTAAAGCGGTTCAGTAAAACTGGTCGTCAAGGTGTGGAGGTGGATCGGCGTTGCAGAGGAGGTTCTGTAGAAGGACAGAGTGCCAGAAGGACGGTCCACATACACTCCCAGTCGGTGGCAGGAAGCTGAAGAAGAGGAGGAGGAGATGAATTCTCGTTTGTTGCTGTGGCAGACAGAGTAACGGCCTTCATCGGAACAGCTCAGACTCCAGGAGATGTCGTTGAACCCAAACTCGCAGTCATTGCTGTTTCCTTTACGCCGGACGTCTTTGTACGTCACCGATATCTCGACCTTCCCTTTCCACTGAACCTCCCAGAAACAGCGGTCGGGCAGCCTTTCCTTACACATCACCTCGGGCCAGAAGTCGAATCTGTCTGGATGATCTGGATACAACTGATCCTCCTCCACACACGTCACCTTCTTGTTGTCGTCCGACAGCTGGAGCTTCCTGTTCACTGTGTTTGTGTCAATTGTGAGCCGACAGGAATCTGACGGGCAGAACAAACACGATACATGATCAACCAATACTGCTGCTTTGTTGTCATGAACCCAATGAAAAGCACACTTACACTTCTTCAGACCTGGAGTCAACCACTGGGCTCCGGCAGGCTCCACCCTGAAAGAAGGAAGGTCAATGAGTCTCTTCAAGCAAATAGAGGTAAGAATATATATATCAGGAAATGTAAGTAGTTTTTCCTACATATGGCCCAATAAAGACATGGCAGTGACATACCATTTGTTATTCTCTGAATTTATTGTACAGATTGTTCAGAAAGTATTCAAACTTTTTGGGGAAACAACTTTCTCTCCTCTACGAAATACTGTGAGAGTTTATATACCTGACACGGATGCACGATATTATCAGAATGGTATCGGCCAATATTAGCGTTAAAGTTCCAATATCGGAATAACTCACCGATACAAAACACGCTGTTTTTGTATGACGACAAGGATGCCTGCAGCGCCAGCACAACGTGATGACGTCACGTGCACCTACCTGATCTCACAGCGGAGAGGAAGAAGTCAAAATGCGTGGAAGTTTTTTTTTTCCGTTGAGGATGTCGAATTCCGAAGATTTACGGACTTCGTTGAGCTTCGTTGCATCGTCCCCAGTCTATTTTTCTGACATAAGCCGAGTTTCAATGTCGTTGAGAAGCTAATAGCTGATAGCACTTGGGTGAGTTTTACCACAGACGTTTAGACGTCGCGTTAGCCCCGTTAGCATGATTAGTCTTACGACACAATGTATAGACAAAAACTTTGATCTTAAAACGTCTGTCCTTCATGCACAGGAGTGCAGAGGATCCACACTGCAGCTGGAACCTGGAACAAGCCTCCGCAAGTGAGAGCATCACAGGTGACTAATGCTAATAAATAACATTTAACACTTCATTTAATATAAGTTAAAAGTGCTATGCATATCATATGGCTGTCAATAATAAGAGGGCTATGTTCTGACAAAGGACCGTATATAAAATATCAGTAACTGTTATCGTTCCAATAAGTTTTAACATATCGGTCAGAAATCCAGTATCGTGCATCCCTAATACCTGAGTAAGTCAGGTTTCCAGGGTTGATCCGGCGCAGACAGCATCGTCACTCCTTCCTCTCCTGGGTGATTGTAGCTCAGGTCCAGCTCTTTAAGATGAGTGGGGTTGGATCTCAAAGCTGACGCCAGCGACGCACAGCCTTCCTTGGTGATCAGACACCCTGACAGGCTGCAGACACACAAAACACACTCTTACCTTTTGCCCTTTTTTGGACTTAATAGTTTACAGGACCGTTACGCATTCTTTATTATTTTTGCTTGACCTGCAAACCTCTCAATGACAGTTCCCATTTCAACAGTATTTTTCCCCCACTGACCTTTTAGTCCTTTTAGAATGCACTGGGGTTTGGGTTGTTTGTTACCGTTTACAAAGTAGGTCTCACTTACTTACTGGCAAAGTGAAGCAAACTCTCACGGTAGTTGAGACTGAACAGCTGTTAGTAAATGTACAATTCAAATCCAAACCACAACACAGTGCAACACACCCTGACTGGATGCAGTCCACCTCCTTTAAGTCCAGCAAGCAAAGCATCTATCTTTCTTTCATTTTCACATATTTGATCATGTATCTATCTATGATGTCATTATCGTGAAGCACTTTGGTCAGCTGACATTGTAAATGTGCTATATAAATAAACTTTTGACTGTCAGGCGTTGATCCAGTCCTACACCAGACAGCAAGATGAACAGCTGTGGGACATCCCTGTTGTGTTACTGAGTGGCAAATATCTGCACAACTTATTGCCCAACGCTAACTACCACCTGAAATTGCTGGTCCAAAGGCAACGTTACCCACCTCCATGCAGTGGTTCACAGGTGTGCCAGCCAAGACAGCCCAACAACAACCATGACCTTGTGGAACTCAAAACCAATCCCGTCCTTTCCTGGACCTTTGTCAACAGAGTTGTTAGACTATCTCATCAACCTCAGCTCCACTGATGGTGCTTGCTGCAATGACCCCTCATTATAAAGTGTTGGCAAACCATCAAGTGATTACTGCTTTTAGACCAACTAAAAATCCTTCTCCATAGCAGCACCAAGCTCTTCTCATGTTTCTGAGTTCTTCTATCAGAGCTGCAGTCTCCTTGGCCTGCCAATACATCTTAGCTGCTTCCATAGTCTCAACAAGTTAACCAAACTCTGTAGGACAGTATTCACCTCAGCTGTCCCACCACCATGGGAGTTGAAGATCTTCTGGACTGGGGCCTCTACCAGGTGGGTAGGGTTTGAGATGGTGTAGTGGTATGGCAGCCGGCTTGGGACCAGAAAGTCATGGTTTGACTCCCCACCATGCCCACATGTCATGGTGTCCCTAAGCAAGACAACTAATCCCCAATTGCTCCTCGGGTGCTTGCATAGCTGCCCACTGCTCCACCTGAGTGTATCTCAAGTGTGATGGGTTAAATGCAGAGAACTCATTTTATCATTGTATACAAACATACAATGATGACAACACATATAGCACTTATACTTGTGTACTTATACGTGCTCCAAGCATGTTGTCAGTTAATGTTTGGCTGCAAAGCATTTGTTCAGCATTTTCCCTCACATCTGATCCAGCTCAGCTTCTCTCTCCTGTTTTCACCAGAATGTCCAAGGCAGGTCTAATGATCAACTACAAAATCAATTGGTGTTCAACCCACTCTGTCACTAGCATTCACTTTTGGGCACCCCTATGCTTGAACATCATGTTTGTTACGGACAAACCAGAACTAGCAGAAAAGTCCAACAAGAAAACACCACTCTGGTTCAGGTCAGATGTGACCTGATATACCTTCTATACATGCTGAACTCCACCAGTAAGACATCCAAGTCACCTGATGGATTTTTGTCGACTGACTCCAAAAATGCTATCTGCTCTGAACCAACGCTAGGTGCATGAGCACCAACAGTAGTTGTGACCCTTTCTACCACCTGGGTTCAAAAAGCAGGCCGCCCTCTTGTTCACCTGGAAAAACTCCAATCTTTGGTCAGCAAGAAATGGAGCTTTAAGTAAATCTACCCTCACTCACTGTCTCAGACTCTAGAGTAGAAACAAACGGGCCCAGTGTTTTGTCTCAAGACCCATCCTGTGGGTTAAGGTGAACCAGGCTATACAATACTGTACTTAACTTCCTGCACAAACCTGGGCTGTAATCTTATTTGTAAAGTCATGTTCCACACTCTTAAAACCAGTTTCAGTAACCAAGGATAAGACTTCAAAGGTCTCCTTTACTGACTTATGTCCATTTTACAATTAAATAGTTCCTTATAAAGCCTCTTGCATGAGTGGGTCTACAGGGTCCACCATGCACTTTCCAAAGAATCTTCTTTTGACCAGGCTCCAAGGTGAGGCCCTGGTGTCCCCAATTTGGGTATGGCTTGGTCTCTTGGCCTCAAAGTCATTGCAAGAGTTGTTAAATCACAGTTTATCTGGTTCCTTGCCCAGAACCACTTTTCCATACAGTAGACCTTACCAGGGGAAAATTACCACCAACACATGACAAGCCATTATTTGCCAATATTCAAAACAATGTTGATTCATGAAGGTGAATAAGTTCAAGTTAAATTCAAAGAGTTTAAACTTTGTGTAGAGCATTACACTACTTGGTTGACACCTCACCCTAGAGTTTCCAGGACACAATGTTTTTCCTTTAGTCCTTTAGACAGAAGTTCCACTCCTGAGTCTTGAAGGTCATTGTTACTCAGGTCCAACTCTCTCAGACAAGAAGATTGGGAACTGAGAACTGAGGACAGGACTTCACAGCTTATCTCTGAAAGATTACAGACACTTAATCTGGGGAGGCAAAAGAACAGTAGTTAGAATTGATCTTGTTCACCTGCTGCACTTGTAGTAACTAAATCCACCTATCTGTGTACTTACAAAGTTTTGTTGGATGACTCAACAACTAATCGTAATCTCAAAAGAGCCTTCTCGGAATTAAAATACTTCTTCAGGTCAAACACGTCCAGGTCTTTCTTTGATGACAGTAAGAAGAAGACCAGAGCTGACCACTGAGCAGCAGACAGCTGATCTGTGGTCAGGCTTCCTGAACTGTGGACTGTTTGGATCTCCTCTACTAAAGAACACTCATTCAGTTCATTCAGACAGTGGAACAGATTGATGATTTTGTCGGCAGACAAGTCTCCACTAAACTTCTCCTTGATGTATTGGACTATTTCCTGATTGGTCTGTGAGGAGCCTGTTTGTTTCAGCAGACCATGAAGGAGCTCCTGATTGGTTTTCAATGAAAGACCCAGGAAGAAACGAAGGAACAAGTCCATGTGTCCATTTGGGCTCTGTAGAGCCTTGTCCACAGCACTTTGGTAAAATGTCTTCTCTGTATCTTTATCTTCTCCTATCACAGTCTCCTGGGGAATTGGTTCTTCTTCAAGCAAATTGACTTTGGAATTAATGAAGGTCAGATGGACATAAAGAGCAGCCAAAAACTCTTGAACACTCAGATGGACAAAGAAGAACACCTTATCCTGGTACAGCCCTCTCTCCTCTTTAAAGATCTGTGTGAACACTCCTGAGTCCACCGAGGCTGCTCTGATATCGAAGCCACACTCTGTCAGGTCTGATTCGTAGAAGATCAGGTTTCCATTCTGCAGCTGCTCAAAAGCCAGTTTTCCCAGAGACTCAACCATCGTCTTGTTCTCTGGACTCCAGAGTGGATCTGTCTCGGTTCCTTTGTCATACTTGACCTTCTTTATTTTGGTCTGAACCACCAAGAAGTGAGTATACATTTGAGTCAAGGTACTGGGCAGCCTTTCTTCATCTTTGAATTTGAACTCATCTCCCAAAACTGTTGCAGTGATCCAGCAGAAAACGGGAATTCGGCACATGATGCAAAGGCTTTGTGATTTCTTCACGTGGGAGATGATTGAGTTGGCCTGCTTCTCTTCTATGAACTTTTTTTTAAAGTAGTCTTCCTTCTGTGGGTCAGTGAACCCTCTGATCTCTGTCACCATGCACACATACACAGGAGGGATCTGATTGGCTGCTGCAGGTCGTGTGGTTATCCAGAGGCGAGCGGAGGGAAGCAGGTCCCCCCTGATGAGGTTTGTCAGCAGCACATCCACCGAGGTGGACTTTCTAGGGTCAGTTAGGATTGTAGTGTTACAGAAGTCCAGAGGAAGTCGACACTCATCCAGACCATCCAAGATGAACACAACCTGAAAGTCTTCAAACGTGCAAAGTCCTGCGTCTTTGGTTTCGGCAAAGAAGTAATGAACAAGCGTCACCAAGCTGAACTGTTTGTCTTTGACCAAGTTCAGCTCTCTGAAAGTGAAGAGAAATGTGAAATGGACGTCCTTGTTGGCTTTGTCTTCAGCCCAGTCCAGAGTAAACTTTCGTGTTAAGACTGTTTTCCCAATGCCAGCCACTCCTAGCGTCATCACTGTTCTGACTGGTTCATGTCTTCCGGGTGGGGGTTTAAAGATGTCTTCTTGTCTGATTGCTGTTTCTGGTCTCTGTGGTTTCCTGAATGCTGCTTCGATCTGTCTGACCTCGTGTTCATCGGTAACCTCTCCAGTGCCTCCCTCTGTGATGTAGAGCTCGGTGTAGATCTGATTCAGAAGGGTTGGGTTTCCTGCTTTGGGGATCCCCTCAAACATACATTGAAACTTCGTCTTCATCTTGGATTTGAGTTTACTCTGGCACATGAAAGGAGATCCTAAAATAAGAAATGGGAGCACTAAATCAACAGCTTCTCAGTCTTGTTTAATGATATAACCCTCTCAAGCAGATCAAGACAATGGCTAAAACCGTGGTACACCGATGTCCCCCGTCACTGAAGGATTTAAACAGTGAATATTTTTAGTTTTTGAGATGAGTGTTTTTCTAGACTGGAATTGAACAGGGAATGCAAGTAAACGTTAATGTTTTTGGTGCAAGATATTAAAGTTTGTAGGAGTTACACTGTGGAGAAGAAGAAAGGTTGGTGTTTTTTGCTAGTTCGAGACGGCGCAGAATGACGGATCCTTGCAAGTTGAGGGGGCAATTTTATCCACCATCAAGTGCAATGACGAGCCAGGGGGTGGCCAATGGTGGCCTTGACTGCCATAGATTAATCATCAGTCACCCCAATCACTTGAGAAAACTACAATTTGGAGCAATAAAAAAGAAAGCATGGTTTCCTGAACTGATAAAGGTGGCCATATACTGTATGCAGTGGCGATTGGTCAAGAGGGGGCGCTAGGGTGCCGCCATACCACTCAAACCACTCACGAATTACCTTGAAGACTGAAATAAATAAAATAAAAATATTTTGATATATAATGAAACAAGCGCAGCCTACTGAACTGTCCTTCAACCCCCCACCCCCCCAACTGCTGGCACAAAAGTAGCGTGTTTCTAACACCCCCCCCACACACCATCACCCCCCGTCAATAGAAAATCCTCCAAGAGCTGAGCGCCCTGCCAAGACAAATGTGTGTGGATGGTGGTGGCCATCTTGGATTTTGACACGGTAACCCATTTTTTGAAAGGAACCTTCTTTACACCAGGACGCAGTTGCCCACCAAAATGAAAGAGTCGTCAATTCACTCCCCCCCCCACCCCCCACCCACATTATCGCGCTCGCAACATGCACGAATAAACCGAGAGTATTCCCAACTCCCGCTTTTTACTGCGTGACGGGGGACAAAGATATTTTTTCTTCCAATACTAAAATGAAAATGATTGTTTTCAAATGGAAAAGTAACAGAGTTCATTTTAATAGACTGAACACTAAATTATAGATTTAGTGTAAAGTATAAAGCCGATAACGTAACAGAAAAGTTTTCAACAAAACAATATTTAAGGAAAAATACCCATATTTTTGCTTATTAATAGTCCCACTGTAATGGTTTGGAAACATAACCTGTGTTTGACGACGTGTTAAATCTTGAAATTCTCTTACTGCTCAGTAGACAGTCAGCCAGCTCCCCCTGCTTCATTCTTCTCAAGAACTTCACAGCAATATTCAAAAACGCCTCTTTGACGAATCTCTGCTGCTCCTTGTCTTCACACTCCAACTCCTCGTCATCCTCCCGGTGACTCTCTGAGCATTCTGCAAAATCTGAACTCAGAGCCGTCTGCATTTTCCCCAGCTCTTTATCCACGAAGGTCCTGATGCTGTTCCGCAGCTCCTGAAACAGAACGTCGTGTAGATGACATCACCAGGATGAAACCGTGGAGACAGACATCAGATCCACCATAAACAGACTGACACTCCACTGGTCTCTAAGTGTAGCACGAAGAGGATTGTAAAAGATAAAATTAATAGGAAAAAGACCGTAAATATCAAGTCCAGCCCCGTTTGATGCGTCTGGACAGACTCAACACTGGGACCTTCTGAGCTTTGGTCGTCCATTCTGTGGAGAAATCAGTTAAGACTCGTTTCAGCGAGCTGTGAAGGTACAAACACAGTATCTGTCTCTATAAATCAATGGTTCCCAACTCTGCTCCTTGGGGAACACCGTCCTGCATGTGTTACTCGTTTCTCGGCTTTGACTCGCCTGATCTGAATGAATGGATGAATAACCGGCTTCTGCAGAACTTGAAGTCATTAAATCACTGAATCAGGCGTGATGGACACAACTGAAACATGCAGGATGGTGTTCCTCAGGGACCAGGGTTGGGAACATTTTATTGTTGAAATGTGGAACTTTTACTCGTGCGTCACATAATTAACGTTTGGGTGGTTTCTCTGAAAATGTGGAGCTCAGAGAAATTAAAAACAGAGAGCGCTCTGTTTGGGATCAAGTTTCAAAACAAAATCTGACGGACTTGGTTACGTTTGACACAGTTACATTTAGATAGAGCTCACCTCTCTGCCCGAGGTTGATCCGATTTAAAATGAATGATAATATCCTTTGACTCGTCGCTCTTAAATGACAAACAGCTGGGTTCAGGCTCAGGTTCATATTTCTGTTTATTTGTCTTCCTGTAAAAAAAAAAAAAAAGACAAATTGTTGACATGGAGAAGAGTCCTGGACAGTTCTAGAGATGGTCATCTCACCCCTGAGCCTTGCTCTGACTCTCATGTTCCAGACCCGGAGAGGTTTTAGAGGGGGGGACTCCCTCCTCTCTGTCCTCACACTCATCCATGCTGCTGAATTCACCTCCACATCAATTCACACACACTTTCAACATTCACCTGCACAGAAAACACAACTCCGTTATCTGCATATGTTACAACGTTTGTGCTACAGGGTTGCCAGATAAAATAAAAAATAAAAAAAGCACAACTATCGTAACAGTTGTGATTGTTCAGGAGGGGAGTTGCACATTTGGTGGGCATGCTGACTTTCTGATTATATGGATGGATGGATGCTGTAGATCTGCAGTATCTATATATCCATCTAAATGGGTCTGTGATCGGAAGTGATCAAGATTAGTTTTTTATTTTTGAAGGGGGCGGACCGTTGCATGTTTAAAAGCAGAAGGCATAACTCCAAGGGATAGACATGAATTGAAACAAGGAAGAAGGTAAGGACCAACAATATTAATTACTATAATTTATAGGGATAAAATCAGTGTGGCAGTTAGTGGGATGAACGGATTTAACTGTTTTGTCCAAGAGGGAATAAGACACTGGTTCAAGCTGCTCGAGCAGAGCAGAAGCAGCAGGTGTACCTGTGGCTTGTCCAACCGATGCAACTTCATCAATGAAAAACGAGAGACAGTTCTCACAGGTGGAGGCTGAGGCGTCAGGTAAGACTGAGGCGGGTGTAGGGCTGCAACAACAAATCGATAAAATTGATAAAATTCGATTATTAAAAGCGTTGGCGCAGCTGTTACACCAAATTCTGTGACCTATCATATTCTGTGACCACAGGGGGCGACAGTGCATTCAATTAACCCAAAATTGTTGTTTAATAAATCTGTAACTCATTAATAAATGTTTCCAAGGGCTCTGTTGGGAGGGAGATTGGGTTCAAAACGACTTCTAATAATGTCATACCTTCTTTTAATACCCTAACCTTACTGTAATTTCCCATAAATATTATCACAGATCATCACAACTATGTTTCTGGAGTTGTGCCACTTCCTCACTATAATCTAGGGGCATTTAAAATAACATGGGACCCTCAAATAGCCAGTATCACAGAGGTCACACAATATGATACCCATCATAATCTGTGACCTTACTGTAATTTCCCATAAATATTATCACAGTTCATCACTATATTATGTTAAATGCTCCCAGATTTGGAAACATTTATTAATAATTTTCAGATTTATTAAACAGCAATTTTGGGTTTAAGTGTTTAATGCGCTGTCGCCCCCTGTGGTCACAGAATGATAGGTCACAGAATTTGGTGTAACACCGCCACTGTACAGTGGTTCTGGTGTATTCTACATTTCTGTGGTGGGTTTAGGACCACACTGTGCTTAGAAACCAAAGTCCATGAGATACGCTCAGGTGGAGCAGTGGGCAGCTGTGCAAGAGCCCGGGGATTGGGTCATACTCCACACCACGACTTGGGGAGTTCTGGTCCCATCTCGGCCCCCTTTTGCCCACATTAAAAACGCAATAACAACTTTATCAATGAATGCATGCAACATAACTATGATTATCATATTCCTTCGAGAAAACCTCCCAGTATAAATCATAAAACCATAATCAGCTCATTTTCAAACGGTACTGGTAAAATGACGGGACTTACCGTCGACCAGTCCGTCCCGACCAGTTTAATAATCCCACCAGCTGAGAGTTTGTTAATGTGAACAAAAAGCACGTGAGCTGGAACTAAACCGACATTATTTTAACGAGACAAACGTTTAATAAAGAGTTTTACCTGCAGCTTCTCGTGCAGCGCAAAAAGAACTGCGTCACGTCGAAAACGAAAGTGAAACGAACAACGGGAGTGACGTCGAATGATTAACAGCTAAAAAAAAAGAAAAAAAGAAAAAAAAGTAAAAACAAAACATAAACAATTTTGTTTTTACATCCAATAGGAAAAATAAAAACGTTTAACCAGCTCCAACATAGTGTAAACAGTGGCGGACTTAGCCATTGTAGGGCCCAAGACTAACCTTTCTGAAGGGGGCCACCCCCAAGTCGGAGGGTGAAAGGATGTGTGGCTGCCACAATTTTCATACAGCAATACAGTGAACCAGACACTAGCGCAACATATATATTTTTTCTTTTAATAAGATAACTATTCATTAAAAGTTTTTTTTTTAATTTTTTTTTTAAATTATTATTATTATGGGAAAAGTGCTAAAGCAAATCTTACATCAATAGTCAGCACCACTATGTACAAACTAATAATGACAGGGTGGGCAATATAGTGAAAATACAATATTTTCCTAAATTAGCAGATTTTCATAACTTTATCACAATTGTTTTAGTGTCGTATTGCATACTCCTCTACATTTGTAAGATCTTTGTGGAAAAGCCCATGTGTTTGAGAGAAGCGGTGCTCAGAAGCAAATCAAAACGGCCAGTGGTGTAGTCTACATTTTTGTAGTGGGTACACTGTGCTTAGAAACCAAAGTACACCAGTTAGTACAATGTAATTGTTAATTTATTTTGATTTTTCAGCATATTGAACATCTCAAAATTTATCTGATGCTTACAGTACAACAAGCTTTGTACAATAGTTGGCTTTGTGTTAAAAACATGTTATAGAATGTATAAAACCTTATCAAAGCAAAACATGTTCAAGTATCAAGTACAGAAGTAATAATTATACAAAAACAGGTTGAACCAACTCATTGTGTCAATAAAATGTTCCAGATGTGTTGACAATGACACAAGCCCATGTCATGTATCATTGCCAATTATACATGACATGGGCTCATATCATTGGGCACTTTTAAGTGGGTATACTGAAATTCCCAAGCTTTTCTTTTTTTTCCATTCAACCTTTATTTAAACAGATAAGTCACATTGAGCCTCGAAGACTCATTTACAAGTGAGATCTGTTGGACAGACAATAAAAGTGGTGAAAAATGACACATAGGGAGCAAGTTTCTAGTGGGTATACTCTGTATAGATGCATATCACATAGACTACACCATTGCAAATGGCCCATTGCAAGTGTGGAAAGCGAACCGGACTGGATGATCATGAAATGTTTAGGAATGTAAAAATGAAAGTCGTACATTATGATAAGAGTCATATAAAGCCACATCTGTGTGAGGGGATGGGAGGAATATGAGGACAGAGTTCAGGGAGTTGGCTGAGATTAATCATTAATCATAGGGGAGTGGTGGAGCAGAGGTAAAAGAATGTGGGCCTATGAACGGAAGGTCGCCGGTTCAACTTCCCAGGCCAACAACATCAAAATGTGGGTGGAAAAGGTGAAACACCCATACCAACCTCCACCCTCACTTGCCTCACCCCTGGCCCTTGAGCAAGGCCCTTTATGCCCACCACCAGCTGTGTTGCTAATAGATTGTCAGCAGTTGTATAATGTGCCGTATGTGGTTTGACTTTGTGAGTGTTTTAAATTATACAGGGCCAGTTATCAAAGGTACCATTAAAGAATGGTGTGACCCTTCATGATGCATTTAGAACTCAGTTTCAGCCACAAGATGTCACTGCAAGACTAAGTTTAATTTAAGAATGCACCAAACAACCTTTTAGCTGCACTCTTTTTTACCTTATTTGAGTTTAAATACACAAACATTTTCAGTTGTGATTCCCCTTTAGGTGGTAAAACATGGATTACAAGTTTAAAAAGTACCAAATATTCAATAAACTGAACTAGATGCCATGCATCAATTGAAGACCAATCCTGAATAATGTTAGTTTTTATGTCCACAGTTGCTCAGTACAGTACAGTATTGGTATTTGGGTAGTACACTCTCAGCTGTGAATACTGATTGTTGCAATTACAAGAGTCCGGTTAAAGCAATAGTGAGACTGTGGAGAAGGGTATTAAATGGTAATATCTTACTTGTCATAGATAATCATTTGAGCAATCTCTGGAGAATCAGAGGTTGAATTTTATGGACTGACAAGCTAATTGCTAACGAGCGAGGCTAAGCGCAACTCCCACCTTAAAGATTCCACAGCGGTGTACGCAAGCACTACTAAAAACTTTACATCGTAAAGTTTTACATTGCATGGTTAGAGATGTGGTTATTTGCAAGTGTCATATGAAATTGGCTCCAGTGTACCAGTTTATAAAGTAGCGCTTGTATGACCCACTATAAAACGGGCTGCTGTTTAAACCGTATTATTTTACATTATTAGTATGTAGCATCTATCTGGTCTTTTAGCTTATATCTTGGTGTATCGTGTTTTCCGCCATCCATGGTGCACCGCCATGTAAGTCGCATCAGTCCAAATATGTCTAATAAAGTGGAAATAAACATAAATATGTTGCATCGGCTTATAAGTCGCATCTATTACGCGTCACCGCTGACCAGCCCCTTCCCCGCCGCTTGTGTGAAAACTGTGGTTCCCACTGTGTACAAGCTAGATGCATACACAGATATCAATCGGTACAACAGGTCTTTGTTGACTGTCAGTGGAGCCACTGTAAATTCCTGATAGGTATGAAAATGACGGTAGCTGCTAAAAAGGAGAAGTTCAGTGTTCTCCAGTACATTAACTGGTTAGAACAGCAAGGTATGAAGTTGTCCGGCCACTATTCTTCCCATTAAAGAACACAGAGACAGATATCCAGTTTAGGGTGATTCATTTGCTGTGTTTCTTCTGGTATTTACCCACAGCAGTAAACCAGTAAAGCACTAACCAGCTTGAACAACAAGGCTCCGTCCGTGTCAAGAGAGAGAAGAAAAAAAAAACACACCCTCCAACTGAGCTCTGCACTTTACACAGAGCGGTGCGTTCACTAGCGTTGGAACAGCCACGTTGCGTTCAAGAGCATAGAAACTATTAAATTCAGAAAGAAACAAGCCATGACCAAACAGAACCAAGTATATCTCGCTGCAGCATGCAGAATGGGGCAGAGACGGACCACTCCTGTCCGTCTCCGCCCCTTCGCTCCTTATTTGGAAATGCTACTCCGTCACTACGGTTAAGGTT